>CM070097.1:13964100-14434100 GCA_036178185.1 Liparis tanakae | reverse complement strand
ACACACACACACACACACACACACACACACACACACACACACACACACACACACACACACACACACACAGCCTTGCTTTACTTTAAAGGCTATAAAGCTCAGCGGCTGCGGCACCAGCCCTGAGAAAACACTGCTTCTTTTCATTCCAGACAACCAATGCCTGCAAGCTCAGCGTGACGTATTACCGTCGTAAACACGGTTTGGTTATAGCATGTTAGCATAGCGCATCAGCAGGCTGGCATACAGCAGGCGGTGCCGTGGTAGGTCTGCTCAGGCCGGCGTTAAAAGGTGGCTCTGCTCGGGCTTGACAGGTGGGCTCCAGACACCTCGTGATTCTGTGCAGAACCACACGGAGCTGACGCACAGTCCTTATAAGGGCCTGCGGTGCTCACAGGCACCAGGCGAGCAGAGAGCCCGCTGAAGCCGGAGCAGTTATGTGAAACGGCACAGAGAGGCCGGCGCTACGTAAACAAACACTGCTCTCTTAAAAGAGAACAAATCAGCCGTGTGCAGCTGTAGAGAAAAGGCAACCTCTGAGGTGAGCGAATATAGCGACAGATTTCCACATCAGAAGCGGGGCGTGGCTATAAAGTGCGAGCAGCTTTAACACGTTGAATAGTTGAATACATTCCCTCTGCTGTTTGAAATGAGGCAGCGTCTCTGCTGACGATAGCTGGAGTGCTAAAGGTTTCAGCCTCTGCTGATGAGTTAACGAGGGCTCCCACCCTCACTGCCATTTGGCATTTAAATGTCATTTTAGTGTGCAGCAAACAGTTTGCACCTAATTATGGCCAGTTGATGCTTTGTCCAGAGTTAAGCAGGAGTCACAAACCGCTATCCACACAAGGGCAGGGCTGTTGTATCGACTCTTTTACGGACCAATATCTCTGCCTTCAGGCGCAATGCTGAGGTGGACTGGATGTGAATGTTGATAAAAGGGTTCTGCTACATGTAAAATGTTAACAGCCCAAACAAAGACGAGGGGTGAGAGCAAGGACAGTGCGAGGGTGATCAATAGTAGTAATCAATATTCTCCCTCTGTATCTTTCACTGTTTGAACTAGTATTTGTACTGCACTGCAATACAACCTCTCAGAGGCTCGGAGGGGTTTTATTTCAGTTGTGCGATAAGATAAACAGAAAGTCTTAAATTAACCTACATAAAACACTCGATCAGCATCAGAGAAGTGGAAGCAGTGCTTCGGCACATAAATAACATTATGTCTCATTATCACTCAGAGTAAGCCCATCTAAAATACCCTCTAATGATCCAGGGAGGCGTCTTTAGAAATTGCGTTTTGGGCCAAAAAGTACTTGAGGAGACAGTCAGCCATCTGTTAACAGCCAGCTCCATCAGTCCCCTACAGGTCCTGTCACAGGTCTACAGCTGGAGGAGCGTAAGCACAAGTTGTACTGCGGCATACACGATAAAGAGTAAATGTGTGTATCTGGGCTCTGCAGGGAGGAGAGGACGAGAGGTCACCGTCTACACTGGGAGCACACCGACACAGACGGGGGCCTCAATCACTTCCAACAGCCCTCCACTTGCGGATGGAGTAAGCCTCTCGCACTCATCCGCAACTCCATTACCAAATCCGACATTAAATCCTTCCATTGCACCTGGCGAAGAGAGGCTGAAGGCAGGAGACGGTGGATGTTTTGTTGTTTTTTCCCTCCCCACTGTCCTTTCTAGCGGATGTGAGAACCGATACGGACATGCCCACATGCTGGGCATCCATCGGCCCCGCCGTCCCACAATGCCTTGAGGCACAAGATTCATCACAAGGGCCAGACAGTAGCGGAGAGTCAGAATGGAGAAGTGGAAGAGAAATAATGTGGAACACGCTGAAGAACGCCATAAGATATGAAAAGAGCAAAATGATGGGAGCCTATAAAAGAGTTATTCACCCTCAAATGGGGAGGGCATTATGGCGATCTATAAATGGGCTGTTAAACTCAATAGCCCAAGGTTAGCTCGTCGTGGTGCTGCAGTGAAAGTCTATATAGCGGACTGTGTTAGTCCTGCCATAAACACTCAGCCTGTGCCATCTGGAATAAAAATGCTCTGATTATTTCAATTGGCTTCAGAGCGAGTAAGAAGATGAAATTAGGCAGCACAGATCACAAAGCTTAAAATATAGATGGCTTTACAACAGGAGGCCATAGGGATGGAGGAGGAGTCAGCGGATAAAAAGAAAACATGGGGATTTGACAACTGGACAAAAAAGGGGACTTCGGGGAGGTCGGTATTTTCTTAATCATTTCATTAAGATAGTGCTTAGGCTAATTTAACAGTAGGCTTAATAAGGCAGACTTTCCTCCCTCTGCTCTGTGCACAAGTGTTAACTGCCTGCTGCAACAAAGGCGGCTCTGTTCACAAACACAACACTGCCAAACGGTTAAGTACATTCCTATAAAGAGAAGAACAAAGAGCGTTTGAGCGTGGCGGGAGCAGAAATGAATACAGCCACTGAGGGGAGAGCACAGCGCAGCGCTTTGATGCCAGGACATGTCTTTACCATCACAGAGTGTTTAATGTCGCTTCATATGGACTGTTTAAGATCGAGGCAACAATCAAATCAACTGGTAGGAGCACGAGATGTGCGTGGGGACGATGTTTGTGGAAGGGATTGGGGCTCAGAGGGGCGAGGTATGCGGAGGCTTGAGGGGATGGAAGAGAATGAGGAGGTTTGGGGTGGAGGGTGTGGTGGGAAGCACAACTGGGGGTGAGACAACGCAAGAATAATGAAGTGTGTAATGCTTGGCGTGTGTGGTTTGAAGTCCCAAAAATGCAGCGACACCTATGCAGGGAATAAATGAAGTGTGTGTGTGTGTGTGTGCGGCGACGCGTCTCCGAGCCCTCCCAGCTGCGCCTCCCTCAGCCTATGTGATCCGTTGGCGGTGACAGACAGGCGAACACATTTTAGACTGGCCCATCAAAGCACACACAACACCAGCCACAGACACTGCAGGCGGAAATGTGACGCACCGAGCGGACGGCACACAGTCCTCTTCTTGTGTGCCCAATGTCTAAATTAGTCATTGATAAAAATCTAGAAAACCCTCCGTCCTCCTTTTCAAATTGATCACATTTCCCCTGCAGGAACAGAGATACCGCTTGTACTCCGCGAGGCGGGGCCGTGCCGAGTAACTCTTTAGGGATATTGATGCATTATATGGTTATGGGGATTTTTACAAATCTACAAAAGGAATCCCGATTTAACGGTAAAAGCTAGAACTGTGAGCCCTTCAAGTCTCCCATTCAGTGTCGAAATCTGGATTACATGACTGATAAGACTCTTGGTTTTTGGTTTCTAGGTTCAGGAGAAGGTTTCCTTGCTATTACATACTGAATGGAGGGCATTGTGCGAGAGCAACGGCGTATGAGAGCTCTTAAACAGAGTGGCATTCCTCTTTCATGATCAAAGCATGAGCACATGTGAGCCAGTTGCTTTGCATTAGATCAACAAGCGTTCCAAGATGGAGAAGGGATAGAGCCAGCGGTGAGTCAAGCCGGAGTACACGAAACAAAGTCAGGAGGTCTGGATACATGCGAGCGCTGCTGCAGGGGAGCTGCTGCAGGCGGCGGCCTGTGGGGATATGCTGCTGTTTTAGGGGCTGTGCGAGGAGGCAGCTCCGAGGTACGACGTGTCGAAATGCCTCAGACCGCACAGCAATTCCTGAAATGTGCTCCTCTTGTGTCTGCTCCTCTCTCTGACCGATGCCCTTGCCCTTCTTCCTTCCTTCCTTCCTCCCTCCCTCCCTCCCTGTGTTCTCTCGACTGGTGAGAGTTAATTTGCACCATGTGTTCCTTAACGGAGAAAGAGGGGCCCCGGTAGAAGCGTGTGAACTCGATACCGCTGTAAATCTCCACTTCCACAGCGGTACCCTCTTGCCCCTCCTCCTCCTCGTCCTCTTCCTCTTCTCTCTCATTCTTTTTTCATTGGCATGTCACACATTGGACAAGGTGGAAATTACACTGAGCAGAGCTGCGAACCAGTGGCAAAGCACGCTGGATACCCACTTAAGCTGAGAGAGTGGGGAATATTGAAGGGTGGAAAGGAGAAAAATAGCAGCAGGGGGAAGTGGAAATGCAAAGTGGGAGAGGACGAGGAGGTGGGGCAAAATTAGCCGCCCACTTTCAAAGCAGAGGCCGATCCAATTAAAGCTTGACCAGTCCAGGCAAATGTGTTTAGTGTCAGGTTACTAGCCTCAGTGCAGGGTGGCCTGAGTACAATACTCGGATACATACTCGAGATGCACTGATTGCAATTGTGTTGGACTATTACCATTTTATGACGTCATCTACAGTAGTTATCTTTTTCCCCTCATTTTAAAATGTGTTCCTTCTTTATTATTTAATTATTTTAAATCGAATATTTCCTGCCCTGCTATTTTAGTTTATTATTTTACAACAGATCATTTAAATGATTTGGAAATGAAGCATTGTATTATTATTTAATATAGATAGTGTTGAGAAATTAAACGGGTCATAAATCACTAATATCTATTTTATATTTCTGGGACATCCTTTTTAAACAAATGTGTTTACTCAAGTTTCTCACAAAAGTAGTTTGTCCAGATTACATCTGGACACATCTTGAGAGTGTTATAAAGGAACGTGGCTCTGTGGGCGGAGGAGCTGGTCACTGTGATCACTGGAATGAATTACAACCTAATGAATGTCTGATTTAGTTAGTTGTTCCACAGGTTTTTAAGATTGTTCTTCCAGCGCTAAATTTGGACTTGCAACTGTGACTAATTGCAACCTGAGGAACTTCTAAACTGACGACATATGTGTGTGTGTGTGTGGCTGTGACGTTACCATTTGTGTGCGAATAGAGCTGCACTACCTTTGGTCACACACACACACACACACACACACACACACACACACACACACACACACACACACACACACACACACACACACACACACACACACACACACACACACACACACACACACACACACACACACACACACACACAGTGTTGAAGTGGCCCATGTGCAATTCTATTGTGTGGAAACCATCTCGCCCCAGTGATTGTTGGACACTATGAACATTTGCATACTTCAAAGGACACTTCAACCTCTAATTTAGTCTGCAACCCCCTATGGAGGAGTCGCCTGCTTTCATTTCAAAGAAAGACCTGGTCAGGTAATTTAAAAAAGTCCCTGTCATTACTTTCATACACACCGACCAGGTTGGGAGTCCTGAGCCTTTGAGAGCTTCACATAATATCTGCTTTTCTTGACCGCTTTGTTTCCCCACTTTCTCATCAACGCTGCAGCCGAGGAAGATGGCCCTGCCGGTTTGTTCTCCTGCCTTTACAGATGAAATGTAACGCGCCACGCCGGAGAGCGCCGAGTCTGCTTCAGACGTAAAAGTGAAGACATCAGAGGAGACATTTCCACTTGTGATGTGCCGGAATAAAAACGAAAAGTGTTTGAGGAGCCGCTAAATATTTCAAGAACAAAGGTGGGAGTGTGGGGGGGATTAGTACTAGTATAGTATAGTATATATATATATATATATATATATATATATATATATATATATATATATGCAACGCCTGAATGTCATCTGTTACTGAACATTGACTTGACGAATTAGCATGCATCCGTGTGTGTGAGAGATGCATCCAGGCCAGTGAAAGTAAACTAAAGGAAGTCCAAGGGGGAGAGTGGGCAAAAGGCTTCTCTGCTGAATAATTTAGCAGTAGTGGGTCAAAGAGGTGGCTATTGATTGAGCTTTTAAAGAGCCTTATGAAAATGCTTTGGCCGCTGGGCTGGCCCTTCAGCCCCACCAGCTCCCACTACCCAGAGGCTGCACCCTCCAAGTCTGGGAAGGTAATCAGCACTCATAAAAACACACACAAACCCCCATTTTGATTTCAGTCCGTCTCCACTTCCCTCCCCCCACTCCCATCTTCTATCCTAGAGAAAGAGACCGTCCTATTGGCTGAGCAAATAGTTTCCATAGCAGCATTTAGCTAATGCACAGGGAGGGCAGTGAGGGTGAGAGAAAAAAGTGTTATCTGTCCAAAAAGATGAAAAGAGGGGGGGGGGGGGGGGATATGTTGGAGAATAGAGGCGAGGAGCCGGGGGGAGGGGTAGATTTGGTTTTATACCCACAAGCCTCCTGCACTCACCGAGTCTCAACTATGCTGTTATCTCAACCTCGTCATTTGTATCGCTTTATTTATTCCTCACTGCGCTCCCGTGGACCATCAATCACGCCTCCTGCCTCCCAACGAGAGACGGAGCCGCGTGCACGTATCCATCCGATTCAAGAAACGCACCGGGCTTGCGAACCGACACCAGAGAAGGACTCGCACTTGTCAGTCTGGCAGATTGTGTCCGCTTAAGAACATCCTTGCATAGAAACAGCAGCAGCTGCTGCAGCGAGTGACCCGGCACCTCAGCTAAATGACCTAATGTTACCACAAAGAATGGCATTAATAGCTTTACCTCAATGAAATTTCAAGTGTGCTGTGGCAGTAAAAAACAAAAAGGGAGGGAGTGGGCGGGAGGGAGGGAGGGAGTGCATAGCTCTTCACCGAGGAGCATTAATCAACACGGTCATAATGGGGAAAGTCACCTGATACTGGCAGCAGGAAAAGATCTTTTGCTCACCACCGACTGTGAGGGGAGCAGAGCGAGGGGACTATTTGTCAAATAAATACAGGTTATGATTTGGTTTGTTCACATTGAGTAAGCTGATGCCGCTGCTTGTGTTAACCTGCTGCAGCCGACCACAGTGAGGGAGCATAAAACCAGCAGCGATGTTCTGCTCCGTTTTCCCTTTTGTAGGCGAGTGACAAAGAGCAGCCACTCGGGGTTCAGGAGCTGCTCGGCTGCGGCTCTGTTGCTTTCAGGCTGCGATTCAATGGGGAACATTACCGGCAGAACGCTTCAATCAAGCAGCTTGCAGCCGGCCGTGGCCAGAGACGCCCTTGTCAAAGATGCTTCCTCGCAGAAAGCAGACGCATTAGACAGCCACACACACACACGCACACGCACGCACACACACACACACACGTGTGAAAGGCTGCACCTCCACACGCTCACGCCTGTAATATGTACCCGGTCGCTTAAAGGAGCTGAGTGGACTGTGGAATGAAAGGAAGAGCTGGGGATCACACAGTCACACACACACCGACACACACACACACACATAAAATTGCCCCTAATGAGGGTAGCGCCCCTCTCTCTCTCTCTCTCTCTCTCTGGCAGCGGCTGCTGCTCTACTCGATAAATATTAACAAGAAGTGCGACTGATGGCGGTGCTCACTGATCCATAATTGCATTTCAAAATGTTCAATGGGGGCGGGGGGGAGGCCGGTCGTGAAGGGAGAAGTGGGGAGATAAAAAGAGGGAACTCAGCCTCCGAGGCAGTGACAAGTGATGCCTGTCGAGTCAACCTTCTCCCATCACCCCCATGGCTCAGCACCAATAAGGGAGCTTAGGGAGGAAGAAAAACACGCGTTTGCATTACAAGCTGACATTTCTTCTTTCGTTGACTCGCCGCCGCGTGCCTCACACGGCACATTGTGACCGCCGCTTCACAGGGAGGAGAACTCTGAGGAGCTCCAGCTCCCGGTGCCCCGTTGTGCATTAAGGGAGGTGTTCTGCACAGAGCAGCTAGCTGCAAGCTAATGAGCGCGTGGAGCTCATTGTTAAGCTAATTCTCAGCACTTTGGATTCCATTAGGACCATACTCAGGGTCCACAGAAAACCTAATAACCGTTCATGTTGAGCAGACATATTTATGCACATATATTTGCATCTTTATCAAACATTTTTAATTATGGGCTTTGAATAGGAGGCATTTCAGAGGGTCGTGTGATAAGCACCAGCTAAAGGCACCAAGAAGCAGTTGTCTGGGAGACTAATACCATTTGGTGTGTGTGTGTGTGTGTGTGTGTGTGTGTGTACACGTGTGTACATGACCACAGGGAAAGCTATGCTGTTACATCTGTCCACAAACATGCAGAATAATACACAAGGAATTACACATACATAGTGAATATGATCTTGTTATAAATAATATATTTTTTATTGTGATCTGTTAAGGCGATCCCAACAAGTTAAACATGTATGTTTCTAACATAATATAAACTGCATGGGATTTTTTATCTTGCACCAGGTTTTAAATCTTGATCGTCGTCAATTAAATATAAAAAGATACATTATGCAGGTTTAGTTTTTCGCATCATTAAAACATGACTGCAAATGATATCATAGTTATAAAGATATTTGTGCCATGTTAAGTGAAAATGTAGAAAACTGATTTTAAATCATTCATTTCCAAGCTATCTGCTAATTACGGATTTTGGATTTTCCATTAATCAGTTTAATAAGCTTTAAAACATAAATTAAGGGATATCTTTTCACACAAAAGATGGAAAAGTTCACCCGTCACACGGAGGTCGAATAGTTTCTAAACGTATCAAAGTGTTCGCGGCTGGCTGAGCGTCTGGGATGCATGTAGCAAATTTTCATTGCAGACGAGGTTCACTTAAAAAAAAAGAAAAATGCAGCGGACACGTTTCTTAATTTTTGCGTACATTTGAAATGTCCCAGTTAATGTGAGCCCAAACAAATACTCTCCATCAGAGCGTGTGTTCAAGAGCGAATGCAAAACCCATCACAGCAAACAGAGCACGCTTACACTGATGCCAAGATGAGGGACACAACATGATCACCATTGGATATCGCACACACACACACACACACACACACACACGCACACACACACGCCTGATTATATGACAAAAGAAAATCCCTAACCCTTCTAAGCTGATCAGGCCTGCAACATATGAGCTGGACTCCTGGCACAATAATTGCATTGTACATGGCATCTAATTAAATGTCCATAAGCAGGGAGATCCAGAGATGTGTGTGTGAGTGACAATGAGACTGTGTGTGTGCGTGTGTGTGTGTGTGTGTGTGTGTGTGTGTGTGTGTGTGTGTGTGTGTGTGTGTGTGTGTGTGTGTGTGTGTGTGTGTGTGTTGGCGTACTGGGATCCTCAATCCTGTGTTCCCAGAGGGAGAAACACTGCAATCACTCCATTAGCAAAAGAGGGAGAGAGACAAGGATGCTGAGAGAAAACAGAGGGAGTAGGAGAGAGGGATGTGGGGGAGGGAGGGAGGGAGGGAGGGAGGGAGGGAGGGAGGGAGGGAGGGAGGGAGGGAGGGAGGGAGGGAGGACGGAACACAACTGACTTGGCCAATAACAGCAAATGAGGTTAGATCCAAGCAGAGAGGGAGGCAGGGGGGGTCAATGAGCATCGAGAACATGGACACAATGACGAGAACATGGGATGGGAGGAGCGAGGGAGATGAGTGACAGCAGATAAAGAGGAGTGGGGGATGAAGTGTAGAGGCAGACAGATGAGTCAGAGGGAGAGAAATGGAGACTGAGGAGACAATCTAGGTAAGAAAAGCAGGATGGATCGCTGGAGCCAGGGTCAACGGGCAGATATGGCTGCAGATTGTCCAGAGCTCAGACTCCTCTCTCCCAACAACAGGCAGCGCAGAGTGTGTAGGTCAATGCAGATTATATATATATATATATATATATATATATATATATATATATATATATATATATATATATATATATATGTTCATCACAAAAGTTGCATGTGACAAACATACCACCATGTATACCTAAGCTCTCACAGGCTCACACACACACACACACACACACACACACACACACACACACACACACACACACACACACACACACACACACACACACACACACACACACACACACACACACACACACACACACACACACACACACACACACACACACGTCGGCGGCTCGCTGCGTTACTCTCATCAAATATAGATTGTAAACAGATTACGAGGTCGTGGCACCGGCTGTAAACTGAAACTAGCCCTTGTGGGGAAACACTCTGGAGGATTGTTGGTCCGTAATTGACCTAATTGATCACATGGAAGAAAAGAGAGCATCTCCGTAAATACACCCTAACACACATTGTGTTGACTAGTCTTGTGCAATAGGTGCCATTCTAGTCCCTAATTCACCTAAATGTACCGTCGATGTTGAATTGTTCTGTCAAATACAGCATTTACCAATGTTGCTATGTTTTAAATAGGTAACTTGTCATGTAGGTTTTGTGAATCATTCATTGAATCAATTCATATTAAATGTTGTCCTTATCATTTTATTCTAACAATTTAAACATGGGCATGAAAGATAATTAGTAATTAACTGGCTATATGTGTTTCTTCCGTCGCTGACTTGGTTTAATACCTCTAACGGTTAAAATGGCTTCCTCCTGGTCATCTCTGTATCCAGGCAGACATTTTAGGGGGAAGGTAGGAGAGTGAAATCCATACGACAGGATCAATAAGTCACAGAGGTTACAGTGGCCACTATTGTTGAGTAAACAAACTAGGGAAACTAAATATTCAAATTGACCCCAATAATGCTGCAGAATGGATTTTATTTTTGCTTGGCTCTTTAATGAATGACTCCGCTGTGTGTACAGGAGCATCGAGGACACACACACACACACACACACACAAGATGAATACTCACAGAATCACAGTGAGAAAAAAAGAAAGCAAGAGATATAGAGACAGACTGCAATACTTGTTCTTCCCCACCCGATACGATTGATAGCCGCATTCAGGATTTCTATACACCGCTAATTGGATTCACAGGTCATTAGATATAAAGTACAAGAGTGAGCCCAGTACAACCTAAAGACTGAGGGGGGAGAGAGAGAGAGACAAAAAGGAGAAGCCGGTGTGAGGCGGTCAGTATTGACGAGGCTGTTTGGTCCAGGCCTGATAAAATGTCCTCCCCCTCTGCTGCGCCTCCAGAGCCCCGGTCCCCCACACAGAAGGGGGTGGATCGATAATTTGCGCGGCGAGAAAACGCGGGGGTCGGAGACAGAGGCCAGGAGGGCTGAGAGGATGGGAAATAAGGAGAGCGAGATGACGTCCGATGCGTGGAGCCCTGACATGTGAAACGAGTGTGTGCTCCAGCTCTGAGGGTGGCAGGTGAGACGGTGCTTTATACCAAAGCGTGCAATTAAAACCTAAATCAGCTATCATCCTAAAAGAGGATTTAGTGCCGGCCTCGTAAAAAGAGCGCGTGGCTAGCAGAGAGCAACTCTTGTGACGTGTGGCCCAGCGACGACGACGTGGGCCGGTTGAAAAACGCCGTCCTTGTTTGGGGAGCCGGCCGGGCGTGTTGTCTTAACATCCGAGGACACGGGTACAGTCTGCTCAGACGCACACAGCCACACAGATGGCTGTTCATTAATTACAGATGGATGGGGGGGGGGGGCAACAGAGAGCGAGAAACAGTGAGAAGAGGCCGAGGGGTCAGCTAATGAAGCCAGTGTTCTCTCGCACCCCCTGGACAATTACCTCTGTCTGCCCCAGACCTCTTCTGGCACTCTTAATCAAGATGAAGGCGCCTGGGTTTTTGGGTGAATCTGTGTGTGTGTGTGCGTACGAGCAGGGGTTCCTGCCGTCCTCGGCACCCTCCAGCAGTAATCCGATTACAGCCCTGCTGCTGCGGGGCCTGGCGGTCGTCCCCTCTGCAGGGCCTCCAGCCCACCTTAAACCCTTCTTCACACAACGACTGCCCTTCACACATGAAACTTAGTGCCAACACACCCACCACAAATGCATCCACACACACACACATACATATATGTATTACACGTATACACACGTACACACACACTAGTCCACGTTTTCTAGGAGTGTTGTGGGTGGCCTCTGAGCTGACCTCCCATCATCACCCTAGCTGTTGGCAGCCATTACTGTGGCCCCCTGGGGCCCGGCCGCCCCTCAGCGAGCCTCCTGCACTCTGCTTAGACAACCAATCTGTTAAGAGACGGGCGCTGCTCGCTGCAGCAGGGTCAGGTGCCGCTTCATTTGGCATCAAAGACCCTCACTTACATATTCCAGTAGCCTTTGCACATTAAATGCACATTACTGCAAGCCCAAAATGTGCTCCACGCGCCAGATATTGTCCTAATGCATGTCCTTGTTTGTGCTTGGCAAATAAACAATTCTGATATGG
This sequence comes from Liparis tanakae, assembly GCA_036178185.1. Classification (NCBI taxonomy): domain Eukaryota; kingdom Metazoa; phylum Chordata; class Actinopteri; order Perciformes; family Liparidae; genus Liparis; species Liparis tanakae. The sequence goes on along the minus strand of CM070097.1, from coordinate 14,422,012 downwards.
CAGATGAAGAGCTGACAAAGGACCAATAAAAAAACAATTGACGTCAGGCCTTACCGGGAGGTTTGCATTTGGGGAACATTGTAAAATATCCAGAGTCAAAAGCAACAAACACTTGTTTGGTAGCAACTTCCTGACAAAAATCCTGTATGTAGCCAACAATTATGACATCTAGTTTGATAAAAACAGCCCTCAAAGATCATCTACAGATGTATTAAGGTAATTGGAGTAGCTTGCAGGCAGCTGGAAGACATTCATGATTTACAAAGCTGTTCAGTGCGTCATTAGAGGAGACTTCAGAAGTGATCTCACCGCTTTACTTAAACCATAAAGTAAAACACCTTTTCCTCAACATAAATAAAGACAGATCTGTCAGACAGACTCAAATGCATCCAACCCCCACACACCCGTTAACCAACGTAGAGCATGTGAATATCCATCTGTCTGTCTGTGTACGGCACACTGCAGGTGCCCTTTTGCAAAGACAACAAGCAGCACCTCACTAAACTGAGTCAGCCTTTCTCAACGGCAAATAAAAAACTAATTGATTTCTTTATTCAGCAAAAGAGTCAATTTGGCCACATTAGCCTGTAAAAAAAAAAAAACATTTAAAACTGGTGATGGTCTCCTTCATTAAATCAATTAAGGGCATCGACAAACATCTTTATTCCCATTACAAGCATTATTACGCTGCCACTGCGTCGCATAGGTGGTTAATATTCACTCCCTGGGATTTGAGTCATGGTACTATGACTATTGATTATATATCGTATTTCCCTATGATTTGTAGTCAGTCCTCATCAGACTAGTGTGCAGCTCTCACTCGCCCTGCGGCTCGGGGGTGAAGCTCAGGCCAGTGTGAGGACACAAGGAGATGAAACAGGACAGACAGGAAGTGGAAATGTACTCACCAGCTTGAAATCCTGAATGCTACAGATGAAGTAGGGAGTGTTGGGCCGCCGACTCTCAATGTACACACAATCTGCAAGTGAGAGAAAAGAGAAGAGAAACGTGAGATCGAGAGATGAAAGACGCTCCCTGGCTCCAAAGCCGCCGTGTTTTGTGCAGACAGACTCAGACATTATTGTGGGTGCCGTTACCTCTGAAGAGACATTTCTCTCTTTGAGTCAAATTCAATTGGAATGCGAGTAATAGGATTAAGGACTTCTGGAGCGCTACAAGGTTGCCTTTCCAAAGCAAACATTACGCCCAAGGGAATTATGTTATTGTTCCACTCCATTTATACACCAGTGAGTAATACTGGCTTTAACCCCGGTTCACCCGGCGAGTCATCAGTGCACCTCGCTCCGACAAAACGACGACTTCTGTCATTGCACTAATATATGACCAGTTAAATGTATGTTAGCATAGTGGTGAAGAAAAAAATGATACTTTTGTCCTCTCATGCTTTAAAATGTAGCCAAGTGACATAACCCTCAAGTGTTGGCCGCAGCCCCCTCACAGTGTGTGTGTGTGTGTGTGTGTGTGTGTGTGTGTGTGTGTGTGTGTGTGTGTGTGTGTGTGAGGAGGGGGCCCTGACCGGCTGTGCTGTTAAATTGAATGTGACTGGTGGTATGGCCGGGTCGTGAACCCTCATCTCCTTAACAAAAACATTCACGCTGCAGAGGACAAAAACACACAGCCACTTCTGTGGAGGAGAAAGGGAGGCGGAGGCGGGGGACACGGCTAATGGTTACGGCTCAGCCGGCACAGGACCTTCCAGAAACCGCCAAGGGTCAGAATTATTAGAGAAAAAGGAGATTTGAATCCACAAAAGGAACATCAGCATAATAGTCTCCCGTTCACCTTGTGCTTTTTTTAATAGCTGAAAGTGTGATCGAAACGGAGAACACACAATATATTTATTTTGCTAGAAAAAACAAGCAGTAAAAGATAGTTATTGCTCAACGGGTGAACCAATCAAAAGCCACTGACACGCCATTGATTGAAAAGATACATCACGCACTGAAAATTGACCTTCTGTTGGAATGAAGCGACGCAACAAGCTCCTCGCCGCCTGTTGGTGGACAGAGCGCAGCTCCCAGCTCCCAGCTCCCAGCTCCCATTAACACACGGGCCAGGAACACGGACAGTATCTGGTCAGCGTCGGTTCAAAACGGTGACGTGTGCACCAACGACGCTAACCGCCCACCGCTTCCCCAGAACTGAGCCAAGCGGCTCCTCGCCGACGGGCCGAGGCGCGCTTTCCCGAGCAGAAGATGAGCGGCTAGCTTTCCCCCTGACTGATGGCCCCGTCATCTGTTATTTATTTGTTTGTGTCAACAGAGTTATCGATCTGGCCGAGGTTTATCTCACCGCTCACAGAGCAGAAGAGCGGTGGCAAAGATAATAAATGGCTCTGACACCCAAGATACCATTTGTAGAGGGGCTGGTGTGTCCGAGTGCGACATCATGGGCTTTGTTTTGTTTAAGAGCTTCTCGGTGTCTCTCTGTGTGTTAGCGTGTGTGTGTGTGTGTGTGTGTGTGTGTAACCCCAGGGTGGGCTTGTTATCTGCTGTGGGCTGAATGAGCTGTTCTAAGGGGAGGGGAGGGGGCGGGGGATTTATCGCCCTCGCTGGCTCTGAGTGACGCATTATATCTCTCACTACTGCCCTCTTCTCCTCTTTTTCCCGCTCCCTCCTTTTCTCCCTCCTCTACACCATCCCTGGAAGTCATTTACAAGATAACATGAATGAAAATATCCATCAGTGCTATTGTGTGATGTGTGAGCACCACAGTGTGTGTTGAGAGACAGAGACGCGGGTGGAGGAGGAGAAGGCAAGAGGGAGGGAGGGAGGGAGGGAGGGAGGGAGGGAGGGAGGGAGTGGGGGAGGGCCGAGAACAAAAGAGACTAATCTGAATGAGATGACATGTTTCGGAGGAGTCAAATCGAGGGAATTAGGGTTTAGTGTCCCTTCACCTCGTCGGCACATTCATTTAGAGGGGCCGGATATGTGTGTGTCGCCCCGGAGCCCGTCAACAGGCGGAAAGAACAGACGGCAAGAGAGAAAAAGAAAGGCGGTGGTAAAAATAATATACCGGGATCTAGTTTAATCATTTGCAGACAGCAAGCGAGTGTATTCTTCCAACGTCAGAAGCACATTTTGAATTCATCCTAAGAGTCGCCTCCCCCCGGGGCCTCAGAGCGCCTACAACGCCATTATCAATGAACGCCAAAGTTAAAACCCAGTTAAAGCTTCGGACTCTTCGGTTTAAACAAAAAAGCGAAGGCAACGGCGCTCAGGGAAGTTGTGTGTGTGTGTGTTGGGGGGGGGCTCGTCGAAGCGGACCACGCGGTTCCTCCGGGGTCCGCCTGGCTTGTTAAACATTCCTGCCATTTTGTGCATTTGGAAGCAGGTCTCCTCGCTCAAGTGGGGAAGTGGAAAGGGGGCGGGGCCAGAGGCTTTGCGGTGGGGGGATGGGCCGTTTTTCTTCGGGTTGAAGTGTGTGCTCTCTGGATGGATGTAGCCTTCGCCGTCGGAGAGGGGGGCCACAGCAGGGCCTTTGTAGTAGAGTGCTCTCACTCCCCTTGCAGCTGTTAAGTTGAACTTCTTCTCCTCGCCTCTACCCGACCGCCACGCCACCCAGAGAGATGGAGAGCGAGAGAAAGTTCACCGCGTTGACGCCGGGAGATAATCACGACGCTACCGAGCACGGCTCCTCAGATCTGAGCCCTCCACTGAAACCTGATCCCGGCGGTCACCGTTTGTCCAATTACATTGTCACTGCCGAGGTTAAGCAACGGAGTATTCATTGTTAGAACCGCGTGACACACACGCACGCACACACACACACACACACACACACACAGCAATGTACTCAGCTGTAGCTCATTGTTCAGCCAGCCATTCTCTAATGGCTGCCGAGCATGTCTAATCTAAAACACACCTAGCCTCAGCAAAAGAGCCGTGTCCTTCTCTCCTCGCATCAAGCGAATAAGATGCTATTTAATTTGCTGCAGCAATTCAGCAGAGGGGGAGGGGAGGGGGAGGGGGGTCGGAGACAACATCAGCATGGCTTTCTTTGACAAGCCGCCGACGATGGAAAAGTCTCAATGTGAGCACAGCCATACATGCCAATGTTTTGTAAACAGCGGTGGGGGAGGGGGGGTGTGGAACGAGAGCAGCTAAACCGAGCTGGAGTCGGAGCACGTTCAGGACGCAGCCGGGTTATTAAAGCGGGAGGAGTGTTTGTCCAAGCGCGCTTGCAGGTGGTTAGTGTTAGCCGTGAGGCAGGACGCACCTGCATTGTTAAAAGGGGGGCTGGGCTCAAACTGGGCACAGCACAAATGTGCAAACGGACACACACACACACACACACACACGCAGCAGCAGAGTAGTGCACTGCTTTAACAAAGATACCCCCCTTGAGTGTACTGATCCTAAAATTAAATAGCACAAGGAATGCAATAATGGAACCACAGGGGTGTGAGGGGACCCGAGGGCCGGGAGACGGAGAGAGAGGGAGACGGAGGGACGCGGGCGTCATTACTGCTGCAGCCCAGACTGTCGCGCCTGTGCAGAGACGACCAGCTGATGACCGAGTCAGCAGCGTGCCACTTCCTGCCGGGTCAACGCCCGGAGTAACAGACACTTTGATTCTTCCCCAGCGTTCCTTCCTCCGTCGTCGTCATCCACGAGCCCGATAGCTCGCCCTTCTTCTCTCTGGAAAAGCAGTGGGAAATACCTGGCAAGCGATAGCATCAGCGCTCCGCAATGGGGCCGGCCTACAGCTGACTGAGCTCCACGGGGAGAACAGAGGCTCTTTGACAACCCCCAGCCCCCCTCTCCTCCTCCCCCCCCCCCCCGGCTAGCCCACGCTTTCTCATTTAGCAGTCGGCAGGTGGTTGGATTTCACTAAAAAGCCCTTTTCCCAGAGTCTCCGGCGTGGGGGGAGATGAGCGAGTAGAGAGGGCTTTTTAAAAATAGATCTATTCAGTTAGCGACAGGCTACAGATTCACGCCGCTGTGTTTCAGGAGCAGATGACTCCGAGGGCTCGTCCCTGGTGTTAGCTGGACTGGAAGCAGCAGACCGGTGGCCGGCTCGTCTTTGTGGCGCAGGGGATGCACGATGCTAATCCACTCTGGGATCACCAATCGAACACACACTGCAGCACATTATACGGCGTCTCAGGAGGACGACAGACCTCGCTTCACTGTTGTGCTCCTGTAAAGAGACATTCACTGTAGTCGCTATGAAATAAAAGAAGTAACGTCACAAAAGTTGCTAGATTAAATGTATACAGTTATGTAAGGTACGTCTGTCTATATTTAATTTAAACGTAATGTTACACTGCTGTATTTGCATATATGTTGTGTATGTATATATATTAGGGCTGGCCAACGATTAAAAATTGTAATCGCGATTAATCCCATGATGTCCCCGATTAATCGCATTTGTATAAGCAAAATCCAATAATTAAGTCAAAAGTAGTGTATAGCGCACTTGTATTTTAAATGGTGTGCCATATGAACTAAAGAGCCATAACATGTGTTGTCCTGTTAGAGAGAGACTCCAGAAAACACTTTCAGGGCAGTTTGTCAACTCCTAGAACTTGACACTTATTTTAAATGTACTGCCATATAAACTAAAGTGCCATAAAATCTTTTGTGCAAACAAACACTTAACATCAGCATTTGTATAGCAATAAAATAAAATAAATGCTTTGTGTAAATCTCAAATCAAACAATGGTATCAAAACAAACAGAACTAAAGCTTATTGCCACTGTTGAGTGTTGATAAATGCTCCCGCGCAGCCGAGCTGTGTTGACGGGGGAATAAATAATAAATAATTAAACCTGCGTTAACGCACGATAACATAATTGTCGGCGTTAACGCAGTGATGCGTTAACGCACGATTAACGCGTTATCTATCTATCTATCTATCTATCTATCTTACATTACAACTCATTTTTAAAAGCCCTAAATTAAACTCCAAAAGACAAAGTAAAATAGTAAAATTCAAGCACTTTCAAGGCTGTTGAAGCCTTTATCATCACATCTAACTCTAAACTAATAATGCAGAATTATTAATGTATACCCACAGCCATCAATGTGGATCGACACGTTGTGTATTTGATCAGCTGTTCATATTTACTCAATTGTTGCTAATTTCCAGAGTAAAGAGCCTTTACTACCCAGGAATGAAAAATGACGCAACGTATTTGCAGGGAAGCATTTCACATTTTTATATCAACATTATTCATACCGGCAGTGACGAAATCCAAGCAGTTGCAACACTTGTTCAATAAAACTTTAGTGCTTCAGGCAACTCATTCAATTCTTATACTTTCTCATGAAGGGGGAGGAGTCCAGTGGGTAGCAATCAAATATGACAACGTTATCGTTTCATTTAAAACACTGAAATGTTTTGGGTTTACATCGGTTGATGAAAACGGCAGATTGTCTTGAAAATCAAGCATTTTTTAAAGAAATATATTTAAGTTCCCGCGTATAGCTGACCTTGAAATAACGATTAAAATTAAACACATTCCAAACTTTCAAGACTTTGTACGAATCCTGTAAAGGAGTGGCGCATTAGAGCGACTGCAACAACAACAAAAAAACACTTGAAATGATATCTTACACTTTTTCAAAATTCACTTAATGCATATTAAACGCACGTATTATTACATTTAAAATATCTAACTTAAGTCACAAAAAAATGGTGTTGTGTGACTAAAAGTTGGTCAAAAGTTTGAGGAAGAGCTAGTTATCCAGCGCTACATGCGTGTGTCAGACATACTCCTGCTGCACAGATTACTGTGTGTGCAATGTGCATATGACCCCCCCCCCCCCCCCCAAGGGTTCTGTTGTGGCTGCAGCAAGAAGCGCCAGCTGTCCATATCAACAACTCCCCCAACACTCGTACACACGAGGTGTTTGCCGTAGACCGTCCCCGTGTATTACACGCAGAAACACAGAAACACAGAAACGTAGCGCCTTCCACGACGACGTGATTGAATCTAACCATCGTCGTCCTGAAACCCGGCGGGCTGGCTGCGGCGGCCATGTTGTGTGACATGAAGCGAGATAGAAGGGCAGGAGGAGTGGAGGGAGGCAGGTGGTTTCCATTAGCTCTCTCCATTTTAAACAGAGCAGCCAGCCAGTCAGTTAGGAAAGAAGGAGAGAAGGAGACATGCGAGCAGAGTCCAGCTGCAGTGGAGGGAAGGGATGAGCAGCGTGGATCGCATTATGTGTCTCTGTGTGGATTTGACCCAGCCTGTGTGTGGAGGGAGTGTGCTTTTCAGAGATAGGAGCCGGGTCTATGACTGTTAAAAGCATGCTTTCTGTGCGTTGGTGTGTGTGTGTGCATGTATACGTGCAGAAGTATACTTGTGAGTGTGCAGAAATACTGGTTATCAGTGTCCGGTGCATGTGTGTGTCCTGACAAGTGTTTTGTGCTTCTAGGGTGTCTCCTATTGATCCACCGATGGTGGTGTGTATAATCTCCAGAGAGAAGATCTATAATCTGGGGTGAGGTGGTGGACGAGTGCAGCAAACAGGCTCTGGAGGTGTCTGGCCAGGCCTGGGCAGAAGGTGACAGCTCAGCCCCAGGACACTGATCGATTCGTCTGTTTGCGCTGCATCAGGCTGTTCACCCCAGCAGCCGATGGCCTGGGACAAAGTCCCCTGGCCAACACCACCGACGCACTCCTCCATCCCTTTAAAGCAGGAGCAGAGCTACAGCTAGCTGTAGGCCCACCTACTGGCCGGTTGCACACCCGTCCAATCGATGTGCACTAAGCCGCCTGAACCCATCTTCAAGGGACAGAGAGGCAGAGCAGAGAGATTGGAAGGTGGCTGCCGACTGGGAGCGTGCAGGCGGCTTCAATACTGGCTTACCTGTCATGTCGTGCGTGATGACATAGGCCTGCATGTTTCTAAAGCTCCCCGTGTCAAACGCAATCAAAACACTTTTGGGGTTCACAATTTCTTTCTGATTACGCACCGCTTACCATCAACAAACTCTTTTCTCCTCCCATGTCTGGGGCGGAGCAAATCCCTCTCCAGGGGTGGTTAGTTTTACATATTGTGTGTCACTAGACGGCTATAAAAGGATTTAACATTTAGTAAAGCATAATCCATTGCGGGCTTTGTGCCTGCCTAAGCTGCACACATCAAATCTGATTGCAAGAAGGCTGCTACCAATGACCAAGCAGGAGGAACACACACACACACACACACACACACACACACACACACACACACACACACACACACACACACACACACACACACACACACACACACACACACACACACACACACACACACACACACACACACAGGCTTATCTCTTGAACAATGAGCAGAGGAGACAGCAGGAGGTCAGTTGCTGAGGTGGAGGAGCTTGTCCATTGACAATAGGAGGTAAATTACAAACGAGTGTCCTAGTGCTGGGGCCACCCACTAGCCTATCTCTGCTCATCCCTAATCTAAACCAATCAAATGGCAGCCGTCTTTGTGCAGGCAGCAGGTTGTGACACACGAGCCGCTCCGCTCCAGACCTGTCAAACTAATTGAAGGAGAAGACAGGAAACATAAATATTCCCCATCAACCAGACACTGGCTGCGCTGTGCACTCGGATGTGGAAATATAAATATTGGGCAGGGCTAATCCACTGAGACGGTCGACTCTGTTTATGTGCCTTTTGAATGTTTCATTGATGTGACTGACTGCTTCCGTCCCCTCCCCTCTCCCTCTGCTCCCCCCCTCTCTCTCTCTCTCTCTCTCTCTCCGCATGGTTAAGTACGAGACAAAGCGCTGGTGCTCTCTCTATTAAACATGAAATGCGGCGCACAAAATGCTTCAATGGAGTCTGTTGCCGAGAGTTAGAGGAACAGAAAGAGAGAGGGAGCAACAACAAGATTAAGTTACTGCTTGCTTGAGGACTTCTGCTGATACCAGTGCAGACAGATAATTTAGCCAGAAAGCTCACGCAGCTAGATGGTTAGTGTGTGTGGGTGTGTGTGTGGTTAGTGGGTGGGTGGGTGGGTGGGTGGGTGGGGGGGGGGGGCTGTTAGACGGCACCTACTTGTGAAGTCGTCTCTTTACCATTTGAAAAGACAAAAAGGTGTTTGAGTGAATGTGTTTGTAGGCAGGTCTTTGGAGAAGACAATAACAATACAATGACAATAACACACTGGTTGTAATTTCCTACCCTGTCTCTCACACACACACACACACACACACACACACACACACCATGCACACTACTTGACCTTCTGCTAGCTGCTCGATAAAGGAAAAGACACAGGAGCAATCATGTCGGTTGCCGGGCGGATAGCAGCGCGCTGCACACACGGCTAGCTGCTCGGGCTTCTTCTCCCGACAGCCAGCGCTGACATTCTCCTCGCTGACACGAGCCGTTTCCAAACAGCGGGCGAAAGAGAGGCCGTGTTTACAGCTGCGGAGCAGGTCGGTCCTCCTTTTAGCCTGGCGCATCAGACGTAATAAAAACACCGTAGCGCAGCTCAAACATCTTTCCAGGCAACTGGAGTAGCTCTGGGCCCCAGAGGAGACGGCGTGCGTTCAGAGAGTCGGACGGTGTTGGGATGAAATCATTATCATGGCTGTCGTCACCATCACATCATCTAGTGAAGCACCACTTTGCTTTATTGACTTAGGTCAAGACAAAGCACAGAATGGGTCAACCTGGGATTGATTGCATGACGTATCGGCCTCCAGCCGGAGGGAGAGAGCCGCTACTCGGGTGGATCTGCAGTCCCTCGGCAGCATATTGCACCAGAGAGGACCACTTCTCCAAGAACCGGAGGATTGATTTGGGATTCATCAGCAATGCGTGTCTCTCTCACACACACACACACACACACACACACACACACACACACACACACACACACACACGAGGACTCACCTCCGGGTCTGTAAACGACGTCGTCTTCTGTGATGAAGGACGTGATCTCTCCGTTCTCCGTGCGCTCGTAGCGCGACTTCTTCTTGGGCGTCTTCTTCTTGCCCTTCTTGCCGCCCTCCTCCGCCGTGCCGAGTCCTCCGCCCGCGCCGCCGTTTTCGTTGTCGTCGTCCTCGCTGTGGTCGCTCTCTGCATAGTTCTTGGCCCCGCCCTCCAGCGTACAGCTGCGCCGGGGCCTGGAGCTCTCGCTCTCGCGGTCGCCCCGCTCCCCGTCCAGCCGGCGGGACTTACCGGACTCCCTCTTGTCCCGGTCCCTGTCTCTGTCCCTGTCCCGCTCTTTCTCCCTCTCCTTCTCTTTGTCGGCCGTCATGATCCGCCACGTGCCTTCCTCAGTCCTCTCACGGCTGGGCCTCCGTGAAAGGTAGACTGTGAGCCTGGGCTTCAGTCTTCTGAATTTACCAGTCAAATCCAGGGAAAATTTGGCCACACCAACAACCCCAGTGTTTCAGAAAAGCTGCGGATGAGAGAAGAGGCACGATTAGCAGCTCCTCGTGCTTACAGGCAGGAAGCAACATTTTGTACGTGAAGACATTACATTACATTACATTACATTACATGTCATTTAGCAGACGCTTTTATCCAAAGCGACTTACAATAAGTGCATCAACCTAGAGTAAAAACTATGAACTACAAGAATACAGAAAGTAACATTTCCTCAACATAGTCAAACTACAAAAGTACAAATCTGTGTTTCAATCCAAAACTATGTTTCCGTGTAGAAGGAGATATTTTGTGAGTGAGAAAAACGAGAGTAGATCCTAGAGATCCGCCAGCTGTGACATCACGGTCGTTGTTGGCGCTGCCCTCCACCACCATGTCGACTCTGGAGAGCCCCGAGTAGCTCAGGCTTTCTGCTCGAGCCTCTTTTCATTATTTCGGTAATGCAGTAAAACAGAGTTATTAAAGGGCAAACGAGTGGAAAAGGGAGAGAGAGAGAAGGACATGTGCTACATGCACAGCGTGTGTAACACAATAAGCTTCAGGGAAGTCGGAACTGAATACGCATTAAGAGGTGGTGCTGCATGGAGGATGAGGCCGGCAGCCAATAGAAGTCCTCAGAGATAACATGTCGAGGGGCTTTTGGGCACAAGGCGCCGCCGCTTCCCGCCTGCGACGCCGCGGCCGACGAGACGCGGCTTCAAAGTCGACGACGGCGCTAACTGGCGAGCTCTCCTGCAGACCATCTGTGCTGACACACGGCTGAATTCTACTCATCTGTGTGTGTGTGTGTGTGTGTGTGTGTGTGTGTGTGTGTGTGTGTGTGTGTACTCTGGCTTACTGGACAGCGCCTCACCTCACCCCAACCCTCTGCCCTGTCTGACAGTCACCACTGTGTTAATGTGAAGTGACAGCTCTGTGGGGGGGGGGGGACACGGCGATCCACTGGGTGAGGAAAGGGAGCCAAGAGGGGCGGAGCCAGTGGTTTGCCACGGCCAATCCGCTGCCCCCGTTCTACTGAAAGAAACCCGGCTACCACGTTCTCATGCCATGATGAAGTCCTCCGTAAACAGCGGAGTGGGCAAAGCCGAAGCAGCACGCCATCCGCCACACACCGTCCCCACAAAGGAGGCTTCTCATTTACTGCCAGTGGTCCCCCCCCCCACCCCCACTGCAACAAATTAACTGGAAATAGTTATTGCAGCCCCCAGAGGGATCAGAACAGGCAATCAGCAGCCGCGTTACCATGGAGGTGGGAGAGAGGGAGGGAGGGGGAGGAGTTAGGAGGAGGGAGAGATAGAGCCAGGTACAGCCGGCTGCGCTCCGAATGAGAAGTGATACAGCAAGTCTGCAAGTGTGTTTAGTGTAAAGGCTAGAGAGGATGTGATAAGGAGAGAGGGCGGTGGAAAGGATTTTGTCCGACACACACACACACACACACACACACGCTGCCGCCTGTTTGACGACGGCGCTCCTCGGCAGCGGGTGCTGTCATCTCGTGAGCAGACACCAACTGACAGGGCAGCTGCTCTTGTCGTCGGCTTCAACACAAACACCGGGCCTGATTAAACCGCAGCCTCCTCACAGCCCTATTAATCACCTAATGATGAGTTACCACGGCGACCACCGGGCCGCCGGCGTACACACACGCGGGAACACATTAGTGTGTGCGCAGGACGCAAGGGCTCGGGAAAGTTGCAGCCTGCATGTGCGCGCAAGGACACACACACACACACACACACACACACACACACACACACACACACACACACACACACACACACACACACACACACACACACACACACACACACCTCCGTCGGTGTGCCAAAATACATACTGTGCCCCCTCCTGTGTCCATATCCAGCAGCATGTCTCAGAGGTGTGAGGAACATGAAAACATTGATGAAGGTACCGTTTGATTGCACAGCTCTAAATCCTGGGAGCTGCCAGAATGTGTGTGTGAGCTGAGCAGCACTCCTCTCCTCTAATCACAAACATAAGCCTCTCCCACGAGAGCGGCGAGGACCCTGGACGGTTGCAAATGGAGGGCCGGCCCGCTCTCCTTTGATGCCGTGGGCCGCTATAAGCCTCGATAAGTATCTTAACAATCTAGGTGCTATTAGTTTGCATCTGGAAACACTTTGTGCACAACTGCCTCGCTCCAAATGATGCATCTCCAATTACCTTGCTGACGTTATAATAATTGTATTTGTTTATAAAAAATTCCTCGCGCAGACATGCGCTCGCTCAAACTTTCACTCGTCGATTCATGTCTGGGGTTCATTTGCTGCTGCGGTGTGACGCAGACACGCGAGCGATTTGGAGTTGAACACATTCAGTGAGTAAAAGGGAGAGATTCAGTGTGAAGTAGTAACACTGGGGCAATGAAATGTCATAATGTATTGATGGAGAGAGAGGGGGGGAGAGAGAGAGAGAGAGAAGGCTCTCTCCACACAACCGGGGAAACTAAGTGCTCAGTAGTGCTCAGCGCCGGCTGCCTGGCCAATGAGTAACGCTGTGAGGGGGCAGGTGAGGCTCGGAGCGATTACACATCAATCACTGGGCCAGGACCCTTTGAAAGATACCAGCTGTCTTAATGGAAAAGAGAGGGGGGGGGGGCAGTGGCTGGAGAGGGGTTGAGGGGCGTCTCAGCCAAAGTCACCTAATCCACCATTTACATTACTGCGGCGGAGTCGAGGACCGGCAGCCAGCGGGGCCCCGCCGCGCAAACGCATCTCTCTTCTCCCGGCGCTGTATGAACGAGACCTCTGGCCTGAGAAACCACACAGTTTGTGGCTCGATTAACACCTCTTCCCCCACAATGGCCACACAGCAGGTCTCTGTTACTAAACACAGCCTTTTTACCCCCGCTCCCTCCGTCTGCGTCTCCTAAGAAGGCCATGTTTTATTCAGTCCGGTCGCTCTCACATTCACCCAAATCCATGCTCATCTCTGGAGTGGTAAATTAAAACCCGTCCGTGGATAAACATGCACATTAACACGCTGTGCTGGAGTACCTGTACGGCTATAGGGTTGCTTCTTTTTATCCCTCCACATTTCTGTAAATGAATATGTTGTAATTTAAATGAGCAATTAAAAGCTGGACGCTTTTATTCACACAGCATTTTATAGAAAACCTAGAATTTTTACATTCAAATTGCTAAATTGATACGAAAGACAGTATAGCCGCTCAGTTTTGGGAGAGGGACGGACAAAGTAATGCATGGAATATTCAATTGGAGAATTATGAAGTAGCGAAATGTGATGGGCGAGGGTTTAGGGCTGGCTTTGTGGAGGGATTGAATGAAACGCTGGCATGAATACAGATTAGAGGAGAACAATGTTAGCATGAATATACACAGGGCTATTAACAATGAGGGCAACTCAAATTGATCCGAATAAAGCAGCCAGATCCTCAGCAGTGGACGGCTCCGAGCTGCGGCGATGCTGAGCTGCAGCAGGTTTTCGTCGGCTCCAATCCATTACTCGGTGCGATCTAATCTAAGCTGCCATCCAAGCCCCCGAGAAACAACAGCACAATGAAGGCTCAGCTGGAGGCGAGGGGTAGGCCACTTCATAGGGGATCCTCTGTGGTCTCTGCACGCCGCCTGCTTTGTCTTACCTGGTGCAATCATGGCCTGCTTTATTCTCCGAGGCCCTCTCTGTTTTAGCTCACATTGGCAGGGCAGAGACACTTGTCTGCTCCACTTGTTTCTCAATTCACTGATGAGTAACCACATCTTTTTTTTTTTTCCTCCTCCCTCTGCTAAAGCTGTGCTCACAAAGGCTCTATTTTTAGTCGTCATCCGAGGTTAGTGTAGTAGGTAAAAGCCATGCTCGAGAAAAGATAGCTCGGGGCTTTCCAACATTTAAGCCCGCCTCGAGACTCCGATAGTCAAAAGGCAAAGAACCGGTTCTCATGCAAAAGGACACTTTGTGCAGCGGTAAAGTATCCCCCGTCTGAAAACATGAAGAGGATTCACAAACCCGTCCGAGGGTGACAGTAGCAGAGGTTACCATCTTTCTGTATAAAGCGGTACCCACTAAGACAACACATTCTCTGCCCATCCGCCGACACGCGGATCAGACCGCACGCTCCACATGGGCTAAGCCTCTACTCCATCTCGGCTGAATCCTCCTCCAGTCCCCGTCTGTGTGCTCTCTGCAAGAGCTCCAAATGGCCCTGAGGGGGTAGCTCCACAGCCCAAGATGTCCATTATCTACAGGGTCTGTGAGCAGGACTTCATTTCACAGCCTAATACCAGTTACTCCCCGACACAGTCCCTCTCCGCCGAGCCCGGCTGAAGGCCATTTCGGCGTCTCCGGCTGCTTCAGCGGGCGCCGTGTTTAGACACGGCTCCGGAGGGAAATGCCAGGGTTGTCCATTGTCACCTTTCCCCTTTTCGCTGCATGAGGCACTCTTGAGAAATATAATTGTGAGCAGGCCAGTAATGGACCTCTCCCAATGTGTCATTGATAAGAGAAGCAGGAGAATGTGAGCTATGTGGCGGAAGGAAGCGCTCTCATGAATGTGTCTCTTAATTGAGTTTCCCTGTAGATTTGTGCACTGTTTTTTTCCCTGTGTGAATAGAGTGCCTGATTTGAAAGGATTCTTTGTGTCTTTCACCTCTCGAGAGGCTCTGGCAATTCAATTTTTGGGTGAATTATGCAGTTGTAATAAAAATGTAGTGAAAGGTAAACCTGAGGTCAGGAGAGGTATAAATATGCACTGGGGACACATCCAAGCCTGACTCGCACTTAAAAATATTGCTATCATATATGTATCTTCAAACATGCGTCGCTGTAAAATGGAGCAGAGCTGTAGCGGGGAGAGGAGGAAGAGAGTTACAAGACATGTTCATGTCAGATGTGTGTATGAAAGAAGAGAAAAAGTGATTTTGTCATGCGTTGGAATGAAAGGGCTCTTGAGATTTTAATATTTGAGCACTCAATCATGCACCACTTGCACTGATATCCTGCAATCAAACCCCCCCCCCCCCCTCCCACCAGATCTGCCTATCGGTTTAACGATTGTATGCGTCAGTTTGACTCCTACTGGTGGTGTATATGAGCGTGGGTGAGGAGGAAATGTATTCATATGGTTGCCCTACATCCTCCAGCGACTCTAATCACTATGCCACACAGAGTGATGGGCCAACACAGAGGAAGAAATAACATAAATAGATTAGAGTGGCAGATAAGACAGCTCCGAGTGACAGCGCCGACCGGCAGGGGCGCTGAGGGATGTCTTGGAGAACAGCTCCCAAAACAAAGCCATTAGGTCAGTACACAAAACCATTTTTTCCGCCTAAATTATTTAGCTATGTGTCGAGAAAAAACGCTGCTCCATGCTCGAGCAGATGGTCGGGGGAGAGGGGGGGGGGGACGACAATCCCTCCATTCAACGTCTTATAATGATCCGAGCCAAAAAACACCTCCACCTCGAGATACCACAGGATGGTATTACCTCTAATTAGGAAGGGCTATTATTTCATATGCAAACGCCTCTCCTCTAACTACCAACTGCCACCCAACAGACCCATCTCGATTGACTGCCCGTGCAAAATAAACACAACAAAGGATTTTACGCATTACATCCCCTTTTGTTGGTTGCCCTCCGCGCTTTGATGTCAGCAGTCTCGCAAAAAAAAAAAAAACACAGCTAGAACCCACGAGTCGGCGCGCGACACTGTAAACACACGGCGCCGGTGGACGCTCTCCAGCTGGAGAGCGCCGTTTGTTCAAGGGAAAAAGGGCGGCTTCGGAAAGCAGCCAGTGGGGGAGGCGAGTGACTGGAGGGGAGGGGAGCAGGCAGTGTGACGTTCAGCCCGGTCCTCCACCATCTCAGTCGCGTAGGCCGGTGACCCTCGGCACAGTTAAAGCCCCACTGTGTCGTTTCTCCCTTGTAGCGCCCCCTTCAGGTATTTAACGTGGGGGCGAAATCTTACATTCGCCAGTTTTCTGGCCACAGACCCCCGATGGCGGAGGCGCAAATCGCCATATTAAAAGTCATAGTAGCGGCACAATTTTTTTCAAGCTGTTATTTTAAGGTAGGAAAGGTTACATAGTGCTGCTTTAAAGCACCCTCTGCAGTGCGCATGGGACGCACATCATGAATCGTGGCTCTGTAGCCACAGACGGGGCCGTGTTGTAAATATGGCCTTATTCTGGATGCGTTTCCTCTCCCGCATCAAAGAGAGGAGAAGAAGAAACAGCTTGGGGGAAAAGTGGCCAGGAGTGATGAAAACGCTGCTGGAACAAGCAGGATCTGAGCGCAGAGCTCCCATATCCTCCGAGGACAGCTCATAAAACATGCAGCAGCTGGGACCGGGCCTCTTACAGCACTGGCATTTAATGCACCCTGCCACAAACACACACGGGCCACACACACACACACAAGGGTTACAAATACACACCATTAATTTTAAAAGTGTCGGCAGGAGTCGGGCTGTCTCGGTTTACTACCTGGACCACGAGCGAATACTTAGGTCCTAACCTTAAAAAATACACCGCCACAAAAAAAGGTTGCTTTCTTTCCCAAAGCATTCGCAGCAGGAGAACAATGGGGCCTCTTTTTGGAAAGATATGAGAATAGAAGCTGGATGTTTTGCAGCGCGCTGTCGTGATCCACAGATTAACTCGGCCTGTTCATGTGTGAAATGGAGACTTGTTCCCTGACTGATAGTGTGCGATGCCTCGAGCAAACACAAGCTGCATATTTTTCATCTTTCCAAACACCTAGCAACTGCCATATATTGGGTTGCGCGTCTCAGCGACGACGTCCTGGTTTCAGTTCTGACCGCGGGACCTTTGGTGGACGTCATTTACCCCCCCCAACTCTACACTGCCCTCTGTCACGTGAAGGTGAACATACCCGCCATTAAAATCTTCTATAAAAGAAAATAGCAGCCAACCCAGCATAGCGCCACATTCTTGTGTAGCGAAGGTGGAGGCAGCTGAGTTGCTGTGAATAAGCCTCAGATATTCTTGGAATGTTAATGTTGGGCTTTGACCACGGCCGTCGCCCGACTGCTCCTCTCACCGCCGGCCCATTGTGATTAATCACAATGAGAATACAACTTGGGTCTGCCTGTGCCAATAACACTCAGAACACAGAGATCGACAACGACGTGATCTGCTTTCTTTACGTAAACAGAATTAAAAACAGTGGAATACATTTTATATTTACTAGTGGAATAACTGTTTATGCTGCACTCAATTACCACGACATTACGGGACACAATTGTTAACTAATCCGATGCTTGCGTGGGGCTCTCGTATGCATGAGCCCGCCATATGCTGTGCTCATGCTGGTGCATACGAGATGAGCCCCGGTAGTGCTGGTGCCATCGCAGACGCTCCATGGGAGTCCGGGAGGAGGAGGAGACACCTTTGAGGAGCGGCGGCCTCGTTAAAACAGATTCTCGCTGCATCGGCCGGCTTATAAAAAGCCACCGGGAGCCGAGTCGCCACAGTGCAGCATTCATCTGAGTGTACACACACACACACACACACACACACACACACACACACTCACAGACGCGTGTCAATCTAAAATGTGTAGGCCATTGACACTCATATTTACAAGCGCACACGTACGTGTATATAAACAACACAAAAAGCCGCTGCTCAGCAACTGTGTTTGCGGTGCGGGTCAGACGACGTGCTCGGCCAATAAATGGCTGGAGTGTAATGTGCCTTGACCTTCTATCTTTCTTTCAGCAGCTCCTTACATATATTGCTGTCTCTCCTCATATATCACTCGGGCAAATGGCGCCCTTCACCCCCCCCCCCCCCCCCCCCCCCCATAAAAGGCTGAGGGGACATCTTTGCCTGTTGTACTCGACTGACAGCCCTGGCAGCTTCCTCGCTAAGCACAAGGGGGGGGGGGGGGGGGGGGGGGGAGACGACGACGACAAGGCTCATCGAGGGGAAATGCTGCAATGAATAATTACGTTTCATAACATGCCCCATCCCCCCTCCTTTATTAGCATCAAACAATAATTAATGGGGAACAAGGGGCACCGAAGAGTCTGCTTTTTTTGCTTCCCCGAACAAGGGGGTCAATATGCCCTTCAACCCTCTTCGCTCTGCTCCCCGTCAACGCGGGAGACACCTCATCCTTCTCAAAGCGTGCTCGTCACTTATTTATGATGCCAGTTGCTCTGCTGGAGAAAAAGCGGCATTCCTGCTACACTCAGCAAAACTGGACGGATCACTTTACGCAGCAGTTCACTCCTTCCATCTCCACACCTCTTCTCAACAGGCCGACTCAACAATTCAATAATGAATATGAAATGTTTCATAATTGGCAGCTGAAAATGCGGGGCTATCGGACATGTGCTTGACTTGATTAAGTTTTTGTTTCACGTTAAAAAAAAGAAAATCTCTGATCAGCAGTGGCAAAGCCGGTCCTGATCGAATTAGCTCTGCACTAAGAGCTCCATTGATCTTGGCACTCATCTGTGCAGATGAGACCCGGAAAGGCATCTGGTAATCCAATAGCAGGGATGGGAAGTGCTTCAAGGACTCTGCTGTGTTTACCCACCTATTTCCTACACAAAGAGCCAAGATGTTAGTGCACGCCACTCACTGGACTGATTGGAAGCCACGGGGCCTCGGGAGCGCCGGTGAAATGAGTAAGAGTCGCAGTGTGACCGAAAGGAAGGTACTTGAATGCTGAGAGTAATTGCTTTCGCCATAGCCATCATGTAATGAATAAACAGGATGACTCAAGCGGAGCCTCCATCAGTGTTTAAATGAGTTGTGCGGTAACATTCAAATCCTAATACCGGCTTCGCTTCAAAATCCGAGCCAGGAAACTCAAAGCGAGGCTGGCATCAGTGTGTAGGTTTTATTCACTCGAGTGTGAGAGGTGTAGGTTTTTGGAGAATAGATGTCGTGAAATCTTTCTTTACGCCGCGATAACTTCATTTGCAGCGAGCGTTTATGAGAGCCTCCGCAATCAATTCTACATGCGATGTGAATGACATCAAACGTGAATGTGAAGGGAAACGGAGCCAGAGGACGGTGGTAAAGGGCAACGCATACAGCGGCTTCGCCTGTAGGAGTAGTTCAAGTGAAGTGCGCCTCAATAGTATCGGTGTCGCGCATTAGTGCTGTTTCTAACACACACACGCAGTAATCCATCAAGGGTTCACGAGTGAATGCCCGATAACAAACCCAGTGCCATTCTCTCCCTCATGTCACTGCAGCAAGAAAAGAGGGAGAACTCGTCAGCGACCCGGAGACACACCACAAACACACACTCCCCTCACGCCACACTAATAACCTTGGGCTGTCTACCAATGCCACAACTTTATGGAACCGTGCGGGCTCTAAATAGAAGCTCCATTTCTCCCCAGCAGTCAGTAACAGCAGCTCCATTTCAGCCACCCGGTCATTAAATATTTATCTTAGCAGAGTTGCTGATCATAGCAAGGTGATAACCATTAACTACATCTAAATATGGGGCTTTTGTCTGCCCATCACCCATCTCCAGCACAATAAAGACCCCTTTTTCCCCCCAAAAGGATTATCCACAAGTGTCCCTTTAATCAGCGGGCGGCAGGCCTCTCGGAGGAATCCCTCTCTCTGAAGCCCTGTCCGGCCGAGCACCTCCTCCACCGACAGCCGGCTGAGTGAGTGGGAGCGAGTGTGTTTGCGGATGAAAAGATGTGCTGCTACCTTGCTATGATGTCCTCTCCAGCCACCTCAGAACAAAGGCCTCCATTTTGAAGTGGAGTTATGACGGCACAGAAGGCCCTCTGTTGCCGTGTGTCCTATTGCTTTCCCTTCTCTTTGTTCGGAGGGTGTTTGTTATGCTAGTGAGATAAGCCACTGTTGTGGGTGGCTGGGTGTACGACAGCAACCGGTGTACTGCTCCAGTGCCAAAGCCGACAGTCTGTGGGAGGATTGTGAGCGTTATAGATCACGAGAGGACAGATGTCCAGTCTTGCCCCGGCGCTGACTCAAACACTCACCCCCAAAAACGTGTGTTTGCAAACTGCTTCCTGGTGGGGGTTTCATTTGATCCCTATCTGGCCAGGAGAGTCCGCTTTCTTTATCGCGGCCAACTTCCTCTTTTACCGGCACACGGCTGAGCTGCATTGTTCTTTACGAAGCACAAGAGGTGGAAGTGTACTCTGCCTCCGCCTGACAAACAAGCCGTCTCGTGCAGGCGGGCGAGCAACCCGACTCTGAAGAAGACGGAAAAACACCACGCCGGGCTCGGCACACAAAGAAATGTGAGGTTTGCGTGAACGCTAAACAAACATTAAATGAGTATTGCGAATGCCTCTGGAGAACAAATGACTGACAGGGCCTTGGCAAGCCACAGCATCATTGTCTACCACGAACGCAACGAGACTCTTGTGCGCTACATGAGTGTCATGCTCCAATAAGCAGCATCAGGCCCTTTGAGCAGCTGTTGTCTGCAGCTCTCCCTCTCTTTGTTTTACGCTGCGCCGTCACGCTTCGTGATCTCCCCGAGATGTTTCACATACCATTTACATGTTTGAGTTGCGGAATTGAGCAGACACAGGTTGGTAAAGCAACCGTTGCTGCCAAATTGAATTGGAGGAGTATCCGGGCAGAGCTCAAAAAGCAAGGTTGATGGAACGAGGCATCAGCATATTGCCTTTAAGTTCCCTCTGGTTTACATATCTGGATTGTGCAGTCATCCCTTCCAGAGAGAATCACCGCCAGCAAAAACAATTATACCGCCCCCCCACACCCGAGCACAAGCCTCTCACCGACTGCCTCTGCTCAACTCGACAATCAAGCCCATTGGATGATTCGGTGAATTAAAGCTAGTTAACGACACACATCAAGAATAGTCATTAGCCTGTCTTTTTAGCATAAAAAAAACAGGAATGATTTGCCGGTTCAGAGAGATCATCTCCCTACATGAAGCCCGGGGCAGCCCTTACCGTCTACCTCATTATTTTTTGGGAAGAACAAGGCCACTGATGAATCCTGTTGGGTTAAATGAAAGGTGCTCTCTCTGTGACCGGGCCCACACGGAGCAGCAGACTGCTTTAAGCTGCTCGTCTTACAGACAAAAGAAAATGGAGTAACTCACTGTAAATACGGATAAATCTCACTCAACTAAGCTGTAAAATCAAAGTGGAATTGTTGGAGTACATCCCTCCCACGCAGCTGCAGTGAGAAAGCTGTCAAATGTTGTCTTTTTTGTGGATACTAGCTGAGCTGACAAGTGCCAATGATACACCGTGAGTGATAAAGACATTCGTTCCTGAGAGAGAGAGAGAGGTTTTCCAGATGTGATGTCTGCAATGCTCCGGTGCTTCATTACTGGATAGAAAGAGGCTGTTGCTGTTTTCCCATTTGCGTTGCCACGGTGACAAATGAAAAGCAGAATCACCCGCGCAACTAATCAAATGAGTGAGTGACAACAAGTCAATATTTCCTCATTGTGTGGACAAGCAATACATCTACACAATAACGGGCTGTGCTTCAAGGCTTAGGCAAAGCTAGACTCACAGCATTATACGGATAATGTGCCAATAATCTGAGTCGGTGCGGCTGTTCAGACCAGTGCCAATAAAGACGAGGTATCAAAAGACAACCTTTACCGAATATGGGCTAAATTACCAACTCGCCAGACGTTGTCTAGACTGTACTTCAAACAAATATACTCTACTGGCGATGGCCACAAGCCAACAAAGACAGAACTGTAATTGGACATTGATCTGTCGAGGTCTAAGGATAAATAACTCATCCTAAAAGAAGCCATGAAGAAAGCGGTACGTAAACACACAACCCTACTGAGAACGGGCAAATTGAGAAGTACTGTCGTACTGTACTGTAGTACTGTCATACTGTACTGTAGTACTGTAGTACTCAGTAGTTTGTGCTCAGATAATTCAAATTGTCCCCATTTTACTTGAATTCCTTGGGGCTCATTTGTCACTTTTTAAAGACATCTTACGTATTTTTTTAACTGACAATTAACTTCCTTTTGATATACATCTGTGACAAATAAACCTCGCTGAACACAAAATGGAGCAAACATCATCTGTGCAAGCCTGGTTAAACACAAGCGAGATCAATGGGTAAATGTATCAGCAAATATTACCATTCGCTGCCTGGCAAGTAATCATTAAGGAATGGCATTGATGCATTATTCATCGGCTAATGTATAATTCAGACTTAACAGCAGATTCTATGCATAAATAAAGCTGTGATACATTTAGACACATTAAATGTTTGCTTGCTAAAATAGTATATGAATATGAATATGCAGCATGAATGCTTCCCTGCTGCGGTCACTCGATTGTATGCGACCGTGGCTGAGCATGCCGAGATCCACGGCGGATGCTGCTCTATAGTGCCAGGCAGCCCACTCATCATCACACGTACATGTAATGGACACAGGCTACTTATATATTTATATAGCGGGGGCGGGGGATGAGCTGTTCCTGTGGAGGCGATTGTTAGAATCGCATAGAGCGTCATGTTTCTTTGTTGTAACAAGTAAATGAAGACCAGGGTTGATCCGTGACGCCGCACGCCGCAGCCGTGCAGGAGGAACGCAACGGGATTGTCTGGCGCACCAACATGTGCCGTTGCTTCGTCTCCCCCCGGACGCCGTCGTGCGTGTTCAAACATCATGAGGGCGTTCTCGTTGAAGTGTCGGAGGGACAGTCGGCAGGGAGGACGAGGACGCGGCGAGGACACGCAGACTCCTTCTGAAGGCGCTCAGAGCAGGCGGCGCGGCGGGGACCGCCATCCCACTTCACCATGCACTGAATTAACGAGGCCAGATGTCCCCCCACTTAACATGTGTGAAAGTGCCCTCCGATAGGCTCAGCTGCTTTAAGGATGTACAGACAGAGTGGGGGGAGTTGAGACGTGGACCTATTTTCAATTAGACCAATTTCTCACTGGTCGTCGGTTCCCAAGGTTTATGTTAATTACAGATATCGGCCGTTCCTCTGTGCAACAAAATAAATGGATTTTTCGTGGAACGTTAAAAGTACCTCTCCAGATCATCACTCCCCATTTCAGTAGTCACCCACCAGAGGGTACTACCTACTTTGCAGTTCTACCACTTTCCCATGCGCGTCAATCAGTGGCTAATATTGTCTAAATATGCCTCTGGTAAACCACTCTCTGCAAAGACAGTAGAGGAGAGTTGACTCGCTCCATTAATTAGACCCATCTAAAGAATCACCAAGAGATTTATAATCGCTCCTCAAAACCATGAGTCTGCTTTGGTGTAGGGGGATGGAAATGATCATGACAATGGGATGGAAGCCATGACTCCTCATTGACGTTACGCCTGGCTTTAACACAAGGTGGCTGCTCAGTGTTGTTGAGGTAAGAGCAGAAGTGTGAGTCAAACCTTTTATTTGAGGTATATGCAGTTGAGTCAAATTCACACATTGTAATTTACCTTAATGTAATTAATCAGCATCTTACATTTGGTGTATAAGGGGTCAAACATCACATCTGTTTTCATTTATGTAGCATATTATAATAACAATTGGGTCATATCTTTGTAATTACGCAGTTGAGTCATTCAGACCATTACCTCAATGGAAAGGATATCAAGACCCCAGCAGACGTACTCATTAGAAAGACAATTAGAGGCTCGCCAACACTGCATCCATTACGCTGTTTTCTGATTCTGTGTGCATTACATCACGCTGTTAAAAAACAAAACAAGCGGACAACCTCCGAGTGTGTTTTTCCGCCAGCGAGGAACCATCATCCTGATACAGGGAGAGGAGAAGAGGGAAGAGACGCAGCGTGGTGCAACCCCAGTGAGGGCCATCATGCGAGCAGATTAAATAACGTTTTTCCAGTGCTGTCAAACAGTCAGTCGCCAGTGAGCAGCCAGACAGCCGCTACAGCCTCACTGTGAAGGATCTCTCTCTGTATGGGCGGAAGCAGCCTCTTTGATCCGATATCGCCCCCCAGATTCCTCAGAGGTGACACTGGTACACGCGCCTGTATGCGAGCTGAATGTTTACTAGCTCTCCGCACCGTGTCAGCGTTGAGACGAGTGTTTATCAAAGGGGGGTGACTCACACCGCTACTATGATTCCCTGGGTTCAGGTGAATCAACAACGCAGACTGCGGACTCAGATCAAATTGCACATCAGAATTGATTTCCCACAAAAAGGGGTATGAAGTAGTGCAAATGGAGATGATGCAGACCGATACCGACAGCGGTATGCTAGTATGCATAATTAGGATTACTACTTTCTCATCTGATAGCAGTCTCACCATGACACCCTCGGTGCTCTCATGTCTCATCCCAAACAAATCCCACAGTGCAGAACAACCAGGGCTCTTGTGTACAACTCCATTAAGAGGTCCGACCACTTCCTCTTTCATACACTCCACAAGTAGTGAAACTAAATGGATATCCTGACCTCAGGGGAAGTGATGAAGATGTCTTTTCTAAATGTGTTCAGAAAGATAAGCAACTTTCTCCACAATATAGTGCAAGTTACTCATATAAATCAAAATAATTGTCACACTGACAGTTACCATTTTAGAGATCGCTCGATTTGATGAAAACCACAGTATGCAGTATGTATGGACCAAAAGCTCAACCAGTCTTTCACCTGGATGGACTAGTCAAACTGGGTTTGACCAGTCCGTTTTCACGTTGCCATATTTTAAGATAATTCGTGTGATGCAAATCAAGCAAGTGACGGCTCCTGAAAGTCATCAATAAAAAAGGGGAAGCAAAGCGTGTTTTCCGTAAAAAGTGTTATTGATGTTGAAATCAAAGATCACAGCAGCCTGCAGTACAGCTTTGTGAGGTCTAGGAACACTGACAGATACAACCACTGTTAACGTTCTAACCATTGCTACCCCTCATGACTTACAAAATATCTAAATTTCACATCTGCGTGACATATGAAACCAAATGAGCCTCAAACATTCAAACCGTTGTGTGTGTTGAAATGCCCTTTTTGCTCCAATAATCAGTCCCTATCTGCGGTGCTTGTGTCCCACGTTAGCCCATACGGTGTTGTCTCACTCAAGTGGATTAATCACATCTGAATCATTACGCTAGAGGTCACTTCACAGCAAACATGGGGGGGGGGGGGGGCCAAAAAAAATGCCACAGGAAGCTGGGCATGGTGGAGATTAGCTCCTCACAATTAGCAAGGCAACATCTGAGTCCATGTAATAGCTCAGTGAAAAATGCAGCAGCAGGGGGAGGATTTCAGGAAGGGATTGTTTTATGTGGCATAGATTGAAGGCAATCACTGCTTCCCCCTTCCTCTACGCGTATCTGGTTTCAGGGCTGAAGCTTTCTTTGAGCTCATGTGGTCACACAAGCAGTGGATTCAGCTTCTGACTGGAGTCACATGAAGACTTACTACAGCCAAATTGACACTGATTTACGTAAACAAGCCCCCCTCCCCCTTCTACTAGAACTAGGAAACATTAGATAATCTGCCTTTCAGACAATTAACTGTAGTCTGCTTTCAAATCCAAAGCAGTCCCTTCCCAAACACACCAGCCACCCTTGCTCTTTTCAACAACAGACACAGGCACAGACCAGTGCCCCCC
The DNA here is from genome assembly GCA_036178185.1 of Liparis tanakae. Lineage (NCBI taxonomy): Eukaryota > Metazoa > Chordata > Actinopteri > Perciformes > Liparidae > Liparis > Liparis tanakae. Next base: position 14,396,075 of record CM070097.1, on the reverse strand, counting down.
CCCCCCCCCCCCCCATGTGCTTGGGCCAGAGTTCATAGCCTCTGGGGTGCTCTGAAGGGTGTATGGGGGGGGGGGGTCAAGTTAATTTGAGGGTACTTCAACAGTTTGCTGGTTCAGCCGGTCTCCTGCACACAGCCCACTAACATTTTTTTCAAACACTCAACTTATTTCCCTTATTACAGTCCAGTAATCAATGTATTACACAGGCAAGGCTGTAAATCCAACAGACAATACGCTGAATGTGAAACGTGGGGAAATCCCATTTGTTAAGATGTGTGTGCCACTGACTGAAACAAAAGTCCCCCATCCAACTGCTTCTTTCTTTCTTCGAGACACTACTTAGTTGGATCTTTACATCTTGGATGCGTGTTTCCTGGGCAGCAATGTGAGCTCTCAGTGTGTTTACTTTATTATTCCAACTGTAAAACCCCTTGGCTGCTGAAGTCCTGGTACAGGCCGGCCTCGGGGTCTGCTCCTCAGCCCAGGGGGAGCCAAGTTTTACAACAATGCAGCCAACTTTCAGCACTCGGGAACATTTGACTCGAGGTCACACGCGCTTCCTCCTCCGGGCGGACACAAAATCAGGACACTTTTGGCTCAATGTCTAATTGCTGCTCGCTTTATTCATCACTCTGTCCCAAACTCCGTTTCTTTTACAGACACCCCCCCCCCCCCCTCGACCCCCCTCCACCAACCACAGCCGTCCTGTAATCGTTTTTTTCTTCTCTCGCTTCCTTTTTTTCTCTCTTTTCTCTTAATGCAATTACTCACCCGCCAGTCTGGTGATTCTCGGGAGTCCCACAGACTGCTGCAAACAAGTTCAAACCGCGTTCCGAGCCCGAGTCGACCCACAGAACTTAAGCACGCCGGGACAAATCCATGACCCCGGGACGAGCGCGGACACGTTGCACCCCCTCGGTTCTCCCTCGGTTCTCCCTGGGTTCTCCCTCGGTTCTCCCTGGGTTCTCCCTCGCGCGCGCTCCTTAAACCCCGCTGGCCGCGCGGAGGGGCTCGGGCGAGCACTTGCTTCAACAAAAGACGGTTTCACTTTACTGCTTCACTGTTCGCCGAAACCACCGCGCGAGCGGCAGCGTGACGTGTCCTCGTGTCCTCGTCCCCCCTCGGAAACAAGTCCCGTAGTCCCTGTTGTTGCTGTCGGCGATAGAGTCCACGCGAAAAGTAGCACGGCGCCGCGAGTTGTTTCGAGGGGCAGAAAGCAGCGAGTTCGCCGTTTACAGGCTCCGCTTCCTTTTTCACACACATACACACATACACATTCACGCTCTCTCTCTCTCTCTCTCTCCCCCCTCCCTCCTTCTCTCTCTTTCCTATGCACACACTCTCCACGCTCTCCCTATCGCTCCCTCCGTCTCTGTATCCCCCCTCCTCCTCCTTTTTTTCTCCTCCTCCTCCCTCCTCCTCCTCCTCTTCAGCTGTTCAACAGACGCATCCACATGGCTGACCTAGTCTTTCTTTATCCAGACACTAGTGAAGGAGAATTACCTCGGCCACACTCAAAAAAGAGAAAGAAGAAGAAAAAAAAAATCCGAGCGAAACAAAAACATGGACTGGATTCAAACAATCGTCAGGGACAAAAGGGTGGTGATGGGGGGGGGGACGCCAATGGGGCTGTTGATTGATGGCAGCCCCGTAGGGAGTGTGTGCGTGTGTTTGTGTGTGTGTGTGTGCGTGTGTTTGCTTACAACTGCATCAGGAAGCAAGATGCAGCCAAAGTGGCCCGACCTACTAGCACATCAACCGATCAATGGTAACGCTTATGGGAATGTGACTGAACCACTAAAGGAGACAATGAAAAGCCCTGAAAGCTAGTAGTAGTGCCTTGTTAATAATGGCTTAATAGCACACGGCATGCTTTTCTCTGGGAAGGAAACACGGCAAAGGCACGTTTTAATAATGAATCCACAGATATATGATGTTCTTAAGTACAGGTGGCGGATTTATATCGGGAAACATTACGCATCTGCGGGGGAAAATACAGAAGAGAGAAGCGAGTGCATGCTGATCGGGCTTGTGGACCTCATTTGCATTTTGGGATAATGAATTAATTAGTCACCCCAACCATTAAAAAGGCAGAAACAAGCGGGGCTGATAATATAAATAGCCCATTAGCAATATTTGGGGGACTGATTTTAATAGTGAGCCGGCACATCTCATCTAATATGATCCTGGTCATTTACGCTCTCAGTACATATTTTGTGGAACAAAACACACATTACGGTTTGTTCCCTCTTCATCTCAATGCTACCAGTGACCTCACACTGAGAGGAGAGTGAACAACAAAGATGGACTCCATTTAGTAGTAAATGAATATGAAGATTTTCATTTCACAGAGCAAGTAGCTTGACATCATTTCACATGATAGTGGATCACTGTCAAAATCCAATTAACTTAAGTAAATAGTTTGAACATTGGGTTCTTTTAGCACTAAAGCCAAACACGGGCAGCAGGAGACACAGGCAGTAAGGATCAATAGCAATTGAGTTGAGGGTGGTGTGCAGGGGGTCTTTCATTGTGCTACAAACCATGTTGGTTGTCTTCGTTTCAATAGCAGAGGGATGGGGGGGGGGGTAAACCCTTTCCAGCTCCTGAGGCAACTGTCCTGACAAGTCGCGCTCTCCCTCCACATAGTAACCAAACACCACAGCAGCCACAGCTCCTCCCTTATCACAGTGTGTATACATTTCACAAGGTCAATGTTTATGATATTTACACACAGTCTGCACCCTTTCCTCAGTTACACAAACATCCAGAGGATCCAGTACAAGGTGGAAGAAATGCACTCCTCCCTCCAAATCTGACGCTCAATCAGAGCGTGAAGAGAAAAAAAGAAGAAGAGGAAAAAGGAACACAACGACAAACAACAGGCTCCAAGAGTTACTCTAACATGCGCCCCACCAGAAGAAAGCAGCTACCATTCTCTGTCGGGTTTCGGGGCTTAAGTTGGGCCGACACAGCAGTGAATCATCTCTGAAGGCGGCGCAGAGCAAAGCTGGATTGGGTGGTAGCCCCCCCCCCCCCCCCTCCTCCTCTCCCCTCCCCGGCAGATGAGATCCCATTATCAGGCAGACGAGAACTCCACCTCCAGGATTTCACAGCTCCTCTGTTTATCACATGGCTCTGTCAAGTTGGGCACCATTAACCACAACCGGTGCAGTTACAAGCAAAGCACTCCACATTCTACAGGCCGAAGCACGCATCTGGGAAGCTGACTGTGTCTATTCAATTCTGTTCAGCATTCAAACGGCCCGTCACAATGCCTCCTCCCCGAGCGCCCCCTCCTCCAGCTACGGTGCCTTCGATCCCGGCGGAACAAAAAGCGGTTGCTTGGTGCCTCTTTACGAATTCAGGAGAAATGAAATCTAACAGAGCCGTGCGTTGCTTCGAATGAGAAAATGACGCTTTTCTACAACAGTCTTTTCCCCCCCTGAAGATCATTAAAAGAGAACAATTCTGTGAAGGAGCTTATAAAACCAGAAGGGTGTGCGAGGAAGACAACGGCAGAAGAAAGTCAAACTAGTAAAAACTATCAATCGGTTTTCTTCGACCACAACAAAGGTAATTAGTATAAGTGTTACTAAACAAAAAGACTGCAAGACAGACACTGAATACAAAGGCTGCCCCCCCCCTTCCCCCGAGTCTGACCACTCCATTTATGGTTTATAGGATTCTGTAGCCACTTACACTCAATTAAAAATGAATAGTTAACAAAAGCCGTGCTTGACACACACCGTTTGCTTTAGCCTGAACTCTCCACACTGGAGGAAAAACAAGTCACTCGGAGGGACACACAGAGGGAAAGAGCGAAAGAGAGAAAGAGAGAAAGAGATAAAGAGAGAAAGAGAGAAAGAGAGAAAGAGCGAAAGAGCTCGGCAATACAAGCAAGTCAGCCAGTAGCTGAAACAACAGAAAGAAGTGACATGGATGACTGAGCCAAGCCTGTGAGAAACTTGGCAAGCCTCAGAGGCCCTGGCCTCTTAAGCACTCATATCTAGTAACTTCATTTAATGCATTCACTAGGGATGAGCAGACAAGTTGAAGGAAAAAGGGATTGAGAGAAGAAAGCAGACTTGTAAACCAAAAGGAGGGATAGGCTGTGGCGCTGGTGGGGGTGTACTTCAGAAGCTCGACTTTAACACATGACTAAATCTCCACGGTGTAGCAAGCTAACTTCCCTGCTGCCAAAACATAACACAAGGAGGAGGAGGAGGAAGAAAAAAAAACGATGTGCTAGATTGAACCTTGAGACCATTTTACCATTCTCAGGTAGGTATTATCTACAGGAGCTTTTTCTTCTCATATTAAAAAATGCAAACAGTGATTTTCCAGATGGGGCTTTAAAGCAGCGACTCTTTCTTCGCCACACGTACTAAATCCATAAAGAACAAAGACTCTGTGTGACTGCTGCTTGAAGTTACTGTTCCTCATACTGACAGCAAGTGCTGATAGGCCTCCCCCTTCAGCGCTGGCAGGCAAAAAGAAATGAAAGAAAGCCGACTTCAAATCATTCATTGCCCATTTTAGCCTTCATGGATTCTTAAGAGAGCACTTTACAAGTTGGGGGAATCCAGAGGGAAAATAGGGCCTTACACGACTAATTAAAACACAGACTTTGCCTAGAGGCGGTTGAGAGAAGGGGACGCAGTAAAACAATCCTCTTAAATCACCCAACAAAGTAACTCAAGGAAACGACTCAACTTAATATGGTTACCTACGCTTGTGGATACGCGTAGAGTCAAGGTCTAATGTTATTCAGCTAAAAAGAACAATATTTAACGGAGTAAAAATGTCTTGAACTAAAAGGAGAGTTCATGTTTCTCTCGTCGAGGAAACGGCTACAGCTCTATTATGGTGACAAAAGACTAACTGAACATCAAGATGTCCCCCGGAGACAAATGAGATAGACAGCTAGTAATTAACCGGCTACATAGCAAGCCTCTATTTGCGATCATTAACAAAGTTGTAAAAATGTGAAAGAAGCCAAGGAATGGTATTTCACTTCAGGCAATCATTGCCAGGTCTAGCCTCACATAGCTAGCGTGTTTACATAGCTATTCACAGTCACATTTGGCAGCCTCGCAACACTCTGAAAACCAAGACACTTGTAGGCTACATATGCCTAATCTCTTTGCCAAACTACACACGCTACTCAAGAGAGTGAAACTTGCTAGCAGCAGCCATTTGGTAAAACTATTGCATTTGTTTTTTGTGTGTTTTTTGTGTGTAACACAAGTAAACCGTACTCCAGATGGAGGTATCTGCCACCTGGCAGACAAAGTGATCAAATGTTAGTCAGAGGAATCACATCATTTACAGTACAGCCAAACCTGAGTGCTCATTAGCAGGCTTTGATATCGTATATGAGCAAAACAAACAACTGCTTTTAATAGAAGCGTTAGATCACAGCTTGCTGTAATGAAGACCGAAGCTCCGGGGAAAAAAAAAGGGCAACGCGAGAAACTCATCTGAACCAGATAAAAACAACTCCAATGTCCATAAACTCACACATACACAAAGTGAAAACAGACAAAAAAGTGCACATGTGTAATAACTTAGATGCCATTTCACTAAGCCCCTGATTCTCCACAGACATTCTTCAAGCTTTCACATGGACCGTCTGTGTCCGTCTGATTCTCCAGGCTAAACAGGGCCTCATTCATCTGAATAAAAGAGCAGTTCAGGAGGCTGCACTGAGGACAGACTCGGAGGAATGAGACTTTATTTCCAAGAGGGACTCCCAGAGAGACAGAGTGCAGGCTGTGGCGAAAAGAGGAAGTTTACATTTCAGGCAAATCCCTTTGTGAACAAAAACTCTACAAGATAAACAAATAGTGCGTGTTTGAAGCCGCGGCCCTGGAAGCAGTTAGGAACATTCTATTTCTGCAGAAAATGGTGTCTAAAAGTCATCAGCAGCCAGCAGAGCAAACTGGGTCCACGGTCATGAAGGCAAAAGAGAGAGTGGCGGTTGGGGAGTGTGATTCCTGTGCGGTTACCGTCTCAAAGATAATCTGCTCCAATAGCCAGAAAACTGCTTCACCCAGACACACGGCGGTCTCACCTCCATACACTGCCCCCATATGGACACAGAGCGCAGGTGCAGCTCGCTGCTGCTGCACTGGAGGAGGGGTGGATTGGGGGAGCAGAGGCCCATAATGGGTGAAACAAAAAAAATTAACTCCCTACACTATAATTCATGACATGCGTGTTAAAATGCTCATAATGGCGCAATGGCCCACAAAGCCGGATCGTTTTTTTCTCTCCCTCCAGCACAAATGCTTATTCTGAAATCAATTACTCTCCTCTGGTCACACTCGGCTGCTCTCTGTGTTTTGCTAATGATTCTGCCATCTAGTTTACAGAAGCATAGTGATAACTAGAATACGCACATGCGTTATAGGTCAAAGACTCTCAAGCCAGTCAAGCTAATGTTTCCATTGCGTATTTGCCATCATTCTTCTTCTGAAATTCGGCATGAATTACAGCAGAGAAGCAATCTCCAAGGCAGATGTACTGCGAGCGTGTCAACACAGGGTGCGGCGAGAAGAGGATGTGTTCTTCAAACAGACAGCACACAGACGGGGCGTTGGGGTTACGTTATGAGATTAGACTGTTTTTGTGGGAGCGAATGGGTAAAATCTGTCTGTGTGCAGTGGGAGCAGACAGTTGGGAGATCAGTGCTGAGGTCAAGAGGAGCCACTTAGCTGTGCTTTGGCCTCCCAACCCCTCCAGCGCTCAGAATCAACCGCTCAACTGTGGGAGTAGATAAAAAGCTTGGCAGCAGTCGAGCAACTACAGACAGCTACTAATGCATGCAGGCTTTATTTATGGCTTTTTTAGAGGTACAAAATGGAAATTAATGGGGATAGGTAGGAAGGTGGGAAGCTTGCTCATTAGCCAGAGTATATATTAGGTTAGCCTCACTAGTGCCGATCCCCGAAGACACCACATCTAGAGGCTCGCTATAAACAAACACAGCTATAAACAATCCACACTAAAAAAGACACCTCTCTCAACTCTAACTAAATCGTGAAGGTCATAGTTTCTTTCTTCACCCAGCCATCACAATTTGAGAAGTGATTTATGAGAGTGTGTGCTGTGTTTTCCTCTACAGTATAACACACATTATTACAACAGCAGTGCTACAAGAAGAAGAGCTGCCCCTTGGTGTCTCTGGTAAAGAGATAATGTGCTGAAATCTGAGAATGATATGTTAGGTGTCATTTATGGTAACACGGCAAGCCCACTACTCTTTGTTTTTATTGTTTGGACTTGTGAGTCAACTGAGCATGGAAACGTGTTTCTCATTATTCTGTTGTGGACAAAATGAATTTCTGGTTAGAAGTGGCGCGCTGGAAATTCTGCAAATTGCTTGTTTGGATGCACATATTCTGCATAATGCATGCATATGTGTGTGTGTGTGTGTGTGTGTGTAAAAGATAACAAACAAGTGGGAGAGACTGGGGAAATGAGCCACAGACATTGAGCAGAGTGGAAAGCTAACATGCAGCATGCTACCTGTCTCTGTATAAAAGGAGCGGGAGGGAACAGACAGAACGTTCGCTCCATGTGGAAGAGGGATGGATGAAGGGAAAGATGGATGGGTTGCATGAGGGAAGGAAAGACTGAGCAGCGGAGGGAGTGCAAGCCGGAGCACTCTGCCTGGTCCTGCATACATCAGCAGCAGGAGGGCAGCGATGTGCCGAGGCCACAGCAAGCCAATTACCAAAACTCATTAAGTAACCTGCTAGTCGGCTTTGAACTGCACCCCCCCCCCCCCCCCCTTTATATCGTGACTGGATTCTCTGCCTTCTTTCTGGAAATTCAGATAGTCGCTGCTTTCACTCTTATTTCCTTTCCTTATTTAAATAGGCCTACATAGCATAACAGTAATCACATGTTCACACGCCTTCATTGGAATTCAGAGTGCACCAGAGAACAGAAGTGAAGCTGGTCGGGCGCGTGAAGACACCCAGTGGCCAGAGACAGTATTGCACTGGTTGCAAAGGAAGGAGAGGGCGTGCGTATAGGCAGCGCTAAAACATAAGAGATAATACATCCCGACACAAACACAGGAGAGGGGGAGCAGGAGTTACCAGCTGAGGGGTAAATGAGAGCCGACAGGCTGGAGCTGTTGTCTCCACGGGAACACAACGTAGTGGGAAAGATGGCTGCGATGGGGGGGGAGGAGGAAGAGGACAGTGGAGAAGACAAAGCACAATGAGGGGGAGGAGGAGCAGGAGGAGGAGGAGAGAAATAAGGCTGAGAGCACCAAGGGCAGGTGGAGAACATGATCAAGGTCCAGTGGGTGGAGAGGAGAACCCATTTCGGGGGAAGGACAGCGGGGTCAGGGCAGAGCAAGAAGAAACACACCGTCAGTCAGCGCCGCAGTGTCACGGAGAGTTGTTGACTAACCTTGACTGCATTCACCTCCTAGCTCACACTGCCTCTCAACAAGTATTGACACAACGACAATCTGCAAGAGAAAAACTGAAGGGGACGAACACACAAACACACACACACACACACACACACACAGAGGACAGGGGGATAAAAGAAACACACATAAATGATGTGCAAATGGAACAAACGAGGTGATAACAGCTTGAGGGTGGCGGAGTGTGCATGGGTAGAGACAGCAGCCGCATGTGGCATCGCGCTGCACACGGCGATCGTAGCCTGGGAGAAGGTGCACACTCAATAATAACACCCCTCTCAGCGCAGTTAACATTTCTATGGAGGAGAGTGTGAGCCTTTATTCTAAGCCCGTTTTCATTTCCCTCTTCTCAATAAACCTCTCTGGATACACACAGATCTCGGCACTCGTACCTGCTGCACACACACACACACACACACACTGTTAAACACACACACACACACACAGCCCACCCCCCCACCCCTGAACTTCCCCCATTATCCCATGAGCCCTCTTTTCTCTGCCTTGCTTGACAAGAGCTTGGAAATAAAAACATCACAGCGCTGCCTCGCAGCACCTGTTCAATAACATTGACATTTCACATTCAGCATTCACACACCGGGAGATTCTCTGCATTTGCTCTCTTTATCACCCAGAAACGCGACACACACACACACACACACACACACACACACACACACACACACACACACACACACACTCATGTGTGCATGTGCCTGCAGTCATATACTGGGTGTAACAATACACACTGATTTAAATCCTCCTTTTTTATTGAAACCATTGCAGTTAATGATCATGGATCAGTTTAGCATGGGATTCAATGGTTTACAAAGATAATAGTAGAGCCTATTTGTTTGTTTTACGTCATAATATGCAGCTCTGAATGTCATCGTTGTATCTTATAGACAAGATACTATGACGAGTGACTAATGAATATGTAAGGCGCCGCAAAACAGCATGTGGAGGATTTCTCTGAGCTATTTGTCTTCGAAAAAGAGGTTGCAGCTGGTTTCCTAATCAATTATTACTTCAGAGCAACAACATCCCATAATATTTACCAGGTGTACAAAATAAAACCTGCTCCTCAATTCTGCCTGCATTTTGCAGTGAGATGGTCTGTTGCCTTTTTGAATTTGGAGATAACACCAGGTGTGCAGTGAATGAAACCCATATAATATAATATAATAGCACAAATACACAGGACAGCCATCCGGATGAGCACATCACATTTATACTCATGCTATGATCAAATTCAAACAAAGGATTTGGTGGTCATAGATATTTGATGTTAACATTTGGCCCCATTTTTTTTCCTTATGCACCGTGACGCTATAATACAAGCTCTCGTGTGATAGTTGGCACCTGGGTAAAATATGAAATGTGGCGTGAGCCACCGAGTGCCAGGGCTCAACGGGGTCACCAGGTGTGGCCTAACCTGGGTGGCTGAGCCGTTTGATGGCATTAGAGCCATCAAGAGCCCGTCATAACCACAGATTAAATGGCAGTAAATCTGAGGATTAGATCCGCATATGAATAGCTCACATTGATTTTAGAAATCCCTTCAGTAACTCTGAAATGTCCACAGGGAGAGACACTGTGGCCATCAAACAGCCGCGCACAGGGACTCATCTGTCTCCCGCTTGTTGTTGTTGATGTTGTTTAAAGCAGTCTATGAAAAACCCATCTTCATTTTAATCTGCTCATATCTCGGCCTAGAAGCGCTACTCAAATGGCAAAAGGCATGCGCCATCATTCATCAACCCCCGTCCGTCCAGTCGCTCCCACAAGCGCCACACTTTCATGACTGCAGCCCGCCCCTCGGTCTGTCAGGGTCCACCACATGCACGTCAGAAAAGCCCCTGTTTAAACACCAGCCCCATGCTAACCACTTCAAACACCTCCGTAACACAACACGGGTGAACTAAAGACGGCCGGGCTGCTTCTTCACGGTTCCCATGCTGGTAGAGGCGGGGGGTTTGTGCGTTAGGTTAGCAGAAAGTATTGTTATTTATTTATAGAAAACAAATGCAACAATACTTGACTTGTTGGTAACCCGATCCCCTCCATCAGGCTGCATTGATCACCACAGCTGACCTGACCGCCTCCTGTTCAGGGTCACCTGTGAGGAGTGTCACTGGGACACGGCTCCATTAACCTTTGAGACACACTGGAGGCTGCAGGGCCCAGCCCAGAGGAACGCCCTCTGTCCGTCTCTAGCTCTCTCTCTTTCTTTGTCTCCATCTGTCTCTCTGTCTGTCTGTCTGTCTATGTCTGTCTGTCTGTGTCTCTCTCTCTTTTTCTCTGTGTGACTCCATCTGTGTCTCTCTCTCTATCTCTCTTTGTCTCTGTCTGTCTCTCTCTGCCTCTATTTATCTCTGTCTCTCTATTTCTTTCTGTCTGTCTCTCTCTCTGTCTTTCTGTGTCTCTCTATCTAGCTCTCTCTCTGTGTGTCTCTCTGTCTCTCTCCCCTCACCAGAGAGAGACAGTGAGAGTCTCCGTGTGCCCGTGAAGCAGCTCCTGTGAGGTAAGCACATTGAGCCGTCGGGCCGCTACCTTCATCAGCACTCAGGACGCCGTCAGCAGCAGCGGCCGCCGTGCTGCCGCTCTGCCGCTCTGCCACGCCACCGTTCCTGTGATGAGGTCGGGAGGCGGAGTGACAGGCAGACATTAGCAAAGCAGACTCTGGACCGTTCACCGCATCATTTGGTGGTGCAAATGTCCCCATGTAAGGTTTGGGTGGTTTTTAACTCGCATTTTCACTGCACTAATAGATCGGCCACGGGTTGCTAATGATATCATTATCCTACATGCACTGTAACAGTCTGGATGCAGGGCGCGCCAAGATCAATGGACAGCAAAATCTGGATCCATTGATTAGTCCCACACTGTGAAGCTGCTAAAGCATATTTTGTGCACAGTGGATGGATTGTTGGAGAGACGGTGAATGAATTGGGCCCCTGCCTGCTCTCAGAGTGCAGCCTCCTGACACGGGGCTCTGCCAGTGGACCTGTGCCAGATGAGAAGTGAGCCCGGCAGGCCCGGCGCTCGTCTTAATGTCAACCCAACCCACCACCGTGAGACACAGAGCGCCAAATGAGGGCTGAAATGACGATTTAACTGACAAAGTGAAAACAAATGAATACTATGTATCATTTCTATTATCCCTTTGTCATTGTGCAAATTCCAAACCACCACAATATTGAAGTGGTTTTGTGAGGACAACAATGTATCCAGCAACCAGCAGAGGAGTAGAGAGCATGTGTTGTAACTTACTGTGCAAAGGCAGATTGGATTTGTTCAACATGCACACGAAGGAATTTAAAGGAAATATTATCCAAGTGTGGAAGATGGAAAAAGGTTTCATAGAAAATTAGACTCTTCCAGTACCATTGCATTAATGTTGCATTAGGACTGCAGGACAATGTGATATCTAAATTTAGAGTCAATGCTTATTCACACTATGCCATTTAAAACAGACGTGTTGTGTATCTGCAACAAAGCTAGTTTTAATTGACATCAAAGGGGACACTTGCATAGCATTTAACAAAAGGTCAGCGGCATTTGTCAGCGTATATATGAGTAAGGAGAAGGACCGGTCATTATTAAACTGTGTAAGGCTTCATGAATAATTTAGGGCTGCAACAATTCGTCAATTTAACAATTAGTTGATCGACTAAAAAATAAACTGCATTAATTGTCACAATATGTTTTTTAGCAAATGGCAAGAAATGTTGGTTTTATCTTTTCAACCGTGTGGGTTTTGGTGTTTTTTTACTCTGCGATGGCAACAGAGTGAATATGTTTGTGTATTGGACCGTTCGTCGAACAAAGCAAGACGGTTGTAAATGTCCCAGTGGAACTGGGGATTTGTTAGAAGGCCTTTTTACCAATTCACTGACATTTTATAGTCAACAATTCAGTTGAATTAACCGCTGTCTCATAAAATGCATCTTCAAAGCATCACCAACGGTGCTACGTATTGCAGGGCTGTTGTATTGGATTGCAATATATGTGACGGATATTTATTTACCACGAGCACCTTCTGAACAGCGTTCACGTTTTCATCATAAGCGCTCTCATCTTTTCCTGCGACCGACTCGGTCTCAATCACGACTGTAATTTGAGAGCCGGCTGATTGTGTTAGGAGGCAGCTGATTACGCTGATGAGCAGAGCGCTGCCGAAGAAAAGAAAGTGGGCCATCCACACTGAAAGAATAATGACAGGCAGGGTGATATAAGGTTGTGAAAGAGACACTTTTCTTTCCTTTTTTTATCAACGATTGCCCTGTCACGGCTTGACAAATGCAAACTGGCCAGAAACAATCCTGTTTAAATTAATCTCTAATCCAACCTTGAGATAACAGCATTGACAAGCGAAACACTTTTGCAATGCAGCAACAGCATCTAAATCACAGTTAAGTGAGGCCAATCTGAGCGTGGCTCTCGGCAGCGTGATGCAACGTGTTCCAGTATACAAAGGCTAATGCAGGTAAATCACACCTCGTGGACCTGCAGGCTTGACACTAAGCTTCCTGGCATACTAGCCAGCTCAAGTGGGCGAGAAATGAACCCCGTTATGCGTCCTGACACTGGGCCCTGCTCCCCGGCAAATAAAAACATGCCTCTCACTTACTGGCAGCCTGCGCCCACAGCCCCATACATCAGCATTATAAAAGAGCTCGGCAGCCTCAAGGTCAGCTCAATTTCCTCCTGCCGTTATGAAGTATCAGAATCACAGCGAGAGAGGGCACCCACACACATGTTAAGAAATGATTTAGGGAGCGAGGGAGGGAGGGAGGGAGGGAGGGAGGGAGGAAGAGAAAGGGAGGGGGCGGGGGGAGTGTAAAGGAGAGCTGGTGTGCAATACAATAGGGAACTGTGACAAATCACCAGGAGAGAAGCAACCACTTCTACAGTAAAGATGTGCAAGTGCAGGCATTTGTGAGAAAAGGTAGAGGACGTGAAGCCGAGCTAGAGAGTCGTCCGTGGCATAAGCAACGGATTCAAGATGTTGTTTAGCAAGCCGATTGCACTTGTAATCGCTCAAGGGTTCAGTCTGAGAAACTACAAAGCAATTAGGCCTACTGAATTATTGTTTTAGAAAAATGTGAATACGATGTTTACCATCTACTGTAATTAAATTCTAAGCTGTTACATGGGCATGACAGCGACCTAATGCAAACTAAATGCCTTTTTCTCTTTGAGATCTGGGCCCATTCATCACATGCCCAAGCAATTTGATAAATTACACAGAAGCATGAAAGCTGATCATTTGCGTGGCAGAGAGTGTGCTGTGTGTGTGTGTGTGTGTGTGTGTGTGTGTGTGTGTGTGTGTGTGTGTGTGTTGCCTCTGCCTGAGCCGGCAGTCATCCTTGGCTGCCTCACTGGCCGAGGTTTGACATCTTCAGCTAAGAGCCTGGGGAAATATCAGCAAATTCACTTAATGGTACCACCTCATCTATTCCTCGAACAGGCAGAGGAGGGAGAGAGAGAGAGAGAGAGAGAGAGAGAGAGAGAGAGAGAGAGAGAGAGAGAGAGAGATATCCTTGAGGTGTTACAAAATGGCTGTGTGCGCTCTGTGCTGCCGTCTCTCCCATCCAGGGGGGGGCAGGTGTGTGGGTAAACACAGACTGCATTGAGATCCATCACCGGCCGTGGTCAGCCACCAGCTGTAATTTGCAGTGACCTCTGACCTCTCGCAAAAGGCCAGTTTGCGTGTGCTGTAGTTACAAAGCTCTTTGTGGTGACGGCATAATCTGGTTGTGTGTATAGGCGGATGTGTGTGACGATCCGAAAGTGCAAAAGACAAAACGTACATAGAGACCTGCGTGCCGTGACACTGCACGGCTGCGGGTAAGTGCATGCATGTTTTGTGCCTGTGTGTGTGTTTGTGTTGGCGTGTGTGTGTGTGTGTCTGCAGGGAGAGGCGCAGAGCCAGAGGTGTACTGGCCCCGCTCCAGCTTTGCGTGAGGTTTTGCAGAACAATCCAAAGCATCTGGGATGGAACTCTGCTGCCTTGCACCTGGATAACACCTCAGTGAAACAGCAGGTCGGCCATCGGTGCAGCCGAGCCCTCCGAGGGCCGCGTCCAGAGCCTCCGACACCGGCGCTACACGGGAAGAGCAAGACCCAGAAGCCCGCCGCCGCGTCCTCTCGGCTGCACAGCATTTAATTCTAGCAGCTGTGCTATTATTCCTTTTACTAAAAAGGGTTGGGTACCGGAAACCGGTGCTTTTGTGGAACCGGTTCCAACACATCCGGTATTACCCGGATCGAAACGCAACGCACATTTCGGTTCTTTTTTCCGGTGCCTGAGCTGATTGAAATTGAAAAAAACTATTGTTTTGAACTTCTCTGGTGACTCCGCCCTGTCAGCAGGTTACGATAGCCAATCATATTTCAGTTTGACAGCGGAGTTGTGGCCGTGTGTGACCACGTGAACCCGCCGAGCACAGCAGCGTCAGGCTGGACGCGATGGGGAGACCGTCATCGGTCCCCCTAAACACGGGGAGACCGATGAATAAAAGAGCAGCCTGAACTCAGTTTAATACCGGAACGTTGATTACAAGTCTTGCATTCATAAAAGTAGGCCATGAAATAATAAATTAACCATTATAACCGTGTTTAAGCTAGCTCGTAGCTCGCGCTAGCTCGTAGCTAGCGCGAGCTACGAGCTACGTGCGTGACAGTCTGCTAGCAGATGTGTTGGTGTACAGCGGGGCTGTATACCCAGTGTTACCGGGAATATAATAACGGAGAAATAAAGACCGTGGGGCATCACTTTGTTTCAGTGGACCTCTCGCTGTCAGAAGCAAAACTTTATGTGTCACTCACGTCATCTTCAGGACCTCAGATTGGTTGTTCTCTTAGCTAGGGTGACCAGACGTCCGGTTTTCCCCGGACATGTCCTCTTTTTGAGACCAAAAACGTCCGGGATTTTGCTTCGTCGGATATTTGCGTTTCTCTGGGTCTTTCACAAGTTTTTACCCCTTACAAGTTTTGTAAATGGTATCTCCCGAGGTGTCCTCTTTTTCACAAACTCAAATCTGGTCACCCTATCTTAGCCGATCAAAAAAGTGACAAGATTAACCCTATAAGGTCTGCACATGACAATACACATGGCAATATAATAATATAATATATATAATATTATATATAATGGAGAACATGTATTGTGTATGTTAACAGTCTGATATCCATTGTTAGTCAGAGCTCCATGATAACGGCTTCTACAGGGAATATGGCCAAAGAGAATTGTTATGTCCTCATTGTGCGTTTTTTTTTTAAGTATCGGTTCAGGCACCAGTATGTTTTAAAAGTACCGGTTTAGCACCGGTATCGGAAAAAACCCAAACGATACCCATCCCTACTCACAGGCTCAGTGGCTGTTTACAAGCACTGCAATCTTTCTACACTCAATACTTAACCCAAATGAGACAATAAATTATAAATGACCCTAACCTGAATGCATTCATAATCAGAGGAAGCATATCCACATCAAGACATGCATTCCTACTGCGTTACTCCACCGCATTTATGATACATGTCCACCCTAATGCAGTGTTAAGTCACAGAGCGAGCCTCGGCAGTATTATCAGGAGATCCACCTGCTGATAAAACACGCTCTAGCATCCGACTCAGCTTTCATGTAGCTGCAAGATGAAGAGCCCCGCGCTCAGTGTTCTCCCAGAACCCACATAAAGGCTTTAGAGAGGAGCAACGTGACGGAGAGAGGTGGTGCGGCGCCGATTACGGGAGGGGAACTGATGTTGCGACATAATGTGGAGGAGGTGTCTAATGATGTGTATTGGGCTATGCCGCTTTGCATGTCAATGGCTTTACTAACTCACATAAAGAGCTAATAGAAATACAGATTTAGGATGAGGTCAATTGTAGATGTGCTGCATGTACATTTTGATAACTAAATCACATCTCTGGCTGCGACTGGATGATATTATTTTCATTATCTATTCATCTAATCTACAAGATTTCTTCCCAATTGGTAAACATCAGACAGTCGAATATTTTTTTTTATGTAGCCAACAGTCAACATTCAAAGATATTCAGTGTACATGGTCACACAATCTTGCATTTAAGAAGCTGGAGCCACCAAATGTTGAACAGTTTTGCTCAAACATTACTTATTTATTAATCAATTATCAAGCAGACTGCAATTATTTTAAATAAGAGCAAGACAACGTTTTGTCTTGCTGACATGTTATCATTAAGGAAAGTGTTGGGCCATGAATTAAATGTGGACGACACGAGACCGAGAGCCCTTCTATCACTTCTCAACCGCTCGCAACAGGAAGAGGGCGAGAGGGCGAGAGCGCTGACGGAGCGAACGGCGTTAACCTGGGGGGACGCCGCCGCCAGCATTGTAAGCTGTCGCCGCCATGTGAGAGCCGGGGGGGGGGGGGGGCATGCACTGAAAGGATGTGTCAACAAAAGAAAAGCTCAGACAACAACATTCTCGATCTCAATCTCTGCTCAGGTACTACTCCACTCCATCTTCATTTGTTGTTACTGTTATTGTAAAATATGTCTCTTTTAACTCGACAAAGGGGGCCGACTCCCTCTCTAAGTCCTGCAACGACAAAGAGACGCCGCCTCCCACCTTCACAGCATCTATTGCCGTTTCCCCACTGAGGCCGCTCTGTGGCGTTTGCATACGTTTCCAGCAGCGGTGTCTGTTAATAGACCGGCTGAAACAGCTGAATAATATGTATCGGTGAGTGCATTGGTGATGGAGCAGGGTGATGGATGCCTCCTGTGTGCTTTCCTCTTATATAAAGCTCTCACTCCTCTCCAATCGGAGTGAGTGGCTTCCCACTACTTGGCTCCCCACGGCTAGCTTGTCAGCAACCTCTCCATCTCTTCTCTCCGCACCTGCACCTGACATTGTGAGTGTTCTGTCACCCACCTCTCCTCACCCCCCTGGAGAAGAAATGTTCACCCCCCCACCCAGCTTGCTCCCAGCAGCCCCTGGGGCATGGGACAATTAAAAAACGAGGCAGGAGCTCAGTGGAGCTGTCACGCCGAGTCTCATATGGGACCTGGCTTGTAATGCTTCGGAGGTAGGGGGGGGGGGGGGGGGGGGGGGCTATCGGAGCCCACAGACAATAATACATAATGTCTGCTGTACTTGACATCAACATCCACTGTAGTGCACGAGGAGGGCAGCCTATCAACCTCTCCCTCTCTCTTTACTCGTCTGTCTTTAGGGTGTGCAATATTTAGCAGCCCCATCTAAATCCACCTTCAGGCTCGGAGTCAGGTGAGCAGTAATGAGAAGGAGAGAGGTCGGGGGAGCGGAGGAAAGGCTGGTGCAATACCTCTTCAACATTATAAAACTACATCTCCCCTCGGCAGTCCCTGGGTGGTCTCGGGTCGTGTTATTTCGCAGTCGGGGTTCAGTGGCCTCGGCTCCTGAGGTTGAGTTTGGCCGCTTTGCCAGCCTAGCGCCGTGCTAAGCAGGTGTCAGGGGAGTTTCCCCTCAATTAAGCAAAGGTAAAGTAATGCCTCTCACCATGGCGGCGCCATGAATACATTAGTCTTGCTGTCACCACAGGCGAGAGCATTGAGACGCATGAAGAAGACAGACAGCTGGTTTGCCTGAACCGCTGCTGAAGCCGATTAAGCAAACCGGCACGAAGATTGTTCTGTATTGTAACTAAAGGCTTATTTTAGGCCTCTGATACTAAAGAGATGAAATGGCCTACGGGAAATGATTGGGGGGACATTATTTATGTGGATGAATACATCAACATAATCAATTCTAATATATACCAAAACAGAAAACAGCGTAATAACATTTAGTTTTAGAGTTGCTGGGAGTTAGGCTAATGAGTTTGTATTAGCTGTCAGAGTGGCTGACACTGGAGGACACAGAATCCTTGTTGTGTTAATTAACGCACAATGAATTGATGTCGATGAAAAATTAGCATGACCCAGAGTCTCGGTGAGAGGTACTGCCAGGAAAATAGATCTCTGTTTAGTCATTGTCAAGGCAAGACTGGGGGCGAAGGCCCTTTTTAGAAACTGAAATCAATTATCTGATGAACTAGAAGTGGCAAACATCTGAGAAATCAGTTACAACCAAGATAAGAATGAGCTCAAAATGAGCAGGTCTCACTATATTTCTCTAAATATATATAATCGTATCCTTTTTACAATTGTTAATTTGAAGAAAGCGCCCACACTTCAATTATCAATAATAAAAAAAATTAAAAAGCTTTCTTGAAATGTATATAGGCAGCACAATAATCAATTAACGGTACTCCTAACAAAGCCAACTGAAAAAGGGGGATTATAAATATGTCAACAGCAGCAATAATGCCTTCTTTTGTGAGTCCGTATTACAGCGAGCTGGACAGGCGCATTGAGCCGCTGATTGACGGCTTCACTCGACCGTCTGTCCACCTCTTTCCCCGGTGAGACGTGTCAATGTAAAGACATGAATGCAGCAGCCTGTCCTCCATTTTCTCCTCTTCTCCTCCTCCTCCTCCTCCTCCTCCCTTGTCAGAGGCAGGGAGAATGACGCAGTAAATACAGATGCTGTGTGCACCGTAATTCTGGGGCCCGCTGCCTTTTATCTACCATGACAGCCTCGGCTGCTGTGGAAATCAAACGCCCAGGCGCGAGGGAAAAGCTAGTATTCCCTTTAATAAACTGCCAGGCGGAGCAGAGTGAGAGGAGAAAGGGAGGCACTCAGCTCTGCTCCACGCCGGCCAGGCTTGGCTAAGCAGCAGCTGAGGGGAGAGGAGCGATAGAAACGGCGAGCGCACTCCTTCAGGCATTAGCCGGTATTATGCCGCGCAGGCGCAGGCGGCGCTGCACTTACCTAATAATAAACCAGTGCTTTATTATGATAATGTGAACAAACTCATGTTTACAATAATTTGTTGACACAAAAGAAATAGCAACTGCTTATCACTCATTAATCTACATGTCATTACTACATATTATTAGTACCTGTACAATATACATGCTGAATGTACTTTTAACTAGGGAAATAATCGGGATTTTGAGGATGTCACTCCCCGTTACCAGATGTGCATCGACAGGGTGGCAAAACATTCTGGGCGTGTCAAAAAAAAATAATCGGAAAATGGACTCGGCGCATGCGCAATACCACAAGTTATCAGTTCTCGACAAGTAGCATGAAATGACAGAACACCGGGCGCTCTGCACAGATATGCACGGCGAGATGAGGACGAGAGGCTGGGCAGCGCAGTCAGCACCTGCTCCCGGACTCCAACGCAGCCCGAGCTGCCAGGGTCAATTAATTACATCCCTCTCTTAACACTGTCCATCAGGATAACCAGCGAGGAACGAAGAGCAGTCTGACAACGTGGAAACGTCCAGCCCCCGAGCAACACGACCCACCAGCCCCTCCGTCTGGTGCTACATCAATCAGCCATCGACTGACGTGATTTTGCAGAAATTAGGGCAGCATCATTTATCAGATTCATCATTAAATGGATAACTGCAAATAAGATGTAGTTGCAGCCTTGTTCAGCAGAGCAACTAATGTAGAATAGACACATCTCATCTCCCCAAGTCCTCCCGGTGACTCAAGGAGTGTGTGTGTGTGTGTGTGTGTGTGTGTGTGTGTGTGTGTGTGTGTGTGTGCTGGACAGGAGGAAGAAGAGCTGCTGCTGCTTTGGAAGTAGACAGCTTTTTGTTCTGACCCCACAGCTGTCACTGGCATAAGAGAACTAGTTACTGGCGGCACACAGAAGAATTTCTTTAATACACACACACACACACACACACACGTGCACACGTTGGGCTTTAGGTGCCAATCATTAAATACCCGGTCCGTGTTTAGGATCCCGGTCCACCACAACGCCACTAACACCATTAACGTCCTTCCTTATAATCCAATTATAAGCCGTGTGTGTCCACATCAATCAGCCATTTTCATTTGAGCCTGTGGTCTTCTTTATCACCATTACTGCTGCAGTAATTGAGGCGGCGCTATGGAGAGGCTGTGCAGTTTACCTCCATCGGGGAGGTCAAGAGGAATGCAATTGGTTGACAATGATCATGCTCTTGCTGATTAGGCTACGGGCTGCTGCTGAATATTTAGCGCTGATTAGACTAAGCCCTGCAGAGCCATGTGGCGCACAGACAAAAGGGACTCGCCGTAGGGCTCGGGGAGCAGCTAGCAATCAGCACAACTAGTTCAAACAGGCTATCACACAGCTGTAATGAGTGGATCAATCCGATTAGCAATATTGTTTTATGAAGATATGATGAAGCAGTTTTGGGAAGGGAAGGGAAAAAGCTGCAAGAATTTCATTGGAGTATTTACTACAACTGTGACATTTGACTGCTCCACGATTATAGGAGGTAAAACATGCGACACATCGATGTGAATGTTCGCCTGTATGAACAATCCCTACAGATGAGTGGGAGACGGAGAGATGGACATATTAATAAGTAATACACAAAATGGCTCCTCTAATCCCCGTGTGGAGATGCCAGCATTTGTTTCCTCATCGGTGATTGTGATATTTACACAGAATCTGAAGTGCACTCCTGATTGAAATAGGAGGAGAGGGCGGATGAGGAAACGGGGGCGAAAAATATAAACGCGGAGAAAGATAAGGGCGGTGAAAGGGGGGAAGAGAGAAGGACAAATGACAGCAGGGAGAGCTAAGGAGGGAGAGAGAGAGGAGGTGAGACGGATGGAGGAAGGCAAGGAGACGACGTGCACTTATTTGCAGAAGCTTTAACCGTCTTGATCCTCCATAAGGAGGTGAAACTGATTAGGTTTCTATCAAACGGCTGCTTGCAACACGGCGACTGTCGCTGAGAGCACAAATCACAGTCAGGTCAGGTTTCCCTCTCCTCCATTTGAAAGAGCCAGCTCTCTCCTCACTCGTCTCTGGCTCCGTCCTTTATTCAGCGCCGCACAGCCTCCTAAAGCGCCGGCTTGTCAGAGTGACAGATGCAGACACAACCACTGACCTAAATCACTCTTTTCCAGCACATTAACCCCCGTCTCACTACACTTTTTACGCAAGGCACTAACACTCCAGCACAGTGCTCACGACACAATGCCCAATGAGACCCCAGAACCCCACTTTGTTGTATTAGCACCCTCCTCCCCGAATGGAGGCTATTCGTGAAATGCTTAAACATGCAGGGGGAGGAAAACACACACACACACACACACACACACACACACAGCGTCAGGCTAAATAAATCAGCGTCTGCTGTTCCTAGAGAGACATTTTTCTAACCAGCCCAGTGACAACAACAAAAAGATGCCGTGTTAGGAGGACGGCAACGAAACTAAACATGTGTGTCCACCCTGGAGCCAACGTGGAAAAGATCAATAACGCTGTAATTACTCCGGCCCGTGTTTATGAAATGCAATAATCATTCATTAAAAGATGCAGACAGTGGCGAGCGGGCGGCCGGGCAGGCGGCCGGGCGTCGGGGCTGCGTGCGAGGGCAGGAGAAGGGAGGGCCGCGCCGGCGTAAATGATATCAAAATCTTTCTAGGGAGAAAACATTGGCTGCCCCCCCCCCCCCTCCCCCTATGGAAAGAGATAGGAGCGAAAATGAAGAGATTAAGGTTGTAACGTGTGGGCCTAATCATAACATAGACAGTTTAGTGCCATCTCGCATAATTAAATGCTTTGCGCTAACCACCTAATGCATACTAATTTGGAACAATCCACTCCTGGAGTTGGCAGACCATGAAGCTCCCTGCAAAGGAGGCGCTCGTTTGAGCACGCACGCACGCCAAGCAGCGAGGTGCTAAAGGTCGGGCCGCCGACTTGAAAGAAAAGGTCAAGCATTATTACAACATGACTGAATAAACAGGCCCGAGTCTCTACCAGCACCGACATGCCGTCTGGCTTCAGCTTCGTCCCGTGTCTTTAGCCACACGTCCCTCCAGCTCCAAGGCGGCTGACATGAGGACTGTCATATCCTGCCTAGATGCTTATCCCCGCTGGCTTTATTGCTCTCTTCCTCCTGAGTCACAAACACACACAGACAGGCGAGAGGGGAAGGGAGCAGGGCAGGCTGGAGCGCGCTTTAAAGCACATCCATATGAATTGCAGCAGTAGCCGGAGCGATGGCGTCGAGGAGAAGCCCCTGTGAGGGCGCCGGGCTGCAGGCGGCCCCGTCGGGGTGTCTGCGCTGCTCCTCGCCGAGAGACCAGCGTTTCATCTTTGAATCGCTTGTTTTGTGTCAGAGGGGCTCTAACCTCGCTGGGGAGGGGAGTTTGTGTTTGTGAGTGTGTGTGTGTGTGTGTGTGTGTGTGTGTGTGTGTGTGTGTGTGTGTGTGTGTGTGTGGCCGCATGTGTGCGTATGAGCTCAGACGTGCACTGGGTGATAACAACTCGGCGAGATGAATTATTAGGCTAGTGGCGAGATAAACAGCAGTCGACATGTGCTTCAAATAACACGGAGTGCTTAAGCGATGCTGCTTTTATCTCTCCGACTACTCCTGGCTTGGCTACCTTGATGTCCGCCACACTGAACTCAATATTCAGTGAGCAATGAGCTCTGCTGAAGATGTAAATAACCTCCTGTACTGGAGAGAGAACCAGCTTTTTTTTCTCCTCCTTCCGCAGGAAGAGAAGGCGATCAGCCATCGACACATGACAGCCACATCTCTACAGCCCTCCATTTTTACATCACCCTCTCTTTTCCCCCTCTTTTGTCAGTTGCCATTGTGAAAGCTGACACAGTCTTCGCCGCCGCCTCTCAGTCGCGGGTTTGGGCTGGATGTTTCTAGCGCTGCTTTCCCCGATTTCCCCCAAGTCTCATCAATGCCCCATTACCAAGTCAAATCAGGTGGTGCTGCAGAGGTTTGCTGAGAACCAGAGACGCAAGCACCGGCACAGACAACCTCCCCCCCACACACACACACACACACACACACACACACACACACACACACACAGCCTTGATCCAAGCAGGAGCAGGGCGAGGAGGTGAACAGAGGAGAAATCACTGCTGGCTAAATGCTCATGAGGGGTTTATGGCTCCGAGGGGCAGCGAGGGGGACGAGGATGTGGTAATGCATCTCTGTGACACTCCTTTAAGCGGCTGACCGGATCGTAATCTCCTGGGTCCCCTAGTCAAATATTATTGTTTCTCATTTCACGAGTCACAAACAATTAAAAAACATGCCGGATGATTTCCACACGACCCGTGAGCTCTTTTCCCTCCTACAGTATGACCAAAATGCCCACTAATCTGAAAACCAAACCCCTCCTCTGACCACCCTCCCCCACACACACACACACACAGGCAACTGAATTCCCGAGCCAAATTCCCGGAGAAAGTTACACGTATTTCTCACTTTCATCGTCTTTATCTCTCTGCAACAGCGAATACAAGGTGGACGAGCCCTGTGTAATGTAAGCAGCTGCTTACAGGGAAGAGAAGGGGGGGGGGGGATGTAAAGACGACATGTCCTTTTAGTTTCCTCTGCCTGTTGTCATTCTCTTCACAGCAGCTGCACAGGCGAGACAAAAAAAAGAGGGAAAGAGAAGAAAAAAAGAACTGAAGAAGCACTGAGGTACAGATTTTCACAACCCTGTTGCTGATTAGAGGAACAGACTGAGCTAAATACAGAGGGAAACAAGAAGAGGGGGGGGGGTGAGGGCTGCCAGAGCTGGTGCTGAATCTCATCCCTGTGACAAAGTCGTCGCACCAAGGAGGGAAATTTAAACTCCTGCTTCCATTACACCTAGCGTCTAAATACGTGTGCAGCCACGCCGCTCTGCTTTCCACATCTGGGGCTTTGCGCCGAGCGGATCATTTGATTTGTGCCAAGAATAAAAGGAAGAGATTGAAACTCTGACAGCTCTCCTCGCGCTCAATCACAATCACCAAATCTGTGCACAAACAAAACATCCCCATCCTTGATGGGATTCACGCAACGGCGCTGCACTATCTCGCCAGCCAATCGTGTCGCTTAAAGCGAACCAGAGCAAATCAAGATGGGACGCTGGGCACTAGAGAGACGACCAGAAGCACTTAATCAAGTCGTCATCGGTACCAACGCCCCGCTAACGGAAGAATGGGGAGATGCTGGGGGGAAGAAGTGGAGGAAGCTCATCTGTACAGAGAAGCAGGCCTCAGCATCGCTACGACTAATAGCGTTTTCTTCATTTGAGAAGGCAGTGAAATGGGGAGAAGAAGAAGAGGAGGAGGAGGAGGAGGAGGAGGAGGAGGAGGAGGATTTGGCATCCTAGTGTGCCGCTATGCCCCAGCTCGGCTAAGTGACAGTGATTCCTACAGTGAGTCGATTTGCTGCTTTTGAGTGCCTGGAAACTTGTCTGGCAGAGTGCTCGCCAGGGAGAGAGATAGATGGGAGACGGGGGGACCGAGCCTCACCTCTCGCTGTCTTCTATTTGTCGGCTCATCCCTGGAGGCCTTTGGGCTGCTTGGTGCAACAAAGAGGGGGAGAAGCGACAGAGGGAGCTCTGCGGCCGATCCGCAGACAAAGCAAAAGGCAGAAAGGACAAGTTTACAGGTAAATAGTGAGCAGCAGCTGGCTGGGAGCCGAGGCGAGTCAGGTTTCAAACAATCAATCGTCTCTCACTCCGCAGCAACAAAGACGGGGCTGCTGCCCAGTATTCATGGAGCAGAGCTTTGTTTCTATTAAAGCTACTTTGCAGGCCTGTACATTTGAAGAGCTTTGGTTAACACCAAAAGCAGGAGCACATTACCAGCCCGACCGTGACGTGCTCAAAGACGTGTGCGGTCTTTCTGCAAAGCCACACTTACAAAATATGTAAAAATATCGAGTGTGCTAGGCAAGATTTAACCGACTTTCAACTCCACAAACGATCACACAACGCTGGTGGAATATGGGCGGTGGATGACAGGAGTAATTTACCACATCGCCGATTTGAAAAGGAGCACTTGAAGATGACACAGAGAGACAACTGTATTGTCATCTTAAAAAGGATCTACGAAATCAGTGGGAGGAGATCAATGCCGTCTCTCCCACTCTCTCGCAGCACTTTACATAAGCAGCAATAAGCATCACAGAGGCCATCATCTCTCACCGATTTCCTATGCAGGACTCCCAGACACCTCCAGGCAACAACGCTTCTCTCCCTCCATCAGTGCAACAGTCACATCCATAACTTCACTCACAAGGAGGAGGAGGAGGCAGCGAGGGAGAGGAGCTGAGGGGGAGAAAATACCTCAGGCGAGCCAGATAGAGAGGGCTGGAAGCAAGGAGGAGAGAGATGGAAAGAGCGAGAGAAAGAGAGGTTGCGGGTGGCTAGCAGAGTGTCTTCATTAGAGGAGAGCAGCTAACTCTGGCAGCGACTAGCCGAGCGCCGGAGTAAGAGCTGCTCATCCTCTCAGTTAATTAGGATTTCTGCTGCTTCATTTTGGGGCGAGGGACAGGATGTCGGAGGCTCGATTGCCTTTTATTTCCCAGCCTAACGGCTCGGCTGCCTCTGCCGCTTTATTAACAAGAGATCTTGCAGATTTACAGCGTTGCAGCAAACATCAATTTCAATAATTACAAGAAAACTGTTAGCGGGGACACAATGAAAAGCTCACACACACACACACACACACACACACACACACTTGGGTTTTTCTCACCAGCGCCCCTCCCCTCCTTCACAGGATCTCATTTCCATAGATGTGCCCTTTTCATGATTGCGTATTATAAAAAAAACGTTAAAACACACACTGATTTTCCTCAGTCACACTTCAGACGCTTTACAGCCCACCCCGGCCTGAAGGGCAAAGCAAATACTGTGAATGTCACATTTACATTCAGACATTAGCGTCCGCGTCATCACAAAACAAAACGATAGGCAATTTTTCTGCGGAGCAATTACAGCCGACTAAGTGTACCACTGGTCAGAATCAAGAGCAAAACACCTCCTTGAAATATCATCGTGGGAATTAATGCGATAAAACATCTTCGGAGCTATATGAGAGGACACGTTCTCTTTTTAGCCTTATCTTGATACACGGGCATTAGACCTATAATTAGAAATGTTACCACTAGACAAAGTGCATGTATGAGACTGAACTGAGTGCTGCTCTCTGACAAAAGCAATTGAAAAAAAAAGAGTAGAAATCCTTCTTTAAAAGGCACCAAGATCAGATTCAGAACAGAGAAGCAGCGATTTCATTTGAATGAAATCAATAATTGTGTTGACTTGCTGTGTTTTGCCTTCCTGTCGTCTCATCTCGCTCGCTAATGTTTCTTTCATGAGCCGGCCCACTGCTGGTGACATTATAGCTACAGCACTTCCACCAGTCCCCAATGGATCAGTGAAAATGGTTGGCGTAAAACACAATTAGCACGGTCCATATGGCTGCTGGTGGAGGAGGAGCAGGAGGGGTCCCATGTGGTCCGTATAGAGGCTCGCTCTTTTGTTACCTTTAAGATCAAACTGTTGTCATAATAATGGGGTCATTTCGATCCTGCCGCTTGGTTTTTCAACAGAACGTCACATCGCGGGATGACCGTTGGCGAATAAATTGACCAACCTTGGCTCATCGCCTAATCAATGGCTCTTTCATCCTGATTAATGGCTCATATTGAATAATGGGGAAATTTAATGTGTGAGGAGCGCTACTTCCTCATTTCAGCGCTCCACCCCATCGATTGGCTAGAAACCCTCTTTTGGGCCAGTGGAATGTGCTGATAAGCGAGCGATGTGTTCGACCTATGTAAACTGAGCACAGAGAAAATGATTTACTGCGCTTTAGGCGCATCTTATTCACTGATAGCTCTGTATACCCTGCCTGACAAGCATTTTCTTGCCTGAGAAAAGCAGACACCTTTTACTGAGTAGAAGCGAACAACAACAGCTTGAGGCAACAGATTTATTACAAATTGATCTATTAGATAGCACTGCTGTGCTTCGCTGTTTTCTCCCGCCCCCCTCCCTCTCCCCGTCTCTGACAGCCTTCCCCTGATGGCAGCCAGAGTGTATAAGAGTTGAAGTGCTACAGTGGCAAATCTAAACCCAATCCTCAGAACTCATTTTCTCTGCGCCGGCTGCAGGAACCGGGGGTACGCACAGAGACGTCCGTCCTTAAACCTACGGCTCAATAGGTGTGCCTAACCTGCGAAGGGCGAGCAAGGACACGGTTTACCGGAGGCGCCGCGCCAACGAGAGATTGCCACAATGTCACCGGGTCATTTCCTTATGGCCGCGCGAGCCCCGAGCTCACCGCCGGCTTGTGTGCCGTCTCTATTAAAACATCAGTCACAGGTCTGGGCTCTGCAGCTCTGCAGCTCTGCAAACAAACGGTGCCTCATGTGCGGTCGCCACATCAGAGCAATACCCGTATTAGTCACACAGGCCACAGAGCACCAAAAGATGGATGGATGAGTGTTGGAGATCATTGTTCTACAAAGGAAATATACCACACGCCATTAGAGACACTTTCATTAAAAGACAAAGACATATGTTCGTCTGGACAATTGACAGCCGGTATTGACACATCCATCTATAAAACAATCAATTAAATCAACTGCATCAGGTGGACTTGCTAATCACGGCGGCTCTCTGATTATTACAACAAAGTGACTACCTTAATCACTCTGTCAGGAAATACAATAGACCGTTACATTTCCATTGTGTCGCAGGTACAACATTACGGAGCTTAGCCTGCATTATTTACACATTATTAGCCGAGAACAGGAATTAAATCTCTTAGCATCGCTGTTTACAATACAGTCCACAAGGCACGGTACGAAATACGACGTGCACCCACATGCTTACGGTTCAGCTAAGACGGCAGAGGGATTGTCCGGTCGCGTAGCCTATTTAAAAACACATATCTATGCAGAGAAATACAATAGTAACAGTAACAATACGCGCTGAGAGGAAGCTGCACAGACTCCATTGTGCTCCCTTCCTTTAATCACCTCCATCTTTCATCTGTGCTACAGAAGAAGAGCGCGGGGAGAAAAGAGCGATTGGCTTCCGGATAGTTCATGTCTGTGTCTCTGAAAACAGGGCATCATCTAAAGATGTTGAAATGTTCTAGGGGGAGAGTCGATGTCTCTATAAACATCTCCAGGCAGACAGCTGCAGGGGGTGTGCACAGTAAAACACTGGTATGCATTGTTTGTGTTTCTGCACCACTAGCGCCATGCCGTGTCATTACATGAGGCAATCTATTACCTAATCAGCACTGACACACACAGCGGCAAAGCACTCCTACTCCTCCTCATCTCTCTCCCCCCTTCTCTCCCTCTCCTCAGGGGCGAGCCAGCTGATCCTACACCATTTCATTCTCCTCCTTTACTGAGATGGCAAATGGCTGACTGTTATTTTTGAACACTTTCAATTAATTCTTTTGGGCACTGTAATTGACTAAGTGCTATTATAGGCCCATCTTGTCCAAATGCCGAATCAAATGTGCGATCATCTGCATGATATGGTGGTTGTTTATAATATATTATTTGTGAGACTCACGAGACATCTAACAATGAGTCAGACCACCAGATATTGGAGACAAAAGTGAATCAGCTTTTCAGTCAATTTCTTCACAACTCCTAAATGTATTCATTGATCTATGTTTGCACGGTCTTCAATTCCAGTTTCCACACACACCACCGTGCAAGGGGAAACATGCAGACTTCTTTTGCTGTACCTAGTGTCTGCTAAGAGGCTGGCAACAGCACACAAACACAAGGTGCCTAATCAGTTAGGATGTGAATCTTTCCCAGGCCGGCCCAATGAGACACAGGCGGCATTTGCAAGATGAAGCGAGACCCACTCCACCATGGCTGAGCTCACTGAAAAAAAGCAGATTTGATCACATCTAGTACATCAAATACCACCAGCAGTGTGTAGCAAGACAGCTCACAATGGTTAACACGGATAGCGTTTGCCGATACTATCTTCTTGGCACAATTGTGGAGCGGCGGAGCTATAAGGCCTGAATCAAACAAAGATGAGATATGATGCAGCATGCTTGGATCTCCTCTTATGAGAGGTGACGGGAAGCTGTCAGAGAACACAAAACACATCCCGCATCTTGCCTCCTCTGACTTGCTGGGATAAGCCAGGAGGAGAAAGAGGAGGAGGAGGAGGAGGAGGAGGAGGAGGAGGAGGAGGAGGAGGAGGGACGGATGAGGGGGGGAGGGGTTGCTTGCCTCATTTCTGCCAGTGTGCCCTGTGCGTGTCAGTCCAATATCTTAAAACAACACATGCAAGGCTTTGCTACAGCCAATTACCCAGCTCTTGGCACGGGAACTGAAAAACATCTTCGGAGAACAATAAAGAGAGCTTGGCTTGTTGTGCGTGCTGTCAGTAAGTGCTGACAGATTGTTATTTTTAATGAATATATGGCACTTGAATAGCCCATCAAGAGGTCTTTGAGCGAACATTGCTCCTTTGTTCAGAGCATTAATTTTCTATGTAATAGCTAGATATCTTGCAATAAAACTGATATCTGTGAAGAAAAAAGCCAAATCAGTGTATCCACTTGCTTCCCTTTTGTGTTTTCTTTGTAGACGCTATGCAGTCAATAGAATCTAAATATGCAGCACACTTCCTTAACTACAAATCTGAAGATGCTCGATTACACATTGTTTCCTATTTTGTCTCTTTCAAGCAGGCTTGTCACCTCTTACCTGCCAACATCATTTTATTATGAATATAAAATTATTGAGCCAAAAGTCACAATAATTCCACCTGCCAGTAATCGCCTTTATTTGAAACAGAATAGCCCCGCTGAGAGAAAAAGGGCCCTTTTCAGAAACAGGCTTGGCACCGCGGTGACAGGTTATAGCACCGTCTCGTACCGCAACACAACGCCACAATTTGAAGTCGCTCGGAGACTAGACCTGGGCATTATTATGAGGAATCATTTTTCATGACAAGTCACGGCAAAGGAAAGATGCAGTGACGGCATCTTGGTGAATCACAGCAAGATGCCATTCGAGTGCAGCATGTAAACAGTGAGTTTCCGAACATGTGTATTGACAAATCATCGCACAAAGAGGTGTCAGAGTGCAGTGAAAATGGATTTTCCTTAACATTATCTGGCCCTCCATTTGCCACATAATATGACTGACAGAGAGCTGCCATTACTCAAGCACACATTAGTCATTAAGGGGAAATAGCGGGGTTATTACACTTCTCTTATCATTATTCTGCTGCTACTAAAGCCACCAAGCTAGATTAACATTCGATAGATGGGGTGTGTCATTGAATATGCGAGTCAAAGTAATTTTACCCACTGATGCTCTTGAGATCCCATTCAAATTGAAACACTATAAAACACCCTGACCGCTTCTGACCCCTGAACTACATGATAACCTGATAATGCGGATTTAAAAAAGGACTTAACACAGTGATGTACAAAAAAAAAAGAATAGCACAAATGTTACGTTTCAAGCTTTTGAAATGATCCTCACGGCTGAACCTGAAACGTGCGCTCCCTCTTCCTACAAAAACTATAAACCAAGCATCGAGGTGCTTTTCTGTCAGTGCCGTGCTAAAGTAGTAATCAATCTATAGCCTGTAATGGCAGACCTCTCAAACCTAACCCAGCAAGATACCTGTCTAAGTAGTAGTTTAAGAAAATCTAAATCACAACCACTAAGCATCTGGCAGCAGGAAAAGCCACCAAAACATCAGCTGTGCCACATGCACGACGTATGGAGCTAATAAGGTGCATGAAAGAGACAATTCCCTCACAACTGCATTGGCTTGATACATATTATGTCCAGCAAAAACTAAAGCGGATTGAATACATTTCGGTTCAACAGTTGTATTTGTTCAACATAAGAAATGCATATAACTTGTTGTTAATCTTTTATCAGAACACTGTAACAATAAGCAGTATTTTCTCTCAAAAACATGTGTGACCGTATGGGTGCATGCGTATGTTTGCTTACCTAACCCTCTGCTGCTAAACAATAGTGGGTGTAACAGACATTACATGATGTGTTTATAAACTGTTCTCAGTTCAGTGACCTTTCTTACAGTCATGTCATTATCAAGAGGGTTGAGCAGGTGGCAATGACTGGTTAGCTAGAGTTGTGGTGCAGTTGACTTTAAAGTACCCAAACCTGTTGTTTGGGTACTTTAAAGTTGTGTTGTTTACAGTCAATAAACATAATGTGGTGTTGAGGACGTTTATGTTTTACAATGCAGCGCTGTCTAGTTATCAGATAATGTATTAAAGATGTTCTCATAACAAGCCTAATGTCATTTAACAAATAAGGAAATGCAGGCGTTGATGTAAACACTATATTACATTGTTTCAACTGAAAGCCGGGAAATAGCTTGGCATTTTTGTAGCAAATTATATGTTTCACAACTTTGATCATTGTGAACGGTGCATATTCATTAGGTATACATACAAGTCCACAATTGTGCAGGGCGATGGAGCCTGTAAGGCACAAGTCCGGAGTCATAAACCCTCAATAAATATAAATCACTGGCTATTAATAGCTCTGGCTCAAGTTACAGATATTAACATCAATAGAAACCATCTTTGGAATCTCGTTTATAGGACAGATTATGCATGGCGTGTATGACTGGAGTGTATGTGCTAACTATTTCCAAACTTACAATTCATAATAACTTGGATTAGTGCAAAGAACTCACCGATAAAAGTATAAAAGCAGAAAGACCCGAGCCCCTAAGTGGTCTCTAGTGTCACCACTCAGGCGTGTTGAGCTGCTCAGCCTGCCAGAGGTAAAAAGTGTCTGCTGGATCTATTTGTTGACAAATCTCTCCCATGAAGATGTCACAAGCCTTGCATCTTTGTTTCCAAAAGTCAGCATGAGTGAGCCGTTATCCAGCGATAGCTTTCTTTTCCAACCACCCCAGACCAAGCTCGTAAATAACCACAGACAAGCAGCTAGATAACAATAATTGAGCACACAAGTCAGCAACACAAAGACAGCAAGTTAGCTTCGCCAGCTAACGTAACCAAGAGCTAATGACAATAGCTGAAACGGGCTCCGGCTACTTCCTGGAAGAGAGATACTACTGTGGTGGATTCAAAACGGGGAAACATTTGATGTGAGGCAATACAGAGCAGGGGCACACTTAACCCACAGTGCGTCTAATAAAACAAAGTAATGCTGTGTGTGTGGGTGTAGGTGTATGTGTGTGTTGCATGGACACTGTGCTAACCGGTGTCAACGAGCTGTTGGCATCCAGACATTACTCTCCTCCTGGCTGGCATTCCCAATCAGTGCTCCTCAGTGGCTAGCCGCTAACGTCGGTTCGTGGTAACCAGCAGCAACAGTCACCGGGGCAAACAAGTCCACCAGCTAACGAGCTAGCTCATGCTAATGGGCAAATTAGCCAAATAGCTAGCAAGCGAGGGTTAACAGCCTATCGTCCACTAACTGCTCTTTTATGTGTGTCAGTTCTTGCACGTTTGGTTGGTGGATGTTACAGGCAAAGAAGACGGCTGGTTGAAGCTCACAGCACTTACCTTAAAGGGCTTGATCTACAACATCTGTGGTGTGTTTGATGAGAGGCTGCATCAACAAACAATAGCAGCAGTAGCAGCAGCGGCAGCAGCAGCAGCAGCAGCAGCAGCGGGGGCAATTAGCCAACGTTAGTTAGCCAAGTGTCGCCACTAACGTTGCACAGAGTAGCACAGCAGCTGCAGTGCCACCTGTATATCTTCTCTCATGCACGCTGGCTGCAACGGAACGGACCACGTTTGATGTAATGCTGTCATAAATGATGGACTTGAGAATAAAGAGGGAGTAATCGTTGCTCGGAATGCTCTGACTAGTGTGTGTGAGGGGCACTCAGCATGACAGCATCCTTCTTCATCTTGGGGTGAGAACAGTTGGGGGGTTCTCAAAGTTCAACTGGTGAAATATCGTCACCCACTGGCCAAAACTGGGAACATCCACACGGAGAGGGTGGCGGCGTGGGAGTCCTCGGGGTGTCTATTCTGTAGCAACACTTGCTCTATCTTCATCCGTATAAACCGGTGATACTGCCAGACTATATTTAGACTGTCAGTGAGCCACGAAGAAAATAATACAATAGAATAGAATCTCTCCCGGGAGGTTTGAGTGGACTGCAGTATTGAATATACAGTAAATATACATCATGTGTTACATTATACGGCATGCAGTAAACACATAACTGAATTAGTGGGAACAATAGGACATAATGAAAAACATATTATCACAAAATAGAGAATAATTTAATTCCTTCATGGGGAATAAAATGCACCTGGACCTCAGATATGAACAGCTGGGAAAAGACAACACTATAAAATGGTAATACGGGTATAATAACACAATTGGAAGAATAACAATATAATACATATAACAGTATTCAATTGAATCGATTATAATCTCTATTGGGAGATTTGAGTGAACTGTAGTATTGAATATACAGAAAATGGCATATGAAAAGGCCGACTGTGAACAAATAACGGAATTGGAAGACATAAATATGACACTGTCACTATTTTATCACAAATATATTAAAATAGATAGAGGTAAATGCCTCACACTATTGAGCAATACAAATGCAATATGAAATAAAGTTAGACATATTAAAAGAACAATATGGAAATATAATATAATATGATGTGTCAGTGCAACAATGAATATACAGAAAATATAAGAGAAACATTCTATACGTTTTGTATAAACAGGTTCACACGAGATTAATTAGTTGCAAATGTAAATTTCATTACATAAATTGATTAGACTAGAATAGGTTTATGAAAAGCAGCAGCAACCTACACGAATGACTGTGCTGGCATGTTTTTAAATGTCCACATTTGTATCATTCTAACCCCCTCTAATAGATGATAATTTATTGTATTGGCATACAGGGATTAGCTATTGTATGCTTTATTAAGTTGTTTGTTTTGTGTAAAAAATACTATGCAATTGAAGCTAACAGCACTTACATTCCTAATGAAAGACACAACCTGTGTTGTTCTTTCAACATTAATTAAATGATTCAGTCTCATCTCATTTGCAGTTTTAGAACTCTTTTCTTTTGGCTGATAAAATACTGAAGATTTAGATAGTTCTTTGATTTGCCGCAGTAATAAGGATAGATTGTGGAGTTTAATTAAATGGTTTCTTTGTTTCCACTCTTTTATATGTGGAGGCCTATTTCAGCACCAGGAGCAGCTTTTAGTATTGCCTGATCAATAGTCAATTAAGTTTCGGTCTGCTGCTGATTTTATATCCCACCTTGGTGTCACCTTCATTGGCTTTATATTTATATTCCTAACATTCCAATACGTTTTGATGAAGCCTGATAACATCCTCTTTAATGTCATTTTGGAAGCCCTCTGTCTTCTGTATCGTGTCTACGAGGAGCGTCAGTGAA
This sequence comes from Liparis tanakae, assembly GCA_036178185.1. Lineage (NCBI taxonomy): Eukaryota > Metazoa > Chordata > Actinopteri > Perciformes > Liparidae > Liparis > Liparis tanakae. The sequence continues at coordinate 14,361,302 of CM070097.1, read as the reverse complement.
GTACACTACATGCATCTGACCACCAGATGGCGCAAGTCTCAAGGAAACCAAATGAGCAGAATAAGCATTGCAGTTTCATCGCAAGTCACGTATTAATGCTGTAAGCGATGCTATGGTACAAAGTGACACATATTTTTACTCCTGAACTTTAAGTAAAAACATTGTTAGTTTATTGAAGTGAGAGGATGCGTTGCTCAAGGACACCGCAGGAGACGAGTGTCACAGGATGCTTATGTTACATATGCTTGGTAGTGTCTTTGTACCAGTGATTTGTAATACATCTCCTTGGTGATGACTAAACAATGGAGGCAGGTTTAGACAGAGCTCAAAGCGAATTAGTGTGGCACAGACCCCCCCCCCCTCTCCTGGTACCATACCACTGGTGAATAGAGCCTTATTTATCTTGGCATGGATCAGTAGAAAAAGAGCTTGCGGAGAGCTTCTGGATTCTTTTACCCAAGGGGGACAGAAATGGCTTCCCCAAGCACTGAGCTCATGTTTCTGTCTCTCAGTGGCACTCAGATTACATCAAACACACACACACACACACACACACACACACACACACACACACACACATACACACTGACAAGAGCAGTTATTGAGAAGGCTATTTACACCAGACCCTCTGAAACCACAGTGACTATTTGTGACCGATTGTTTATATTGATAGCAATTGGTAATCATTATTATCCATGAAGCTCTGCAGTAGTCCATGACATAACACCTGGACACGTGGATGAATCAGAAAGCTCAACAATGTTTCAAACTATGTTGTTTATTACATATTTCTGCCACAGCAACACAATACATTGTCAGGTGCGACACATTGCACATACGGGACTGCTGCCACACCCGCGGCCGAGCCGTACGACAGTTACAGCAGCTCAAACACTCAGCAGAGCACCAAAGATCACTAAAACTCACAAGAAGCTGAACACAACTCACAGTTACAGACACAAACATAGGGACCGACACTATTCAGGAGCTAAGTATAGTTGTAGGATGAGCTGTGGCTGTACTGGGATGTACTGTATAGCTTCCCCACGCTACAGACCACACTTGGACCTTGGATTTCAGCAGTAATCTCTCCATCTTCTCTCCAGACAGGCAGGCAACCTAGTGTGGCGTACACGAGAGGGGATTTTTGTTATGAGCAGTGAACACACGGAGGCCCATGGAGGTACACCAGCTCAGATGGGGTGCCTGAAGTTCTGGCCGGCAAAACGGGCCTTGTCGCCGAGCTCCTCTTCAATCCTAGGAGAGGGATGACAGTGAGTTAAAATGGATGGATTAATAGTCGGAGACAATTTTCAACGTATTGCCTCTCAGGAGCTCATTACTTATCCTGTTAATAAAGTTGAGTGCAACTGGAGGTAAACGCGGACTCACCTGAGCAGCTGGTTGTACTTAGCCAAGCGCTCAGACCGGCAGGGTGCACCTGTCTTGATCTGGGAAAAGAATGAAATGAAATATAAGACCCAGTCTGCAATGTTAAAGCGACACCTAGTGTACAGTTTGAAAAGTCCGCTTTAATAAGCTCATCACTGAAGATGCCGTGCCAATTAATGTTGCGGTTAGAAGTTGAGGTTTTACCTGTCCAGTGCAGAGACCGACCACCAGGTCAGCGATGAAGGTGTCTTCCGTCTCTCCGGAGCGATGGCTGACCATCACACCCCAGCCGTTGCTCTGGGCCATCTTGCAGCTAAAAGAAACACATTTTAGTCAACTCATGCTATATTTACTTTCTTGGATTTTGCGGAGAAATTTGATCACACGGTTGCCGACACTCACGCCTGCAGGGACTCTGTGACGGAGCCGATCTGGTTGACTTTAAGCAGCAGGCAGTTGCAGGACTTTTCGGCCACACCCTTGGCGATACGTTTGGGGTTGGTGACTGTGAGGTCATCTCCCACCACCTGGATGCTGGTGCTGGCTGTGAATTTGGCCCACGCCTCCCAGTCATCCTGGTCAAAGGGGTCCTCAATGGACACCACTGTTAAGACAGCGAGTAGGTGAGGGTCATGTCACGGCCAGTTAGAAATTCAACACGTCAGCATTGATTAAGTAGCAACAGCTGTCAGCTTCAGACTCCGTAAACCTGCAGCAGTTGATGCTGTTGACCACTTGGTGGCAGCAGAAACACTCTGCTCATGCTCCAATATGTGTCTAGCTTCTAAATGTGAATGAAGTCAACACAAAATGCATAAGGACATACCGTCCTACATGTCCTCACATCTTGTTGTGTTACATCCCCATAATATCTTTATCTTTATCAGCGAGAGTTGTATTGGTGTAAAGAAGAGGATGTGTGCTGAAACCCACCGGGGTAATCTTTGACAAAGCTCCTGTAGAGGTCAGCCAGCTTGTCGGGGGAGATGTAGCGGCTGGGGTCGTCGGGAGACTTGAAGTCCAGGTCGTACTTGCCACCCTTGTAAAACTCAGAGGCAGCCACGTCCATGCCAATCACGATCTTGTCGGTGTAGCCGGCTTTGCCGATGGCTTCCTTCAGCAGCTCCAGAGCTGGGGCAAAAACAACATACTACGGTCAAAAATGTGACCAAAGAAAATCGAAACACTCACTTTTCACAAATGAGTCACCACTGGAGACTCTGCTCTGGAGGGGCATTTGCCATATCCTCTATCTGACACTGGATTCAGAGGCTGGCAGTCGGTGCATTTGTTTATCTGTTGAGGCCTTAATTTAGAAACCATATGTCGACCCGGAGAGACACGATAAGTGAAGTACTTCCTTGAGACTTCCAAGAATATATTGCTTTCAAGACCCTCCCATAACAACTCTATACGGTCAACTCGCTCCTCAAAAGTGAAAACAACCCTACATCAGTGTCCTAAAATAACTGGTGATGCATTCAGCTGGATCTGAACTCGGTTGGTTTGTATTGAAAAGCTTACTGTCGACCGGTGGCTACGGCTCTGATGAATCGTTTCCTCTCACCTTCCTTGTTCTCCAGGATGTTGGGGGCGAAGCCGCCCTCGTCGCCGACATTAGTGGCGTCTTGGCCATATTTCTGCTTGATGACATTCTTCAGGTTGTGGTAGACCTCGGCACCAATGCGCATGGCCTCCTTAAAGCTGCTGGCTCCCACAGGCAGGATCATGAACTCCTGCATGGCCAGCTTGTTGCCTGCATGGGAGCCGCCGTTGATGACGTTGAAAGCCTGGACAGAGGCAGAGAGAATCGGCTTTCAGCTCGATGGACTCAGGACTGAATTTATGATTCTCTGGATCAATTATTAACGATGCATATTGGCATTTACAGTCTTTCCAAAGTCTGGGGGACATGGCTTCGGTCATTGCACCGCCGTACTCACAGGGACAGGCAGGATGACTTCGGGGTTTCCAGCCAGGTCAGCGATGTGGCGGTAGAGGGGAACGCCCTTCTCTGCAGCACCAGCCTTGCACACAGCCAGGGACACGCCCAGGATGGCGTTAGCACCGAACTTAGCTGAGGGAGGGAAGATCCAAATATCTAAATATATTGTGTGTAAACTGCAAATATCGAACATTATTTCCTTCTAATATCTAAATTATTCAGTGAATACCTTTTGGGCTAATGAGGCACAAATCAGTCATGCATGACCTTGAGATAAATATGTGTGAACTGAAATTTCTGTTGCTACTACTAAAGTATTTGTCACTGTTCACTATTCCCTAAAATATAGTAGTCAGTAGTTACTTAAGATTTCTGGCACCTTTACTAGCAAGTTTATATCTTAAATCTAAAACATATTAGGTAAAGCATTTGCTAGCAGAAAGAACTGTATATGCAACAGATGTTACCTTGTAAAAGTAAATCATGGTTCCTTTAATATAGAATAATCTTCACACAGAATTACGAAACCAAAGAGAAATGGCAGTTTTCAAAGAGTGCTCTATATAATAAATGGAAGGGGGGGATTATCAAAATGTTTAGCTAAAAGTGGGCCATGTGAATATAATACTCTTTCATGGAATATAATGTAACATTGTATGATATATATATATATATATACAAATATTAACATATATAAAATGTTCTGGAAAGTCTATAGATACACTGTTTATAGATGAAATAACAAGAAGGTATTTCCATCTTGGCAAACCCCTTTGTAGATAGATCTTTACAAATCCAAGCTCACAACTCTTCACCGATATGGTCAAGCCAGTTTTAGAACAAGAAGTAGCGTCTCACACTTGTTTTCTGTGCCATCCATGTCCAGCATCAGCTGGTCGATCTTGGCCTGATCGGTAACGTCCACATTCTGAAGTAGACAAAACATAGATAGTATAATCACAGCATCTCACAATTATATCTATGAAGCTCCGCTAATGCAGTGGTTTATAGAAACTTATATTGTGTGTATTTATGAAAACGTCAAAAAACTACAAAGTCAATGTTAAACAGAAACAACAAACAACTTCAAAATCGTACAGTTAGTAATTTGCTATTTTGGTGTGGTCACTTTGTATTGACTCTTCAAGATACATTCATAATTAGTTTAAGACACTGATCCATTCCTTCGAGGGCTTTGACCCCAACACAGTTATTAGTCAAACAAAAGATGGTCCTACCTTGCTAACCAGTGCAGGTGCAATTATTTTATTGATATTCTCAACAGCTTTTGAGACACCTGCAAGGGACAAGCAGACCATAACTGACCCAGACGGCAGGAGACCATGCAGAGCAGGCGAGACAGATGACCACAGTGACCCTCACCCAATCGTATGTGCAAGTAAATTATTATTTAGCCATCAATGATTCTGTTTTGTATTTGTCTTTTTTTCCCTTTTAGATCTGTGAACATCTGTCAGGGTTAGTTTTCCAAAGCCATTCTTCATGCTGCTGTGCAGACCGACGTGTAAGAGACTCATCCTGTTAGCTCACACTTTATTTACCTGGTTACACAACGCAGGGGCCAAGAAGTCATTTACATATTTAACTGCTCTTTTGACTCCTAACAGGAGGAAGAGAGATGGAGGAAACAGAAATGAAGAAGGAAGCGACGAGGACGGACGACAGAATGCACGGTGGTGTTGAAATGACACAACGGAGGTAGGCGGAGAGTTTAGAGAGAGAATCGGTTAAGACGGCTCACCTTTGCCCATGTAGCGCGTCTTGTCATTGTCACGGAGCTCCAGAGCCTCGTAGATGCCTGTGGAGGCTCCGCTGGGCACTGCGGCTCTGAAAAGGCCTTGGAGACACAGAGGACATGTTGTTACAGTCGTGTCTTAAAGAGCAAATGGCTGACTTTGATGAATGTTGAAACTTAATGTTCCCTGTGGGTCATTACCATGACCGCGAACTATGTGATATCTTTACTTTATGGACTCTGAAGACAAACATGTCTGATGGAGCATTAGGAGCAGGAGGGGCTGCTTGGTATTCAAGGAGCAACGGCAAGTAAAAGACATTAGAGAACGCAATCCAATCAGATCAAAGCATTCCCAATGTTCGTCGTTTTTCTGACCGGAGAGAACCAAAGCATGCGTGGACGTCGCCGTGTTCGCTGTGCGACAGAAGGCTGTGACGCAACAGGGAAAGACGGAGCATGTGCAGTGCATCTGTGAAGGGATGCGAAGCCACGCCCACACATAAAGAGGACACTTTGGATTCAACCAAGTGAGGAGAAAATGGGGATGAGCACTATTCAGTTTGCTCCATGGAGCAGCAGGAAGGGTGTAAGTCTGAGAGGATTTAGGGCTCAGGCCCGGGGGCTTAGGCCATGAGTTCAGGCTTAGCACATCATCTGCATCAAGAAGATATTACCTGGCTGAGCTGGCAACACCTATCAGGCTCCAGACTGAGCTGTCATCCAGATATCATAATGTATCTGGATGAAAACCATAACGCAAACACAACACGAACTATAGGATATATCAGTAGTAGTGACTGTAGATGCCCTATTGTTATCACAGCTACTGGGTCTACAATGTTCTAATGACAACCAGAGGAAGTTCTCTAGTTTGACTGTCAGTGATTGAGCTGCAAGCGGGTTACATAAGACCCCAACACAGTGAAGACCAGCTTCACATACCACTCGCTTTGGTATGTGCTGGTAATGATGGCAAAACAAGTCAAGAAAAATAAATAAGGTTATATTTACAGTAAACTTGAGGGTTTAGCAATAAAAGACAACTGGGCTGCAGAGTAAAGCGGTCGATTTCCAGCCAATGCATTCAAGGTCGTTGTAGCCTGTTCCTCTCACGTCCACCTCACTGGTCAATGAGGTTGCTTCATTAACATTCTCAGGACATTTCATTCGGTTGAGCTGGTCTTTTGTTTTAGCAAACTCAACCCCCACAGTCATGCCATTAGTTAAATGAATGAATTGATCTAAACTGGAGGCAGGCGTGTTCAACATTGCAGAGTTTAGATGTTTAATTAGGGTGACCAGACGTCCGGTTTTCCCCGGACATGTCCTCTTTTTGAGACCAAAGAAAAGCGTCCGGCAGGGTTTCCAAAAACGTCCGGGATTTTGCTTCGTCGGATATTTCCGTTTCTCTGGGTCTTTCACAAGTTTTTACCCCTTACAAGTTTTGTAAATGGTATCTCCCGTACGTTCCACATGAACAGTGATTGGTCGACTGATCTCAGGGTTGCCAGATAAACGGAATCCCCCTTTTAGGCATGTATATCACAAACAGGCAGAATAAGAGAGTGCTCTCAACTGTGATGTGGGCACACCGGTGGGCAGACTTTCACTCCCCCCCCCCCCCCCCCCCCCCCCCGTCGACGCTGCTCGCCATGGGAGCCCTTTCCTATCTAAGGGGGGTCATGAAGGAGTTATGCCGAGGTGTCCTCTTTTTCACAAACTCAGCAGCTTTATTATGTGAATCAGGCATACATCAGGTGAAGAGCGGTATGCTGGAGATTCATACTAAATCACTGTATTAAGGATTCAGCTTAGCTCGTGGGTTTGCTAGTGCATACTGTAGGAGCGATCTGTGCTGCCAACCAGGAGCCATTACAGTAACAGAGGGCTGGAAGGGCAGCGAGATATATTACAGGAGCTATTTTCACCATCGGAGCTGATCCAGTCTGCCGACACTGTCGGCAACGCACCGACTTCTCCACCCTGATCTACAACTTCACAAGCTAGATCGTTGGGCACGACTCAAAACAAGTATGAAACGCTGCTTCCAATACAATGTCCGTACATCTGCATTCTACATACTGAAAAGTAGTTACATGTTTTCAATATCTGTTTAAACAAGCCCGATAAGTGCATTAATACATATAATGATACAGTACCTTTCTTGGTGTACAGATCAACCTCCACTGTGGGGTTGCCACGGGAGTCAAAAATCTCACGAGCGTGAATCTTGAGGATAGACATGGTTCTGGAGATGAAACGAGAGAGAGAAGACATCAGTATAGAGCTGCTCCGTGCCGAGCTGACCGACGGTTACGCCGTCACCTGGAGTCAAAACAGTGAGTTGGCAATAATGTAAACGCTCAATGACACAAGCAGGATGAACAGTAATCCAATTTAAAGCTTAAATGAATGAATTATCCAACTAAACATGTGTGAGCTGGCCACCTGAACCAACTGATGCAGGCTGACCAGGATAGCTGACATGTTAGTCAGAGGAAGGTGTGGCTCATGCAGCAAAAAAAGAAGAAGACATCTCTGCAGGTCTTTTCAGCTTACTTAATGCAGCAATTACCAAACAGCGTTGCAAAATTATCAGCACAACTGAGTTGAGCGCACTACTTTCAAAGCTCTTGATAACAGCTGTGAAAGGTCAGTGGAAAGAACAGTCGGTGAATGACTTGGCAGAATACACATTTGGTCCCAGTTGTGCTGCGACGGGAGGAGCTAAAGAGAGAATAGAGGCTCAATCTCGCTGAGCCTTTGTTATCTTTCCAAAGTCCAAGAGTGGAGGACGGAGAAGGTTCTCGGCCAGACGGTCTGGCCATGACGCCTGCTGCGCCACCGATTTATTGCTTTGATCCAACTTACTTTGTATGCATGCACTAACTTTCCCCTCTGCCAGCCCTGAACACATGAATGAACTGTGAGTGCAGCATCCAGAGTTAAACTGTGTCTACAGCAGAATCAATAGGAAAACATCTAGTAAACACACTGACCTCTTTAAGCTAAATAGAAATATTTTATAGTTTAGTAACACTCAAAGTACCTGGTTTAAATAACTGTACCAAGTTCAGGCAAAAATGCCCACAATATGTTGGCTATTAATTAATTCCAGAGATTGTGAGAAGACATATCCTCATTTTATGAGATCATTAACTAAATAGCTTTGGCATGGTTATTCTACAAAATAAACTATTTGAAGAATTAGGATGTATACTTTTCTTTTCTGACATGTTATAGATGATTAATTATTCATGGGGAAATTAGCCAGCAGATTGTTCAATAATGAAAATATTTTGTATAGATTTTCGAAGTAACTAAGTAGTATAAACACTATTTAAGTCATGTTTCACATGTACAGTCAATTAAATTAATATATTGTTGCTACCAGATCATTGCAAAAGTTGAGAGCAAGGAGCTAAGCTGGCAGCACAAAATGGCACCCAAAGTTAAATAAATAATTGAGATGTGATACCCGACAAGATTATACATGTACATTCGGCTTAATCCTCATTCAGGCTGTATTAGGATCTACCAGCCAGTAACTGACTGCTAATAACCAGCGTCATCTATTTCTACATTAACAATACCTTTAAAACTGCAATAATAAAATACTAACATTGTAACTAACTAAGTGACTTGTTAGAAGTATCTTCTCTGAGTCAGCAAAGTGGACTAATGACTACCCATCCCACAGAGATACGCAGAGTGTATCTTACAGTATTTTTCCTACAAATGGTGACACACCCCCATGGCGACTGCGAGCAACTGGTGTTCATCAGGAGCCGCACGCGGCCGCCTCTCCCCAGCATCACGACCCGTAAGGCCCGGACTGGAGGACTCGACAGGTTCTCGAACACACGGTGCAGACCGCTCGGAGTCGGACTTGCAACTTGACGCCCTTTTCCCCCACAGACCCCGCAGCTCTAAATGGAGTGACATGTCGCCAGCTGACGGTCTGGTTTTAAAAATAGACGGTGAGCTACACACTACTCCATCCTGCAAACCACAAAACCAGTACAAGGGGAATTAACTGACGCGAATAATCAACGATGATAAAGTGTCAGCTCACACAAGGACTCTTTGAGGTTACCGCCGAGGATGAGGAACAGCATTTACACATTTAAAAAAAAGAAGACAAGTTATTTCTAGCAACGCACTGTCTTAGAACAGACCCGTTCAAAATGAATAGATGTCATTCTTTACAAAAAAACGGTCACATAAAAAGAAGAATTAAGGATATCAAAGTTACCTTTTCCGGGCCTAACTGTGTGCAAGGACGGTGCTGTCTCACTCTCTCTCGCGCAGGCAGAGAAGGCGCTCGTGACGTTCTGTGCTCGCTCCTAAGTGGATGGAATCAGGAAGTGGCGAAGCAACGGAGCGACGCCATTGGCTGGATCAGATAGCAGCTGAGCAGTGGAGCAACGCCATTGGCTGCCACCGACTCACGAGGCAGGCCAGTGCGTGGAAGGACGCACGTTCACCAATATCTCATCCGGACAGACTTCACATCTCAAAAGGGAGCACGAGGGGAATGCGGATGTTTTTAATATTTGCAAAGCATCGCTTTTAATAATTACAAAATATACAACAAAATACGGAGATAAATAATGTAGTATTTGAGGTGAACTGTGGGGAATGTAGTATTTGTTTTCGCATGAGGATGAAAGAGGCAGTATGCGGAAAGATGACGCATTTTGCGTACGTGCAGCTGAACAGGCAAGGATCTCCAATGCAGTGGTTCGTCGTTGGTCACATGTTATTTGTGGTCACGTTTTTTGGGACTGACCTCTGTTTTTTTCTATTACGAATATTAGAAAAGGGGGGTGTGCTTTTCTCACAACGATAAAACGATCACACGGTGCGACGATTTACGTGTTGAAAGATGTCTAGACATTTGAAGTAAAACTGATACAAATAAACTATAGGCCTGTTTTGGTTTCAACATGCTTTTAATAATGATATGTCGTGTTTTACAGAACGCGTTTTATATAATATCAACTAAATACTAATGAAACACATATGATTATGGGATGCTATATGATCTAAAACCTTTTTTCTAAATGCATCCCAGATGCAATCTAAATATAGAAAATCAGATCACCAGATAGTGATACATTGAACATTGTTAAAACAAGCTGTGATCTGCCTATTTAAAAATGTATATGTTGAATATAAACACAAACGATGGTTATATATATATATATATATATATATATATATATATATATATATATATATATATATATATATATATATATATGTGTGTGTACTTGGCTTGCATTTGCAGGATTTTTTGCCACCTCTTAGTATTTGAAGAGGGAATGCACTGGTACTGTATGTGGACATTACAGTAATCAATGTCAACATGAGTGAATACAAGGTTTCCCACGCATGTGTCTCATCTTCAGAGGACATGAGTGTCATGCGGCTGCGCAGTGCACTGAATGCAGCATCCGCGACAGATCAGAGCTGCCGGGGTTCGCAGTGATGAAAGCTTTCTGCAGTGACCTTGAGGCTCTTGTCAGTGTTAAATCCAACTGCGCCATCTGCTGCCCACATGCTCTCATTACAATGTCAACAAGCGCCTCCAAAAGACACGTTTGAAAGTTTCATTTCATTATAGATGTAAGGAGAGGGAAATTTATTGATGCAGTATTTGTATCCTGTGCCCCCCTTATACAAAGTATGTTTATTTAAAGTTGTAATCAGACATAAACAAGTACAATTTTAGGCCTGCATTGAAAGTACAAAAGTATTATCATTCAAAAAATACTTAATGTATCAAACGTGAAATAAATCATTATGCAGAAGGGCACCTGTCAGCGTTATATCATTGGACTAGTGGATCATTATTAGAGATCTGATAATATGTGAGCAGTATTTTGATGTTCAAGTTGATTGAAGTACATTTAACTAGTACAGTTCACATAATGTTAAAATGCATAACATTTTATACACCAATCACGTTTTATATCAGACACAAATAGTGCTGATGTAGCAACCCAGGGGACTTTAAAGGGAAGATTCAGAAAAGAAAAAAAGAAAAAAATCAGGAGACTCGTAAAGTAACATAACGTATTGTTTAATAAAACGAGTAGGGAAAAGGAGGGATGGGTTTAGAAAGTCAAAGGATTCCTTCCGGTCGGGGTCTTTGGCCTTCGATCTCACGCCGTCGTGAGACAGTTTCTTCTTCCTGTGTGGACAGAGCAGAGGAGAGAAGTGAGAGTTCTGTTACCTCCTGACCTAGGCAGCTCCTCTCCAGAGGCTCCACCGATCCTTGTCGTCTCCTGCTCAGTCAGCTCTCCCCTGATGCTTTCCAGTGCACAAAATATATGCTCCCTCTAATCACCTAATGGGCTCCAGGTGTGACCACTTCCATGTGCTCATTGGCTGCAGCACCTGTACTGGGAAGTACTCTCCCTGGATCACCTCCCCCAACCTGAGCTTAGGTTTCCACCCCCGCTGCTTGGCTTTACCCCTTGGTTTGCCACACTGTAAAGAATACAAAGATGAGTGATGAGCATGTTATTTTTAGTAATAGCCCTTCTTTTTGCCAGCAGACATTATGACTTGTCATAATAGGAAAAACACAGGTTACTCCTATAACTATTGCTCAATTGTATTCAGGTTTCCCAGTAAGCCGTGCCAGTGTGACAGTGACCCAGTATGCATTACATTACATTACATGTAATTTAGCAGACGCTTTTATCCAAAGCGACTTACAATAAGTGCATTCAACCAACAAACTCAGAACAACAAGAATCCTGAAAGTAAAATGTCTTCAAGAAAGTCAAACTACAAAAGTACCATACATCTAAGTACCAGGCCATTTAAGTGCCACTGAATTGCTAATCTGTGTTCTAATCCAGATATAGTCGGAAAAGATGTGTTTTTAGTTTCCGGCGGAAGATTGGAGACTTTCTGCTGTGCTGATGTCAGTGGGGAGCTCGTTCCACCACTGAGGAGCCAGGACAACAAATAGCCTGGATTTCGAGTGATTAGCTCAAAGTACAGGAGTCACAAGTCGGTTGGTTGATGCTAGGCGGAGCGAACGTGCCGGGGTGTACGGTGTGACCACATCCCGGATGTAGACGGGGCCCGATCCATTCAGAGCACGGTACGCAAGAACCAATGTTTTAAAGCAGATGCGGGCAGCCCCCGGTAACCAGTGAAGAGAGCGGAGGAGCGGAGTGGTGTGGGTGAATTTCGGGAGGCTGAAGACCAGTCGAGCAGCTGCATTCTGGATGAGCTGCAGAGGTCGGATGGCCTTAGCAGGTAGACCTGCCAGGAGGGAGTTACAGTAGTCTAAGTGTGAAATGACCAGAGCCTGAACCAGAACCTGTGCCGCCTTCAGGGTAAGAAGAGGCCGTATTCTCCTGATGTTGTGCAGCATGTACCTACAGGAATGTGTTGTCGCAGTAATGTTGGCCATCAGGGAGAGTTGACTGTCGAGTGTCACCCCTACCAGGAAAACTAGCACAATACCAGGACCCTGAAACTCAAGCAGCTAAATGGAATTTAGCCATCTTTGATATTTAATCCATTTACTGTCAACATGTCTTCTGTTAAAAAGAACAATGCTTGAATAAAAAAGTGTCAGTGCTCTAAAACCTGCATACATGTTCTAACATTAACCCTTAAAACTTCTCAGTCTCATGGCTCTTTCTACTGGCTATCAAATAATATTATTCAACTTTATTGATACATCACCTTTAAAAACAGAGTGAAGAACATACTTTGACTGACAAGACAGCAAAGACAGCAAAGGCAAGGCAATCAAACAGGAAGCAGTGAGGCCTATAGGGTTAGTTACCGAAAAGCGGTTCCTATACGACTGGTGCCAACTGAACCGAAACGCAACGCCTGAGCCGATTAAAATTGACCAAACCGATGATGGCAAGAGCAGTCTTAACTCAGATTGTACCGTAATGTTGATTGCTAGTCTTGCATTCCTAAAAGTAGGCCAACAAATAATAAATCAGCCATATTAAAACAGACTCATAAGACCTATATTAGAAATTGAGAAAGAGAGAGTTAGACAAAAGGATTAATGCTCTCTTGATTATCTTAGCGTAGCACAAAGTCTAGACACAGGGGGAAACAGTTATCTTGTCTCTGGCCAAATATAAGAAATGTCACAGTAATATGTATCTTTGCTGAATGTACCTCCTGCCTGTAACCTGTGGTTTCTGCCACTTGTGTGAAAGGCTATTTCTAATCCTAATGTACTTGCGAAAAGGTTGCCGGCATCAGCACTGTCCCTCTGCTAATCTGTTGATCAATATTATAAAGCTGCACCAGGATAAGAGGAAGCATAACAGAGTTGCTGATCTGTAGCATGTTGCTGTAAGTCCATTCAAAGCATTTCCACATAACCAGAAGCACATGCCCTTTCTGATGTCAGGCAGCCTGGGAGGAGGGAAAGAAGGCAAGCCAGAGTGAGAGCTGCTTTAATGCATATTCTTTAGAATGTGTCTGTATATGAGCTCCTTCATCTCTGCCCTCTGGCTCCAACAAATCCTCTACTGGGAGTCTACACCGGCCAATCTTATTCTAATACCCAAGTGCGGTGTTCTTTCAGGAGAAGTAACATCCCTGTTTATTAGGAACACACGAAGGAATTTGTTTGAGTTACTTAAACCGAAAAAGAACATTCAAACAAAAGTGGCGTGCAAATCCCACTTCCTCTCCCTTTGGATGCTGTTTATGTCCAACCAACTGTTCCTGACTAACATATTTACAAAGTTTCATCTTGAGGACAAACTGATCACATTCCCTTTCTCCTTCTCCCCTCAGAGAGGTCTGGGCTCACACAGCTTTACAATTTTTTCCTTTATCTGTTTGGTCACGCTGATCTACATCTGGCTGGTGGTATAAGATCTTAAATATATTGAAACTTTATGTGTGCACTACATGCAGCTTCAGAGAGGTGTGAATGGGTGTGGCGGGGAGCTGTGTTTTAGCTCGGCTGCAGAGTGGGTGTGGTTTAGGGAACGGTGTCGGGACCAGGTCTAATTGTCCGCAGCTAGTGGGGAATTGTTGATTATTCCTAGCCCGCCACAGTTACGTGGACGTACGCAAGGCGATGATGGATGATGGATCTGACCCCAGAGGATCCCTGGCGGAGGTTCCGCAAGGCCACGCTGGGGCCCGGCGACAGCTTTTTGTGTACGCGCAACGGCTGAAAAACGTCGCAACGAGGTGGGAGCAAAGGTCCCTCAAACATCAAGGCAGGAGTGTTGGAGGTGCGGGCTACCCCGAAACACGGCTGATGGGAATGTCAGTTGATGGAGGTGGGCCAGGAGATCCGGGTTGCTGGCTCTCCAACACCCTCCCCCGGTCCAGGGGCGACGTAACGAGTACCAGTAAGAATCCAGGGAGGTACACATCAGGCAATGGTGGATTCCAGCTGGACACAGTCTATGATCTAACAGAGCCTGGTTCGATCAGGGGCATTGGTGGAGGCATTGAGGGTGAAGATAATGTGTGTGCATGGGAATGTTCACAAGTATCCTATGGTTTCAGTGGAAATTATACACTGGGGGAAATGACCTAATGTAAAGGTTGCGGTTTGCTCCCGCCTTACGCAACCCTTATTCTTGGGAACTGATTGGCCGGGCTTTGAAAAGTTAATGGGACAGGCTGCGGGGGTGCGCTCGGGGCAGACAGGGTCATGCGATATGTGCGCTGTGCTCAGCGGTGACATGATACTGTCCGTGTATCTTGCCCGGAGTCTCAATTGGCAAACCACTCGGCCATTCCGAGGGCGTGTTTGCGTCCTCTGCCAATAATGGAGGTTCCATTCGAGCAAATCGCTATGGACCTCATCGGGCACGCAGATATGGCTTTGAGTTTGTCCTCGTGGATTACCCAACAAGATATCAGGAGGTGGTGCCATTGCGCAACATTTCTGCAAAGACTGTCGCCAGGTGATGTTTCAGGTTATATCCTGAGTCGGAATCTCAAAAGATATTCCGACTTACCAGGGTAGCCAGTTCATGTCAAGAACACAGAGCACTTTAAACATGAGATCCAACACGCCCTAGACCTGCAAGCAAAGCTACACATACTGGGTCAACTGTCATGTAAGAATTTGCTCCAGGCCCAGGAGCGTCAACAACGGCTGTACAACAGAGGAGCCAGGCTAAAACAATTCACACTGGGAAAAAAGGTACTTGTATTGCTTCCTTCCTCCAGCTCTAAACTCCTTGCCAAGTGAGAAGGGCCCTTTGTGGTCACACAGTGAGTGGGGGACGTTGACTATGAGGTGGTGCGTCCTGACAGGGTTTACCACCTCAACCTCATAAAAGCATGGAGGGAGGCGGAGTCTGTTTCTCTGGTGTCCTCGGTATCTTGATCCACCAATCCGGCCTCGCTCCTTTGTGAAGACCGTCTCTCCGGGCGGGAGCCAGAGAACAGACATTGCCCAGTTGCAAAATCAGTTTGCTGATGTGTTCTCTCTCCTTGCAGGACGTACACAAACCTCATAGAGCACCAGAATGAGACTCCTCCGGGCGTGACGGTGCGGTCACGACCCTACACAGACAAAAAAGTGGTTCAGAGGGAATTGGCTGCTATGCTGGAGATGGGGGTAATAGAAGAGTCCCACAGTGCCTGGCGTAGCTCCATTAATCATGTGTCGATGCTTACCCAATTCCCTGACAAACTCCTGGGACGACTGGATTTAACCAAGGGGTACTGGCAGATACCTCTGTCGCAAGAGTGCCCAACATGGTGCCCACGGGCAAACCACAAGGTGCAGGGAACAGTGGCGGGACCAGGTTAAATTGGCATTAGCTGGTGGTTGATTGTTAATCAGCCCAGCTGGGGCCAATCTGTGTGTGTGCTTCTGTCCCCATAAAGGCACAGTAGTGACTGAGGAGCGGGAGAGTGGGGAGCAGAGACACAGTCTGCTTGGAATAAAGTATATCACCGAATACATCCTTTGTGCATGCTTATCCTTTGGTGCTTGGGGAAAGAAACCTACCTGTGACAGACGTGTTAGGGGATCATTGTGGTAATAAACAAACCCAGAAGTCATTTGTAAGTCTTTATTGAACAGTAAATATATGAGTACAATACATTCTAAATATCCCACCATCAGCAGTGACATTTTGTATTAGTGCATCCTGTTAGAGCGCATGCAAACAGAAGCAGACGATCCATTCAGAGGCATCTGTACTGGCTGTCTAGCTGCACCCCTCCAAACAGACTGAGTTTTGTTGTTCCCCAGCTGAACACATTTCCCACCACGGTGCTGTTTCTCTCACACGACATCTGGTCCCGGATATCTGCTGTGGACAGTACATAGTCCCATACGTTGACATCAGTCATCTTCCCCACAAAGGTGTCTGCGTTGGACATGCCCAGTAGTCCATCCTGGTCTTTGCCCACAATGAACACACCGCCGGTGCTGACTGTGTAACCTCTTTTCAGATAGCGCTGCTCCCCCACCATGCCGTTGATCCACAGGTATGTGCCGCCGGTGTGGGACGACCAGGTGATGCAGAAGTTGGCCCAGTCGTGGAACTTGAAGTTATGCGGCAGATTGATAAACTCATTGCCAATCCAGAGGCCGACTTCTCTAGTATACTTGTCCTCAGCGATGGAGATCATCAGCTCGTGGTCGTTGCCGTTACTGGCGTAAGAGATGATGGTGTGGACCCCCTTGAGCTGAGGCAGGACATGCATGCAGACAGTGAAGGAGTCAAGCTCCATGGGATGGCTGAGTTGGGCCAAGGCATAACTTCCAGAGTTTTTCTCCTGGAAGTTGAGCACCAGAGGAAACAGAGCGCGAGTTTCTGATAAAAACATAAAACAAAAATAGAATCAGACGTCCAATATTAATCATCCACAGTCAGAAATCAGAGTTGGATCTCAAATGAAACTGAAACTGAGGGACTCACCATATCTGGTAGGGTTTGAGTTACGAAGTCCACCTTAAGAGCATAGATTGAAAGAGAGTAAGTACTTTCATTTACATCTTGTCTTTTGTATCAGTTTGTACGACTCACCTGAATGCATATGCTTTCCAAGAGACGTTATCAGACCCTCAATCTTCAGGAGCTTGGATTCAATCTTATCTTGACGACAAAAGGCTGAAAAGTAAGAGGTGGATGAAAAGGAGAAGGATCAGACACAGGCTTTATTGCCCTAGTAAATTGTGGGGAGTACATGATATCACCCTATTGTGTAATCACTCTGCAGCAACATGCTACATACTTCCTTTCCCGAGGCGAGGCAAGAAAGAAGACTCCACCACACGGCTGTTGAGAGGCTGAGCCATGCGGTAGTCATTCCGCAGGGTCTTGTTGTTCATGTCCTTCAGTGTACTCTCAAGTTTTCTGATCTGAACACAACAGATAAGAAGAGTATAAACTCTGACATTGCATAATGTAAAAAAAAAAAGGACATTTCCTTTAAATAGCGAAAGTCCACTTCCATGAAAGGCAAAATAGTTGAATTAGTTATTTTATTTCGTCAGCTTTAACAATGCATACAGACTTTTGTTCAAAATGCTGATGTTTTGAGAGGAAGGGCTTCCTGTCTGCTGCACCTGGTTATGTGAGAGAGTGATGGGAGTATCAAACACAGTCCAGAGGATGCTCTCGTAGCAGGGCGGCGTGGTGAGGGAGCCCTGGTATCTGAAGAAATGGTTGATGTTCTCGGGGAGCATAGAGCGCACATCAATGCTCAAGATGTTCATGGACTGACCTGTCAGGATCACATTAAAATCACATTAGACCTCCAGCCTCAGAGGTCGGTTGATTCAGTGTGCAGTAACTCACCTGCATATTTGATTTTGTCCAGATTGGAGATGAAATCACTGTAGTAGGTATTCTCAAAATGCCCATCCTGAAAGTAAACAAGAGCTAAAGCTTAAATGTTCAGTTCGAAAAGAAAGCACAAGTGTGTGTGCAAGTATGTGTAAAGGCATAGTAATGAGGTGTGATTGTTCTGGTTCATTATAACTTGAGCCTTGTTGTTTTCGTTGGGTTCGCCATTGTACCTATATGTATATACACAGTACTTGTGTGTGTGTGTGTGTGTGTATATATATATATATTAAATATTGTCTGACCGCTGGTGGACTTCTGTTGAGTGATGTTCCGAGATGCGAACACTAAAATTGGCAGTGTCAATTTAACACTTAAAGAGTACATTTGACCACTGAGCCAGTGAACGTATGGTCCCTTATCTTTAGAGTGTTAAAGTAACACTGAGCACAGCGTTAACATTTCAGAGTTAACACAACTCTTGTAAGAGTTATTAATCTATACTTCTCAGTGTACTGTTATCACTATGTTCAGTGTTACTTTACATTACATTTAGCTGACCATTTTATTCAAAGTGACTTACAATCATTTTACAGAGTTATTCTAAAATGTTGCTTCTGCTGAAATATCAACATTCGATATGAAATAGGGATTGAGAGAAAATTACTGCAGTCTTTTCACAATTAAAACGCTCGTGAGGAAACTGAATTTGAAAGCAGAAGGAGAGGGCGGAGCTTTCCAGAATAACAGTGAATGTTGTCATCACTGGGGGTTTTACGAGAGTTTACGAGTCAATTCACTTTAACTGCTTTTTTAACACTAGGGAATTAACTGAATATTTACACCTAAACTAGGGATAATTTACTCATTCTACTGTTGTAATAACTCTGAAAGAGTTAATATACTTTTACACAGACTTTTTAACACTGGGGAATCTACTGTGTAATTAACTAGAATCCCCTTTCAAACTTCCACATCAGTGACTGGGATTGCCAGCGGTGGTGTTGCTACAGAGATGACTGTCTGAGACCAGGAGCATTCTTCTGCAAACAAGCTCATGAAAACTTGTTGAAACTTATTCAATACATCGACATGTAAATTAACACTGAATAGAGCCTTTAACCCAGTAGGATGACTGACACAAAGTATCATACATTTCAAAGGGAATAATACTTTTTCACGACAAATACTTTTTATTGTAAGCTTCCTAGTATAGCCAAACTGAAGATAATGCACCAGAAGTAGTGGGGGCGTCCTGTAATTAATATATATTAATTACAGGAAAGTAATGCTTATACACACACACACACACACACACACACACACACACACACACACACACACACACACACACACACACACACACACACACACACACACACACACACACACACACACACACACACACACACACACACACACACACACACACACACACACACATACATATATATATATGAAAGCCTTTGTGGTCCGACAAAGCAGATATTAGAGGAAAGGGAACAAAAGTATTTGTGGTGTACGTACATCATAGAAAAAGGCGAGTACTGCCAGTCCGTCGGGCTTATCTCTGGCTTCAGTGAAGCTTGTGTACTTATCAGAATTGTAGTGGACAACATGGAGCTGAAAGACAAGACGGAAAATACTTCAGGTGCCAAAATATGACAAATGAGGCTGCTTTGAAAATGGGAAAATTTCGACCAACGTTACAATTTCAAATTCAAAACAGGCAAATAAATGAGGTAACTTTTCCAACCTCTGCCATGTAACGGGTGCCGTCAAGGGTGTGCTCTGATCCACTGGCCTCCATGCCCGAGCCGCCCCAGTGCAGGTGCATCTGGACAGCTGTGTATTTTCCTGGGAGCCCCTTAATGATCGCCATAGTGGGAGGCAGGTTAATTTGAACTGATGGAGACATAAAGATATTCAGATGATGTCATTTAAAAAAATCTAAAACACAAAGGAGGCATCTTACACGTCACAATACTGTTCATAACTGAATGTTTCCCATTTTTAAATGAATATCCTTCAAACCATTGTTTGTTTGAGTTCTGTAATACACCACAGTGAATGCATCTCTTACAGTAAACATAAGGCATGCAACAATGTACATCAACCTCGTATAATGTAGTAGTAAAAGGTAATTCCTCAAAGTAATTCAAATCAAGAACATGCATCAATATTGGAGCTCTGCATCATACAACATATACAGAATCAGATTCACTGTAATCGATTGCACAATTTGAGAAATATTGGCTAATGTGCTCATTCAGTTTGACGGAAACCTTTGGTTAATATTAGTTGTAATTAATATTGAGTTTGAGTCATAGATGCATTTTCTCTTACCGGTGTGCCCGTTATTTGCCATGAGAAAATTCCCTTTTTGAGCATCATATCCTTCGAGCTCCAGCTGCAGCATGTCTGGGTTGTGCTTCACGCTGCGCCGCTGGATGTCGATTGGAGACTGCTTCTCTCCGCCACATTCAGGGTACTTGGTTGGCCAGTGCACCTGGTCCAAAGCTCCCTCTGTGGGAGAATATCAGGCCCCAGAAACTATTATGACATCGTTATTAGGCTATTTAGGGTGAGCGCTGTCAAACTACATGTGCCTATGTTCGTGAGTGTGGAACCTGTTCCCGCGTGTCGCTGGTTTCTAGAGAATACCAGGACTTGTTCAACTGGATATATTGAGTCTTCACTCCCTAATTATTTAGTAGCTTATGCCTCGCTGTAACCAGCCTTGATCACCTGACAGCGTCTATACGGGATTTGGCCAATTCAGTGCGCTTCACAACCAGCGGCCAGGTGTCTCGAGTGGATGTTGAAGAGAAGAAATAACTTGGCAGTTTTTTATACCAGAATAAATAGTCAGGACAGCTTGTCACACACCTTCACACGCAGCACTTTACATCTAATAAAACTCTCACGGTTAGTGTTTGGGTGCAAAAAATGAAATTATACAAAATAAAAATACAACATTTGGATATTTAAAAAAGCCCACCTGCGTATGTCCAATGTATTCCATCATGAGGAATCCCAGCACTGTCAGCTGAGACCAAAACAGCGGAGACCAACACACAGAAGAAGTTCATCGCTGCGCTCCTGATCCTTCACGAAGGACTCTAACACATCCAGAGGGGTTCTCTGTATTTAAACTGCGAGTGGAGGGAGGCGTTGGAATCTCCTCTGAGAACGCCCATGCAGAGATCAGCCCAAAAGTGACAGGCAAGGATTGGCTCATCTTCCGTACGTGTTTTGGCTCGGCTGCAGAGTGGGTGGAGCGGGGTGTGATTCAGGGAACACTGTCTAATTGGCCTCAGCTGGTGGCTGATTGTTATTCAGCCCAGCTGAAGCCAATCCATGTGTTTGTGTGCTTTTGTCCCCATAAAGGAGCAGTAGGGACTGAGACACAGTCTGCTGGAATAAAGTATTTGACTAAATACAATCTCTGTGAATGCTCATCCTTTGGTGCTTGGGGGGAGATACCGACCTGTGACAGCCACAAACTGGTTACAATCACTAATCAAGGATTTGTAGGTTAGAAGAAGAATTATAAATGTGATTCTGGATTTTACAGGGAACCAGTGCAGTCATTTAATCGAGCAAAGTCTTCTTAAATATGTTAATACATATCTCCTGTGCATGTGAGTGTTTGTGTCTGCTTGCTTTACAAATAATCAAAAGATTCACCTTGAATGAAGACTCGTTGTTCAGCTCACATCCTTCTTATCTGGACTGACTGGAGTTTGGGCCTCTTAGCAACTGGCACTTAATTAATGCCAGTTGTTTTCCAGTTTGTCTATCGACGTAAACGTGCTGATTAATTTGGGTTAAAACTATTTTAAACCAGCCCAGATGGTGAAAACAGAACTGACCATAATGTGTAAGGTGAGAGGAGAGCGTTTTCAACTCCCATAAAGTTTAAGATCAAGAAGAAGCCACCGGTTTGATGCCCCCTCTGCACTCAGCTTGCACAAGCAGAAATGAACCGAAGCTGTCCTCTTCCTCAGTAAATCACGAGGTTGATCTTTTGCTTGAGGACAACAACAGTGTTTACAGTCTTGCTGTCATACATGGTGTGGTTGTACTGGCGAGAAGAGCCTCGTCATGTCACATATGGTGAGCTTGATATATTGTATTTAGCTGCAGGTTGTATGTACAGTGTCATGTGCTGATTTTGGTGAAAAGGAGAAAAAAAGCTGCATTCAGTGTGTCCAAAATAAATAAAAACTTGATTTTTCTTTGTACGGGATCAAATTGACCCAAAGTGAGAGGTCAAACTCCTCCAGTAGATGCGACACCTCATCACAGGGATCCTGAATTTAACCTTTAAAGTTGCCTCTTGCATTTTTGTCAGATGTGAATTTATTACACTGAAGGACACATACTACTTTTTCTCCCATTAACCTGAAGCAAGATCTCATGACTTAATAAGTTAGTGTTGATGCTGTGTGACGGCAATACGGTGAAGAGACCGATTCAAACCATAAGACTCAAGGTGGGTCCATCAAGCATGAGAAGAAGTCTGTTTGACACTCAACAGTGAGATGGGAGGAAACTGTTGACAGTGATTATTAAATCAGTATTTTAGAGAAAACATCTATATAAGAGAAATCATCAAATCAGCCGACACAATAAATATCACATCTAAAGAAAATGTATATGCCCTCTTACTAAATGTTGGCTGTCGTCATTTCTTTAATCCACAATACATGAGTATCTTTTTTTAAATGTTGTCATCATCCAAATTAAAAAAAAAATTGTCACTATTCTTTACACATAATATTTTTCAGATGTTTTGGGTATTTCCGCTTTGACATACTTTCCTTGCCCATCGTTGGTCCCCTCTTTCCTGGCAACAAAATGACCGAGATGATTGTGCTTTACACTTTTCATCTTGTGTGACAGTCATTATAGCTTTTAAGGTGCATCTGAAACTGTGCGTAATATTGCTTAATTTAAGCGATAAACAATTAAGGTTGCCGACATTAACTATCACTAATGACGTCAAGCTGACTCAGACAACCGAGCAATTTGTGCTATCTTGTTATTGATGGTAACTCATGTTATTTTACATGTATGAAAACATAGTGGTTGTTGGTTGAGCCGACTGGATCAGGACTTGAACAGCATTGAATAGATAGAATATAATTGGCGTGACTTAAGTCTTTATTTGCCTTTTTTTAAAGTATGGTCCATTTAGCATTTAGTCTCTTTCCAGGAGCGCCCTGCTCACACAGTTTGACATGTTCTGGGGCTGCACAGTACAAACACCGAGTCAATGAGAAGCTCCACTGGAGCACATCCGTTTTACATCAGTGCAGCTTCACAGTGGCAATGACATTTAGCACATACTGTATAATTCTCTGAAGAATAAAGATTGCAGGTTGGTGTGAATGGTATTAAACAACCATATGATTGACATGCACATAGTCAGTGGAAATATATATGCATGCGCCTGTGGCTCAGGGATAAGCAGGGTCGTCCTTCAATCAGAGGATCGGCGGTTTGATCCCTTTCTCCGAGAGCCCATGTCGACGTGTCCTTGGGGAAGATATGTCACTCCAAATTGTTCCCGTAGCACAACCACAACAGTCGAGACACATTTGTACTCTTCAGCCTCACAGTGAGGATGTTCATGTATCAGACGACTGAGTGCAGATTTACAAGAGGTATGTCCGGGCTCATCCAAACAACACGTTGGCTAATGGAGCACCCTGTTGCCATCAGTGTGTAAACAACCACTAGCGGGGTCGGACTCACTAGCGTTGTGTTCATTTTTCTCTGTTGTTTTTATTAGTTGTAATTATCTCTCAAGGCAATGCAATGCAATAAAGGGGACCAACCAATGGCAACCAGCCTACACACCTCTACGCCTCTTAGATGGAGGGTACAGAACACCAAGCTTGTACGTGCCCTGTGAAACTCAATACTCAGGTTGTGGTAGCTTTGCTGGACTCAGGGAGCTGTTTATATATATATATATATATATATATATATATATATATATATATATATATATATATATATTCACATATCAGAGTGAATGGCAGAGAAAAAAGTGATTCTCGAAAGTTTCCTGAACTGCCACGTTTGTTCAGAGACTTTCAGAGATCCTGTGTCTCTGAGCTGCAAACAGCTTCTGTTCACGGTGACTGAACTCATTCTGGAAACAAGCTGAAAACAAAAACTGTCCCATTTTTAAAAGAAAATCCTCAAAAGAAAATCCAAATGGGAATTTTGCACTAAAGAAACCGACTGACTCCTTTGCTGAGAGATAGAATAATGCTTCACCTGAGACGGAACAAGAGAAGGAGAAAGAGGAAGTCCTATGTGAAAAACATCCAGAAGTCCCTCGTTGGTTCTGCGAGGACGAGCAGACAGCTGTATGTCCTGTCTGTGAGTTTCCTCTCCGGTCACAAGGTGGTTCCAGGACGAGAGGACAAACACAAACAAGTGGAGGAAACATACAAGGAAGTGATTAAACACTCCAACAAGCAGCTGTTCAACAAGCTCCACGGTTCCTGAAAGAGGAAGAGGAGTCCAGACTGGCAGCTCTGAGGGAGGAAGAGAAGCAGAAGGGGAAGAGACTATCAGCAGAGAGATGAAGATAATTCAGGAGCAGATCTCTCTGTCAGACAGCATCTGTGCAGAGATCTGCGGAAACGCAACGTGTCATTCCTCAGCAGTTATAAACCCACTCCGACCAGAACCAGAGTCCAGGGCTCTCTGTCAGATCCACAGCTGGTCTCTGGAGCGTGATAGGCCAAACACCTGGGCAACCTGTCCTTCAGAGTCTGGGAGAAGATGAAAGACAAGGTGCACTTCAGTCCTGTCAGTCTGGACCCAAACACTGCAAACCCCATTCTTCATGTGTCTGACGATCTGACCGGTGTGAGACGTGGAGACGCAACGCAGCAGCTTCCTGACAATCCAGAGAATCACTGATAATAATAATTAATAATAATAATGCATTATATTTTTAAGACACTCTTCATTCAAGAATCTCAGAGTGCCAGATGCGTTTACACCAAAAGCGTGGCGAATTGTTCGCACGAGTAGATCCCATGCAAAGTCAACATACAGATGCGAGTGGTTGCGAAATTTCTCCGGGCCCGGTTTGATGTGAATTGGGTGTTTTGCGAATCTTCACAATATTGAAATATTAAAATTGTTGGTGACATTTTGCAACTTGGGCAAATCAGCCGTTGAGTTGCTCCGCACGTCATCGCTGTCCCGCCGTTGTTGAATCAGAAAAAGATGGAGGACAAACTCATTGTTTTGGTTTGCGGGCACCCACAGCTCTTTAATACTTCTTATGAGTACCGGAACCGCAGAGTCACGGGTGATGTATATATAATATATATATACATATATAATATATATGTATATGTATATATATTAAAAGATAAATTATCTTTTTATTTTCACTGAACATATATATATATATATATATATATATATATATATATATATATATATATATATATATATGATATAACTGTTATGTGCTTGTGCTCTGCTCACACGTGCTTCTATCACTGTAAAACTGCATCACTGTAGTCACAGCTCCGCCTCTCGCCACCAGATGGCGCTCTGCCCTAAAAAACACAAATAGGTCCCAATGCACAGCTGATGTGAAATAACTTATTTGTACCTTTTTAAAGTTACTGAGTACACAGACTGTGATCAGTGCACTGCTGTGAGGCTTTAAATCTCACTAATGAAAATTATGTTTTGTTGATCAGCTTCAGTTTACTAATATCACCATTATACAGATGCCAGCACTTCTTCTTTATCATCACCATCATGTCACGCATAGCGCATACATATAGCCTGTTATCAAGTACAGGGGCGTGGCATCATGAGTGACACAGGCTGAAGATCCGACTCTTCCAGCGATCGCCTGCACGGCCTCCACGTTTTTTTCCAAATCCTCTTCGTCCGACTGAAATATATTGAACCAGAGAAGCAGAAGCACAGGACAATTGTTTGATGTTTAATTCTTTGGATTCCACTTTTGGGGATTGAGGTACAACCCTTTCATGATTTTTGTTTTGTGGGAGGAAACCTGAGTCCCAGGAGAAAACCCACGCAGACACAGAGGCAGTATACACACCTTGTCGACGGACCCCGGAGGGGGCTCCATGTCCGGGGGGCTCCATATAGGGGCTCCAGGTCTGGGGCCTTCATGTATAGGGGCTCCCCGTATAGGGGCTCCCCGTCTAGGGGATCCATGTATAAGGGCTCCAAATGTGTGTGTGTGTGTGTGTGGGGGGGGGGGGGGGGGACAAAGGGACAAAAAGAGAAAAAGAGGAACAAGAAAGAGCCGACTGCAGAGAAATGATTGAATATGGTTGTAAACAGAGAGAGTGGGAGAAAGAGAGAAAGACCACTACTTTATGAATGTATTCTTCTGCCTATTGGAGCTTGTAAAACAACCAACTGACGCGTTACCGCCATCAAGTGGTGGGAAGCTATATTGTAACTGAGCGTCTCATGGATAACAACAATATCTCAGGTGTTTTAAATTGATGATGCGGTCTCGCGGCCCTCGGATGTAAAACTCAAAGTTGTTTGCGGCCCTCTAGATGGCGCTGGCGGTCCAATTAGGGGCCGCGGCCCCATGGTTAAGAATCACTGCTCTAGTGGGAATGAGCATAAACACACCGTTTACTCCTTCATGTCATATTGCTTCTCTGAGAGATGTGATGATAAGTTCATAGTAGATGCAAAAGTATACTTATGCACGACATATTATGTTGAACAGTGTTGCTCCTCGATGGATCACCGCCAACCAACTATTTTGAACACAGGCCGTGGTGGCTATAGCACTTACAACCTGGGATTCCTTTCTACTGGCGGAATTCTCCTTCCTGTCTTTCCTTGATCATGTGACATTTTCCACAGAGGTGGTTAAGAATTGACGTTAGGTGGTAATTATTTGTCTCTGTGATTTCATGTGAAAAATGGAACTTCCTGAACATCACTTCCAGTTACTCTGTATTTACGATGAACTCACTTCCGCTTCAGTGCAGCTATTCACTAACGCCATTAGGTGTAGCTAGAGAACATATAAAATAAATAAAATACTCCTTGCATATTAAGAAATATGCCACTATGTACAGGGGTGCACATAACTGGTACGCAGGTACGCATGCGCGAAGATAATCAACAATGCGTAATGTCACTTGTGTTACTTCGCGCCTTTGCATACTTGACCGATCTAATATTGATCGTCTCCACACAGCAGCATGTCATTCTGTCTCTCCGTGTCTCGTTAACACTTAGAGCTGTGATGCCGGCGTGTGCGCGCACATCGGGAGAGAAAAAGAAGAAGTCACTTGACCTCCATGATGCAGAGACTGATGAGTTGAATGAGAACTTGTTGCCATTTCCATGTCTTCCTGGCAGAAAAGCAGGACCACCTCAGAAATGTTTCTGGAGAATATCTTTACCATATGATTTCTTGTCACTTCCACCTTTCTTACAAAAATATCACATATTAAGTCATATTTATCTTTGCTGAATTTGCTTCCAGCCTGTCGCCTCTGCCACTCATGTGAAAGACTATTTCTAATCCTAACCAGGGTAGGACATTTACATATTTTTAGGGGGCAATTTCTGCCCCCACTGACTGAAATCCAGGAGCATTTAAAAATAAATTGGGGGCACTTTTTGAAACTTGCGAAATAACATTTAACCTTTGTTCAAAATGAATTAAGATACATATTTAGGCGCCTTACAGTATATGAGCAATTGTTTAAAACATGACAATAATAAGACTATTAGGCTGTAGTCTACAGATTCAACGTTTTTTCTTCGTTTTTTTTAAACGAAAAACATAAATCAGACAATCAGATTAAATGGTATTCTTATTTTTTTGTGGTTATTTATTCTTAAATTATTTTTAACACCTAATAACAATTCTAAGTTATTTATCATACGATTAAATTATCATAATTATTACAGGACATTCTCCCTCTTGGTGATATCAGGGGCACAATTATATTTAGGGCCAGTTTTTGCCCTGGTGCATTTTCAACGCTGATCCTAACGTACCATCTACTTGCGAAAGGGTTGCCGGCAGCAGCACTGTCCCTCTGCTAATCTGTTGGTCAACATTAGAATGCTGCACCAAGATGAGAGGAAGCATAACAGAGTTGCTGATCGCTAGCATGTTGGTGTCAAGTATGTTCCCGTGACCAAAGCACATGCTCTGATGTCAGGCAGCCTGGGAGGAGGGAACGAAGCCCAGGCAGAGTGAGAGCTGCTTTGCTGCAATAAATAACACCACTTCCCCAGTTGTCTGAGTCAGCATGATTTTATTGGTGATAGTTAATATCTTCAAAGAAATTCCAAGACAATTTGCAAAAGAAAAATGAGAATTTACATAGTTTATCACAATCAAGTTCGGTCATTTTTGTTGCCAGGAAAGAGGGGAACAACGCTTTGCAAGCAAATTGTGTCAAAGCAGAAATACAAAAAAACATCTGAAAAATATTATGTGTAACAAATAGTCAAAACAGATTTTAATTTGGATTTTGTTAACAACAACATTAAAAAGTATATACTGATGCCTTGCAGATGAATGGAATGTAGACAGCCAACAATTACTTTGAGCTGTGAACAGTTTAAATGCAAATAAATGTAAAAGCACATACACATTTTCTTTAGATGTGATATTTATTGTGTCGGCTGATTTGATGTTTTCTCTTATATAGATGTTTTCTTTAAAATACTGATTTAATAATCACAGTCAACAGTTTCCTCCCATCTCACTGTTGAGTGTCAAACAGACTTCTTCTCATGCTTGATGGACCCACCTTGAGTCTTATGGTTTGAATTGGTCTCTTGACCGTATTGCCGTCACACAGCATCAACACTAACTTATTAAGTCATGAGTTCTTGCTTCAGGTTAATGGGAGAAAAAGTATGTAATAAATTCACATCTGACAAAAATACAAGAGGCAACTTTAAAGGTTAAATTCAGGATCCCTGTGATGAGGTGTCGCATCTACTGGAGGAGTTTGAGCTCTCACCTTGGGTCATTTTGATCCTGTACAAAGAAAAATCAAGTTTTTATTTATTTTGGACACACTGAATGCAGCTTTTCTTTACTGTAAACACTGTTGTTGTCCTCAAGCAAAAGATCAACCTCGTGATTTACTGAGGAAGAGGACAGCTTCGGTTCATTTCTGCTTGTGCAAGCTGAGTGCAGAGGGGGCATCAAACCGGTGGCTTCTTCTTGATCTTAAACTTTATGTGAGTTGAAAACGCTCTCCTCTAACATAACACATTATGGTCAGTTCTGTTTTCACCATCTGGGCTGGTTTTCTATGTCTTTTTTCAGCCCGTACACGTCGATGGACAAACAGGAAAACAACTGGCATTAATTAAGTGCCAGTTGCCAAGAGGCCGTAACTCCAGTCCAGAGAGCAAGGATGTGAGCTGAACAACGAGTCTTCATTCAAGGTGAATCTTTTGATCATTTGTAATACAAGCAGACACAAACACACACAGGAGATAATATATTCAGGAAGACTTTATTCGACTAAATGATTCAAAACTATGTTTACCTTGGACATTAGTTTAGTGGAACGCTGAATTCCATTCCTAAACCAAATTCAAATGCTCACAGAGCACACCATTCAATCCTAATTCAAATTTTAAGACAAATTGTTCTTCTTTATGGGAAAAACCTTGTGTTCCTGCTGAAAGTTAGATCAGAAGCTCTATACCACAATACTTTAAATATGAAGCTACAGTTAGCTTATTAACTGCAAACATGGAGAAACGCCAGCCTGGCTGTCCAAAGGTGGTTAAAGAAGAAAGAGTTTAGCGTCAACTGGTCTTTTTACACTTTCTTTAGTTGATGTGTTAATAAGTGAGCTCTTTGTCGCGGCTCGGCCGTGACTCATGTAATTTTTTGTTGTTTTCCTGTGTCTCTTGTGCCCCCTGTTTGTTCCCCGTTACGTGTTACGTGTGCGTGGTTGTGTGTGTGTGTGTGTGTGTGTGTGTGTGCCATGGGCGTGGCTTCCGGCACCTGGCCTCATCTCCACACTGAAGGACACCTGCACGCCATATCCAGCACCTGTCTTCAATCACATCAGTTCCTTCCTGTTAAAACACCTCGGCCTCCCTCGCACCAGTTGACAGATTATTTCCAGTGGTATTTAGACTCTCGGCCTCTCTAAGTATTTAGATTGTTCTCCTATTGTTTTTTAACTTCCTACCAACCTCTGTTCCCTGCGCCCAAGATTCCCACTGCACCTGTGTGCCAGCTCAGCCGCCTCGCCGTTCTACCACCTCACCAGTATCCTGTTCAAGAGAGCCATTCCCTTCACCTACCTTGTAGTCCCCGTGTCTACGCTTGGATCCAGCCCAGCCCAAACCAAAGTCTCATGTTAAGCTAACCAGCTGCTGGCCGAAGATATTTAAAAGATGGATACAAACATGGTATTGATCTTCTCATCCGATTTCTGTCATGAAAGGGAATGAACATGTTTCTCATTTTTACCCATTCCTTTAATATCCGTACCAAGATTAGACATTTTTAAGATAAGAAAAACCCAGTTTAACTTTTTTGATACTTGCATTATGTTATTACTTATCATGTTTTTATTTTATTTGATCAAAAGCAGTTTTTCAGAATTGTGACATTACGTGAAAGTGCCATTAATAAGCTTGCACCATGCTTTCATGAGAGTTCAGGTGAGAGTTGGTCAGGAGATGTTTTGTGACAATTTTATTTTAAATAAAATTAAACTGTGTTAGATGCTGAACAACAAAGGCAACATTAAAATATATGAGTCTATAAACCTATGTCCTCAAAGACAAAGATACCGGTGTATTTGGAGTATTAGCGATATAACACGTAGTTTAACAGTAGTAGGTCCAATGGGGGTGAAAAGGGTGGTCAAGTTCAGGTTAAACCTTCATACGGTGGTAGACAATTCTCTTCCAGTGAACCCAATGCGGGTAAAAGGCCTTACACTTCTAGGCCAGATACACAGTGCCATCAGTGTAATGCTGTGCTCGACGAGCAGCAAAAACGCGTGAGTCATAGTTGCATCAGCCAATCAGCGTTGAGAAACTCCGCTCGTCATCATCCTGCCGGTTTAGAAAGTGGAGGAAAAGATTATTGTCGCCGTTTGTGGGCACCCCAAAATTTATGACACAACTCTTTTTATTTACCGAAACAGTAGCTATAAAGATGAAGCGAGAAACTGAAAAGGAAGCAAGGGTCGGGTGAGACAGGGTAGATGATGATGACATCACACCTCTGCATGACACCATCCAGCAGCGGAGACTTTGGTTCAAATTCCTGCATCCCTACCCGCCACCAAGGGACCAAAACCATTGTGCCCTTAACTACACCTTGATACAAGAAGAGAAGCAAGGAGTAGCAGCGGCTGGTGAATGGACACCAGAGTTGCAGATTGTATGCAGTCGTCGTTGACACCTCAGTTATTGTTCCAGAGTGGAGGCCACACATCGGAGGTCCAGTTAGTACTAGAGACACATGCTTAGACACATGCTTAGCCGCACACATAGTAGAGAGAACACTGATCATGGGGACACTAACAACATGCTTAGCTTATTTCCAGACACTTTTTGGACTAAAGGGTGAACTGATGTGTGACTGACTCCGATGGCTCCTGTTGAGATAGAGTTAAACCCGCATACGATTCAAATGTAATCGTCATGC
The DNA here is from genome assembly GCA_036178185.1 of Liparis tanakae. NCBI lineage: Eukaryota > Metazoa > Chordata > Actinopteri > Perciformes > Liparidae > Liparis > Liparis tanakae. The sequence goes on along the minus strand of CM070097.1, from coordinate 14,329,713 downwards.
ACCAGCATCCCGTAAGGATGGAAGAGACTGTAAAATGTAGATATTTCTAAAACCATAGAATGGCTGTTATAGGCAGGTGTACTGGAGAGGACGAGGGCCCTCTGGAATACACTAATTAATCCGGTTCCTAAACCTGGAAAATGGGCCTTGATTTGGGGCCAATAAATAAAGTTGCAACTTGTTCTTATGCCGACTTATTATGACATTCCTAACCCAAGCACACAGACTGTGGTTACATGCATTCGAATAACTGGCTTAGTCGGACTGAAATCAAATTATCCGTTTCTTCGTTTGACTATGTGCGGTCCGATTACGATCCGATTAACAACCCTGGATAACTCGATCCGATCCGGTTGATACTCTGACTATCGCGGCATGTAACGGTGAATTGGATTAGGAACCGGACTTTGCGTTTTTGCCCATGCGCACACAAGTGCAACGAGTATCGCCACGAGCATCGCAACGAGTTGCAGGGCTCTCAATTGTCACACATTTCGGTTTTAACTCCCGCACTCCCGCCCCACATCGTATTTCTCACGCTGAAAAAAAACTCTTGGCTATTTAATGTTTTAATGTGCCGCAGCGCGCAAACAAGAGCTGGCCACGCTGCCCTCACCGTGGAGAAATCAAGCGTTCCCCTGGAGTTCTGCTGTGAGGTGCCACTTATCAGCCAATCAGATAAAAGAAATGGGCTACACAATAGCCAATCAGAAAAAAAAATGTATCCGTTGTATCTGGGTAAGATTTAATCCAGTAAACCAATGTCTTCAAAACTTGAGCCCTGGAGTTGTAATGAAAACAGCGCCACCTATTGTATCCACCTGAACAGTCATTGGTCGACTGATCTCAGTGTTGCCAGATACACGGAAATATCCCCCTTTTAGGCATGTATATCACAAAACAGGCAGAATAAGAGAGGTGTTAATCGCTCAGCTCAGTGACACTCACACATTTCGTTCTTAAGTCACGCACTCCCGCCACACATCGTATTTCTCATGCTGAAAAAAACTCTCGGCTATTTAATGTTTTAATGTTTTAATCTTGCTTTGAACTCCACCGACCCAGAGCTTTGCCAATACAAGCCTGGCTTCACTTCTCTTGTCCAGCATAAGGTCCACCTGAAGGAAAGCACCATCCCTCGTCAGAAGTGGTATAGGATCCCTGAACGATTGGTGCCAAAGCTCAAGAAGGAAATTGAGTTGGTGCTACAGCTGGGGATAATTGAAACGTCGACCAGTGAGTGGTGTTGGTCCCCGAAAAGGATGGCTCACTGAGGAGGTTCTGTATTGATTTCAGGTACCTAAATGCAGTTTCAAAGTTTGAATCCTACCCAATGCCCTGGATCGATGAGTTGCTCGAGAGAGTCGGAAGGTCCAATTTCTTCACCAAGCTGGACCTGACTAAGGGATATTTCCCTGGCTCGGGCGACAAAGGATCTGACAGCCTTCAATACACCTTATGGTATGTTTTAATTTAAGGTGATGCCATTCGGTCTTCAGGGGCACCAGCTAAGTTTCAACGGCTTATGGACCAGGTGTTGAGGGAGGTTCCACACTTTGCAGTGGCCTACTTGGACGATATCATCATCTTCAGCCAAACATGGGAGGAACGTGTTTCGTACGTTCGACAGATCCTCCACCTGATCAAGATGGCGGGGTTAACCATCAACCCACTCAAGTGTGCCTTTGCACAGAAGCAAGTGGAGTACTTGGGCTACGAGGTTGGACCGCGTGTGGTCAAGCCTCACGTGGGAAAGATGGAGGCCATTCATTCATATTATGTGCCCACTACAAAGAAGAAGGTTTGTTCCTTTACTGGAATTGTGGGGTGGTACAGCAAATTAATTCCCCACTGTGCTGAGAAAGGAGCCGTACTCACAGACCTCACCAAGGCCTCAGCCCCAAACAAAGTCAGATGGACTCAAGAATTCAACTTGGCCTTCCAGGACCTCAAGGGGGCAATCATCATGACTGAGTCGGTTCTCCATAGCCCTGACTTTTGTAAGCCGTTCATTCTGCAGACGGAGGCCTCAGGGGTTGGTCTTGGAGCAGGGCTTCTACAGGAAACAGAGGGAGAGAGACGTCCACTTCTGTTTCTGAGCCTCAAGCTCCTGAACCGAGAAACTGGGTATTCGGCTGTAGAGAAGGAGTGTTTGGCCATGAAGTGTGCCATCGGGTCCTTGCGGTAATCAAATGAAGGATGTAAACACACGTCTTACGGGGTGGTACTTTGCACTGAAGCCCTACAATTTCACTGTTGTGTACCGCCCAGGGAAAACCAACCTTGTGGCAGACTGGCTTTCTAGAGTACATGAGTGAAGTGTTGTACGCGCCGTTACAAGAATATTGTGAGTACTTCCCAGTACAGGTGCTGCAGCCAATGGGCACATAGAAGTGGTCACACCTGCATCCCATTAGGTGATTAGAGGGAGCATATATTTTCTGCACTGGAAAGCATCAGGGGAGAGCTGACTGAACAGGAGACGACAAGGATCAGTGGAGCCTCCGGAGAGGAGCTGCCTAGGCTAGGAGGTACCAGAGAACTCTCACCTCTCTCCTCTGCTCTGCTCGACCGGGAGGAATCCTTTGTTGAACTTTGTACACCCATCACCCCCTTTTCCCTACTCGTTCTATTAAACAACACTTTCGGCATTTCTCAATATGCGTACTTGTGCATACTTTCCTCTACTTGTGTCCTTGTGGACTCGTGAAACGTCATCAGTCTCAGCCCGGGTACATGTTCCAATTCAAAGTTCGCTTCTCGCAAAGCACGGTCAAAATGCCCGGATGTGACTTGATCCTCCCACTTTCCGGAGGATGCATCACAAGAGACTTGTGTGTACTTTGGCCAGCAGATATCCCAGAATGCATTTTACCAGCAACCGGAAACAGTAGTGGAGGAGAAAATAAAAAACTGACAGGTGACTTTTTATAAATACTACTGTTGTTGAGTCACGGAATGTCATTTTAGGATGTTTTGTTTATTTAACTGTAAAAAATAATTTACACTGAATAATTAGAATAAACTCAGGAGTCTGGACCCCCAAGTCTGCAGCTGTGTACTTTGAATTGAGAAACGCCGTTTATGTTACTTTACGACTGAGTCGCCCGATTTTATTCAGAATATTCTAACCCAAGTCCCCCGGGTTGCCACAATATATAGTTAGCAACTTACCTCTACCTGTGTCCTCCTCCCGAGGGTGTTCAGGCAAAAGACGTCCCCACCGAAACACCCAGGTATAGTTCCGGGAGAGACCAACTGGAGGAAGTGGGTAGGGGGGAAGTTAGGATGTGTGTTGCTGTTTCAGTTGAATATAACTGGAGTAATAATGTACCTTATTAAAAGGATGGACACATGTGATGGTAGATTGGTATGAATAGTTTGGGGTTTAGTCGGATTAGGTAAATAGTTAGGATACACATTTGGTGTTACATAGACTCACCTCGGGAGGGTTGGTCTGGGTTAATTGGCAGCACATGGTGTGTATTTTTTTTTTATATATATATATATATAGTTTGAGAAGGGGGCTGGGATAATGAAGGAACAAAATAAACTTGAGTTTCTTCCTGAATGCTGACTGTATTGCTTAATTTGCCTCTATGGCCGCTCAGGCACCCTGACAGAAGATTAGATTGGGAAAAACCCAGTTTTACTTGTTTCTCCCTTTGCACTTACTTTTCAAACTGCAAACCTTTGAATTGAACAGCTCTGTGAGCATGTGAAGTGAAGAGGTATTGGACACGTTGCAACTTGTATGCATGAACAACTGATACTTGCATTATCCTATTTATCATTTTAGGATTAAAAAAATTCAGAATTGCGACTTTAAGTGAAAGTGCCATTTATGCTTTCATGAGGACTCGGGTGGAGACTTGGTCAGCAGAGGTTTTGTGACAATTTTGTGTTTAGTAAAATGAAACTGTTGGATGCTGAACAACAATGGCAACATTCAAATAATAGACTATAAACCGTTGTCCTCAATAACAAAGGTAACGGATTTATTTCGAGTATTAACGTTATTACATGTAACTCAGTACAATAAGCATGAACAGTTGTTTAACAACGAGAAATAGCATTTCAACTGTGCCCTCCAATATTGAAATACGGAAGATGAGCCAGTCCTTGTCACTTTTGGGCTGATCTCTGCATGGGCGTTCTCAGAGGAGATTCCAACGCCTCCCTCCACTCGCAGTTTAAATACAGAGAACCCCTCTGGATGTGTTAGAGTCCCTCGTGAAGGATCAGAAGCGCAGCGATGAACTTCTTCTGTGTGTTGGTCTCCGCTGTTTTGGTCTCAGCTGACAGTGCTGGGATTCCTCATGATGGAATACATTGGACATACACAGGTGGGCTTTTTTAAATATCCAAATGTTGTATTTTTATTTTGTATAATTTCATTTTTTGCACCCAAACACTAACCGTGAGAGTTTTATTAGATGTAAAGTGCTGCGTGTGAAGGTGTGTGACAAGCTGTCCTGACTATTTATTCTGGTATAAGAAGCTGCCAAGTTATTTCTTCTCTTCAACATCCACTCGAGACACCTGGCCGCTGGTTGTGAAGCGCACTGAATTGGCCAAATCCCGTAAAGACGCTGTCAGGTGATCAAGGCTGGTTACAGCGTTGCAGGAGCTACTAAATAATTAGGGAGTGAATACTCAATATATCCAGTTGAACAAGTCCTGTGTGTGCTTGTGAAACCAGCGACACGCGGGAACAGGTCCCACACTCACGAACAAAGGCACATGTAGTTTGACAGCGCTCACCCTAAATAGCCTAATAACGATGTCATAATAGTTTCTGGGGCCTGCTATTCTCCCACAGAGGGAGCTTTGGACCAGGTGCACTGGCCAACCAAGTACCCTGAATGTGGCGGAGAGAAGCAGTCTCCAATCGACATCCAGCGGCGCAGCGTGAAGCACAACCCAGACATGCTGCAGCTGGAGCTCGAAGGATATGATGCTCAAAAAGGGAATTTTCTCATGGCAAATAACGGGCACACCGGTAAGAGAAAATGCATCTATGACTCAAACTCAATATTAACTACAACTTATATTAACCAAAGGTTTCTGAACAACAAACCACACGTTATGTGCATACTCACCATTTTAATGTCAAGAAATTAAAATGTTTGAATTTTTTTTTTCTTTATGGTGTCAAACTGAATGAGCACATTAGCCAATATTTCTCAAATTGTGCAATCGATTACAGTGAATCTGATTCTGTATATGTTGTATGATGCAGAGCTCCAATATTAATGCATGTTCTTGATTTGAATTACTTTGAGGAATTACCTTTTACTACTAAATTATACGAGGTTGATGTACATTGTTGCATGCCTTATGTTTACTGTAAGAGATGCATTGACTGTGGTGTATTACAGAACTCAAACAAACAATGGTTTGAAGGATATTCATTTAAAAATGGGAAACATTCAGTTATGAACAGTATTGTGACGTGTAAGATGCCTCCTTTGTGTTTTTGATTTTTTTAAATGACATCATCTGAATATCTTTATGTCTCCATCAGTTCAAATCGACCTGCCTCCCACTATGGCGATCATTAAGGGGCTCCCAGGAAAATACACAGCTGTCCAGATGCACCTGCACTGGGGCGGCTGGGACCTGGAGGCCAGTGGAGCAGAGCACACCCTTGACGGCACCCGTTACATGGCAGAGGTTGGAAAAGTTACCTCATTCGTTTGCCTGTTTTGAATTTAAAGTTTTAACACGGGTAGAGATTTCCCCATTTTCAAAGCAGCTCATTGATTATATTTTGGCACCTGAAGTATTTTCCGTCTTGTCTTTCAGCTCCATGTTGTCCACTACAATTCTGACATGTACAAGAGCTTCACTGAAGCCAGAGATAAGCCCGACGGACTGGCAGTACTCGCCTTTTTCTATGATGTACGTACACCCACAAATACTTTTGTTACCTTTCCTCTAATATCTGCTTTGTTGGACCACAAAGGCTTTCACACACACACACATATATATATATATATATATATATATATATATATATATATATATATATATATATATATATATATCCTGGTCTCAGACAGTCATCTCTGCAGCAACACCACCGCTGGCATCCCCCATGAGAGCAGCACAGAGTGGCTGAGTCTTAGGGCTATTTGGAAAAACTAATTTGGCAACAAATGATTCAGAGTCACTGATGTGGAAGTTTGAAAGGGATTCCAGTTAATTACATCTGGGAACGTCACTCAAAAGAAGTCCAATGGGGCAACAAAGCACCAGCGGTCAGACAATGAGATGGACCTTAAGGGCACTTTCTGATGTTTCTTGCCTTTTTTGAGTTGATGTTGCTGTATTCCCAGATATTACTAATTAGTTTTGTCTATACAAAACTATCAATATATATATATATATATATATATATATATATATATATATATATATATATATATATATATATAGTATATAGATATAATGGTCAACCCAACAAAAACAAAAAGGCTCAAGTTATAATGAACCAGAACAATCACACCTCGTTACTATGCCTTTACACATCCTTGCACACACACGTGTGCTTTCTTTTCGAACATTTAAGCTTCATCTTTGGTTTACTTTCAGGACGGGCATTTTGAGAACACCTACTACAGTGATTTCATCTCCAATCTGGACAAAATCAAATATGCAGGTGAGTTACTGCACACTGAATCAACCGACCTCTGAGGCTGGAGGTCTAATGTGATTTTAATGTGATCCTGACAGGTCAGTCCATGAACATCTCGAGCATTGATGTGCGCTCCATGCTCCCCGAGAACATCAACCATTTCTTCAGATACCAGGGCTCCCTCACCACGCCGCCCTGCTACGAGAGCATCCTCTGGACTGTGTTTGATACTCCCATCACTCTCTCACATAACCAGGTGCAGACAGGAAGCCCTTCCTCTCAAAACATCAGCATTTTGAACAAAAGTCTGTATGCATTGTTAAAGCTGATGAAATAAAATAACTAATTCAACTATTTTGCCTTTCATGGAAGTGGACTTTCGCTATTTAAAGGAAATGTCCTTTTTTTTTTACATTATGCAATGTCAGAGTTTATACTCTTCTTATCTGTTGTGTTCAGATCAGAAAACTTGAGAGTACACTGATGGACATGGACAACAAGACCTTGTGGAATGACTACCGCATGGCTCAGCCTCTCAACAGCCGTGTGGTGGAGTCTTCTTTCTTGCCTCGCCTCGGGAAAGGAAGTATGTAGCATGTTGCTGCAGAGTGATTACACAATAGGGTGATATCATGTACTCCCCACAATTTACTAGGGCAATAAAGCCTGTGTCTGATCCTCCTCCTTTTCATCCACCTCTTAATTTTCAGCCTTTTGTCGTCAAGATGAGATTGAATCCAAGCTCCTGAAGATTGAGGGTCTGATAACGTCTCTTGGAAAGCATATGCATTCAGGTGAGTCGTACAAACTGATACAAAAGACAAGATGTAAATGAAAGTACTTACTCTCTTTCAATCTATGCTCTTAAGGTGGACTTCGTAACTCAAACCCTACCAGATATGGTGAGTCCCTCAGTTTCAGTTTCATTTGAGATCCAACTCTGATTTCTGACTGTGGATGATTTAATATTGGACGTCTGATTCTATTTTTGTTTTATGTTTTTTATCAGAAACTCGCGCTCTGTTCCCTCTGGTCCTTGACTTCCAGGAGAAAAACTCTGGAAGTTATGCCTTGGCCCAACTCAGCCATCCCATGGAGCTTGACTCCTTCACTGTCTGCATGCATGTCCTGCCTCAGCTCAAGGGGGTCCACACCATCATCTCTTACGCCAGTAACGGCAACGACAACGAGCTGATGATCTCCATCGCTGAGGACAAGGATACCAGAGAAGTCGGCCTCTGGATTGGCAATGAGTTTATCAATCTGCCGCATAACTTCAAGTTCCACGACTGGGCCAACTATTGCATCACCTGGTCGTCCCACACCGGCGGTGCAGACCTGTGGATCAACGGCATGGTGGGGGAGCAGCGCTATCTGAAAAGAGGTTACACAGTCGGCACCGGCGGTGTTTTCATTGTGGGCAAAGACCAGGATGGACTACTGGGCATCTCCAACGCAGACACCTTTGTGGGGAAGATGACTGATGTCAACGTATGGGACTATGTACTGTCCACAGCAGATATCCGGGACCAGATGTTGTGCGAGAGAAACAGCACCGTGGTGGGAAATGTGTTCAGCTGGGGAACAACCAAACTCAGTCTGTTTGGAGGGGTGCAGCTAGACAGCCAGTACAGATGCCTCTGAATGGATCGGCTGCTTCTGTTTGCATGCACCATAAATGATGCACTAATACAAAATGTCACTCTGTTATATAGGACAAGGTGTTAATATCCCTTTCTGCATACTCGAGATTCTGTGGGCTGGTCGAATGATTGATGGCATCCTATGGGTTATCAAGTGGGCGCCCTCCTTCTTCGCTGATTGACCCACTGATAGTGGGATTTAGAAAATGTCTTTGATGAAGGATGAAATGTCTTGCCATGCATTGTACTCATATATTTACAGTTCAATAAAGGCTTACAAGGGACTTCTTGGTTTGTTTATTGACACAATGACTCATTCACACCTCTGAGGCTGTATTTAGTGCACACATCAAGTTTCACTATATTAAGATCTTATAGCCACACAGACCAACAATACACAGAGATTATGTCCTTTTGAAGTACAAAATAGAGGCTTAAGTTAGAGCTTTCCAGTACATTACAATCCTCCCCAGTGTGAAGACTTCCTCTCCTCAGAATGCTCTCCTCCTCCTTCAAAAGGCTGTGACCCTTCCTGCATCCTCCAGGCGTTCTTTGCTCTCTTTCAGCGGCAGATCCCCATCACCCAGTTTGATCTCCACTTTGTTTCTCTTGGCGAACATCTGGCATATCTCCAGGAAGGTTTTGTTCTTTGTCTCAGGGACCACCAGCCAGATGTAGATCAGCGTGATCAAACAGATGAAGGAAAAAATGATAAAGCTGTATGAGCCCAGACCTCTCTGAGGGGAGAAGGAGAGAGGGAATATGATCAGTGTGTCCTCAAGATGAAATGTTGTAAATATGTTAGTCAGGAACAGTTGGTGGGACGTAAACAGCATCCAAGGGGAGGGGAAGTATGATTTGCACGCTACTTTAAAAAAATGTCTTTATGTTTTTGGGGTTTCAGTAACCCAAACAAATTCCTTTAGGGTTTTTGTTGTGGTTTGAAGATGAAGTCTTGATATCAAATAAACATGCCACAAGCATAAGCCTTGTGTTTATTTCTGAGATTAATAATAAACAGGTATGGATGCTACTCCTCCTAAAAGAACACCACACTTGAGTATTATAATAAGATTGGCCTGTCAGCTAGTTGTGTCATAAAAATACACTTCTACGTCCAAGGGTGAAAATGAGATTTGAAGATAAATGCGAAAACAGCTTTTGAGTGTCAAACTCTGCACAGATGTCATTCTGCACAGTGAAGGTTCAGAATACGTGTTGTAACAATGAGCAAAACACACTGGAACATTGAAAAGCAAATATAAATATACTCAAGTGTAATCTGTTTACACAAATCCAAAAGTTTGTTTCGAATGAAGTATGATTTTAATTTCTTTGTGAAGAGTTTTTCAAGTTTGGATATGAGACTTGGATTTGTCCCATTAAAAAAAATAATTGTTGATAAAACGACATGTTGCATGTGGCCTATACAATAATGTCTTTTATAATTGTAGTAAGTAGTTAGAGTAGTAAGACAATATAACAATGTGCATTTAATCTTAGGGAACACAGTGAGCTCAGCATAGAGACAGAGGAAACAACTACTATGGAATAGAAACTTGACATCAACGTATATATTACCCAGCAGTTATGTGTATGAGAGAAATACCTAAATACTTTATAAGAATGTTTATTTAATGTATTAGTTTCTAATAGTTCATTAATATTTGTTTACATTTAAGGTAGAAGAAGTATATTCTTTTTTACAAACCGTGATGGAGCCTTTTCAAGGGCAAATATAGCAAATGGCATTCTACATCCTCAACTACTGTATATTTCTCTCTTGGTCCTAATCCCTGGCCATTACAACGTTGGAGGCCCTGTTCCTTTAAATTAAAAGTCTGCACATTGTAAGACAGACAAACCAGACATGCATAAGTAATTCAAAACAAGATCGAAATGATTATGTTATATAAGCAACCTAAAAAAATATCTAAACAATCCATTTCTAAATAATAATCTTTCATCCCCCCCAATGTAAGCGTTCTTATAAATTGTGTAACTGACCTCTAGGAAGGGGAAGACGAGGCCAACAGTGAAGTTGGAGAGCCAGTGGACGGAGCCTGCGACCATGAAGGCAGCGGGCCTGGCCGACTGCCTGAACATCTCAGTAGTCACCACATAAGGAATGGGACCTAAAGAGCCCAGATGTGGTTAACCACAACCAAAACACTTGAGACACATCATTACTCTTCAAGGTCACAGTGAGGATGTTCATGTCTCAGACGGCTGAGTGTAGAGTTACAAGATATATCATTACATGTCTGGACTTATCCAAACAACACATTGGCTAATGGAGCACCCTGTTGTTATCAGTCTAGGTGTAAACAACCACCAGCGGGGTCGGACTCACTGGGTCCTATGGCGTGTCCGATGACGTAGATGATGACACAGGAGATGCTTATGTAGGGCATCCATGTCACGCTCTCCTGTCAACATAAAACAAAAGCTGCAGTTACCATTAACCTGACATGCTGATGCTTTCAGACAGGAACACACGCAACAACAACAACAACACTGCTCTGGCTGCACTGTGTGAAGGTTCAAACCCACTGGCCTGCTGAACGTAATGTCTGTCTGAGGTGTTGGATTCAGGTGAGATTAAAGGGTAACATGTCTGTGTGTGTGTGTGTGTGTGTGGGGGGGGGCACTGTGATTGTATGATGGCCAGTGTTTCCTCATACTTTAGTGGTGGGACACTCTGTTTTTCTGCCTTAAAGTTCTCATGACCCCAGCAAATAAAGATGTCATGTCATCACATTTATTTTCCAGACCAAGTAACAACATGTAAAATATATAAAAATTACCGTCCAATAAGAATTATCGTACAGTGACACATTTCCTGTTTTGTTATTTATAAACCAGTTTTTCTTACGCCATCATCAGATCTCCACATTAACTTCAGCTCCTCAGTTTATACATTAATATCCTTATGTCTTGTTCATGTTGTATCAGTTTGCATAGTTATAAGTTTACCTCTTGTAAATAATGTTAATGTCAACATCCAAGTTGTAATTATGGCCCAGAAACCTAAAAACTATACAGTTTAACACAAAAATACATACAAACCAAGCAACTATTGACCTCTGACATCGGCCAAAGCCTTAAATGTAATCAAATCCACATTTAATGGATATGATGTTATGAGGCGGAAGATGCAGTAAGTAATTAGAACGGGCGCTCGGTAGAGCGCATACCTTCGCATATCACAAGATTGGCCATTGAATTATGAACATTAACATCGACTGTGCTATTGTAAAAAGAAGATTTTCACCTTTTCATGACCTTGACCTTGACCTTTGACCGAATCAATCCCAAAATCTAATAAAATGGTCCCCGGATAATATCATCCCACTAAATTTCATGCGATTCAAAGAACATTTTGACCTTTTCAAGGCCGTGATCTTTGACCCGGTCAATCCCAAAATCTAATCAAATAGTCCCCCGACAATAACCAATCATCCCACCAAATTTCATGCTATTCGTTTTAATACTTTTTTACTTGTGCGAATAACACGCACGCACGCACACAAATACCCGACGATCAAAACATTACCTTCCGCATTTTCAATGCGAAGGTAACTAGAGCCCGTCATACCATCGCGCACTGGGGCCTGTTAAAATAAAACAGCAGATAATGTTGAGGTGCTGCACCGCTAGAGGGCAGCAGAGTAACATGTTGAGGACGTGAGATACAGAAGCGTTCACACGGTGCATGGTACCTGGAAGACGAGTGCGACTGTGAGCAGCACACAGGCTACACAGCAGATCCCAAACCCAACGAGGAGGAGCAGCCGTCGGCCCCAGGCCTCCACGATGAAGACCTGGGGAAACAAACTCTCTGTTCAGCTCCATCATCTCCGGCTGATATGATCAGACAACAGCCGGTAGACATCAACAGGGTACTCACAGCAGCTATGGTCATGAAGACATTCACTGCACCTGTTCCCACAGTGACGTACTGGATATCCTCCTGCTGGACTCCTGCAGTGGCATATATGCTGTCTGCATAGTAGTAGATCTGACACGGGATATGAATGTGTTATGACTAAATGATTAGCTCTGAGTTGAAGAACAGAGGTTAAACACAGGAAGGAGAAGGCAACAGAGTGGCTGAACATACAGTACAGAGCACATTGTTTTTAAGCAGTGCATCCTGATCTGTAACAGAGGCAGTGTGGTCATCAGTGGGTCAGGGACGAGGGCAACAGGCCAGACTCACCGCGTTGACCCCCGACAGCTGCTGGCCCATGTTCATGACCACGATGGAGACCAGCTGCCAGCGGAGGGAGCGCTGGGACAGCAGGCTGAGCACCGACAGGTGTCCCTCGGCCCTCTCCGACTGGTCCTCCAGACGCATCTCTGAAAGCTCTGCGTTTACGTCTTCCACGCCACGCAGACGCTGCAGCGCTTTCTTTGCCGTCTTCTCGTCTCCTCTCTGGATCAGCATGTACCTGGGGCTCTCTGGGAAGAAGGGCAGCAGCAGGAGCTCTATCAGGGCGGGGATACCGGTCACACCCAGCATGAGGGTCCAACCTGGACACACAAGGCACGGTGCTGAGTCTCCTCACGTCAGCTTCAACAACTCACCAAGGAGGGAGCCAATCAGTCACCTGTGGGGTTGCCCAGGATGTTTCTCATGCCCAGCACCTGTGCACTAAGGATGCCGATGGTGATGAAGAGCTGTGGGATGATGCCGAGGGCTCCCCTCAGGTTTTTGGGGGCAAGTTCTCCCAGATACATGGGAACCACATTTGATGAGAGACCTGCAGAGAGAGAACTTAGAATACATTCAAATGACTTATGATGTGTATAAATCCTGATCACTCGAACAGCATATCTGACCTGCACAAATGCCCACTATGAATCTCGCCACGATGATGATCTCATACGACCTGGCAATCTCACTGACTCCCATCATCACGGCGGGGGCGATGGAGAAGATATTGTTGAAGAGGAGGGTGCCCTTCCTGTCGCCGGGTAGACGCAGTCGAAGTCGTGTTAGACCAACAAGTAGACGGCGCTTATGGCGCATGACACATGTGACCTATTACCTCCCTAGCTTGTTGACCAGCGGGGCCACCATCAAGGAGCCAAAGAAGCCTCCGAGCGGGTACATGGACACGGAGAGAGACCACAGCAGGGTCAGGAAGTCCTCCTCCATCGGCCTGCCGTGGCGCTCCAGGTAGGTGGTGTTATAGAACTGCTGCATGAACTGAGAGAGCAGGACAACGCTGATGGACACACGTCAACACACGCGTGACGCAGGACTCTCTGTCACTGCGTGTTACAGCTCGTGTTTCTTTGCTCGGGTTACCGGTGATGGAGAGTTGATCGCAGCCACGTTATAACCATACTGGAATGACGAGCCAAATGCAGATATGAGCGTTGCCAACACCAGCACCGCCGTTAGTCTCTGTCGGGGGACAGGGACAGCGCACTCTGTGAAGCCTCTTTTCACAACACAACACCGTCACGATTACACCATCGCCACACCGTCACGCCGTCACAGAACACACGGAACAACCCGCGGTGTGATGGCGGTGACGGTCACATCTGGTGTGTCACTCACCCCTTTCAACTCCGCGGACTTTCCTTGCTCCTCGTGTTCTGCCATGGTTGTTTGGACTCTCTTCAGCGATCACAAACGCACACTTTGCAGCACCGCGCTCCGTCTGCCCTTTGGACGCCAGCTCAGAGAGCGGCGCTTTACGGCTTGGCCACGGTTATCGTTTTCACATTGCTGACTGTGGCCTCGGGTTCAGGAACTTTGGGATTCAGTACATTCAAGATATTTGATCCTGCCCTGGGCTGAATGTTAGTATCTGATGCTTTTATTTCACTCTACCATCAACTAAACAAGTTAAATTGAAGACATCTCCAGCTGTCATTATGGAGTTATGTTATCATCCAAATGATAAAGACACAAGAGTCTGTATTGCTGCAGGCTGGATTACAGGCTGGATTACAGGCTAGATTACAGGCTGCATGTTAAACCAGAACAAAGACACAATGCTGAGATCACAACATCAGTGTGGATCCTTTAAAATTAGAGAAATGCATCTATTCTCACGCTAAAGACAGCTGCTCTAACACTGGTTACTGATTAGATTAGTTTTCTATGAAAAGAACACCACACCTGCGGATCTCTCTGTCATGTGCAATGCCTCTTATCTCTGGGGCTGAGGATGTGTGTCAGTACAACGGCCCCCAGGCTGTTTACTCTTAAAGCTGGAACCACACTAATAAAATGGGTCTATGAGTAAACAATGCTGGCGGGATATAAGAATCATTAAAGGTTAGAACTATGTCTCCTAAGAGATTAGACCAAAGGTGAAGTGTTAAGTGAAGCAGGATGAGCTGTCAGAACAAAAGTCTACTCTTTTTGGAAGGTAACTTATTTATATATCTATTCTATAAACTAAACCAGAGAGCCGTTTGATTTATTTTAAATACTTAGAAGATTCAACAGACTTTTCTGCATCTAAATTGTGCTTCTAACAGTTTGTTCACAGCGACGTCTGCCAGCAACATGAAACATAACCGTCATTATATCCTGTTCTTTTAAAACAGTGTTGAGCCAAGTGCAAGTTGTTTATGTGAAGTGGTTGTAATATTGGCAGTTAACGGTTGGTGGAGCTAATGGTTGGCTGTAAGAACAAATATCCTGTCTAAGGTGCAAAGTTTAGTTCAACTGTGTCACTTTAATATTTTACAGCCTAATTATTCACACAGTAACTGTTGGCTTGGTGTATTGAGAGTTTCTGAAGTTTTCCATGACACTTGTGAACATTGTCCTACCACTTCTAATCTAAATACAGCGTTGCGGCTCTGAATGATTGCCCATTCCTTTAGTGGACAGCCAAATGAACAGCCTGTGTTGTGAACAAATGTACTTCCATTATCTTGACTGGTGAATGGTCCCCCATGCAGTGGAGTGCAGCCCTCTTGTACTCTTTAACTTAATGAATGAAGTGGGCCGAGAGCCAGCGGGGGGGACAACACAAACCCCTTCCTTGAGTGTTTCCACGAGCTCCAGTTACTTCAATGTCAGCCAAATCTCACCACCGACACAATGGATTCATTCCTGCATGAAATACAGTAAATGTTGACCGTCTGCCGTCCTCAAGGACAAAAAACACATCACTGCAGTTTTAGAAGTCATCCGCATAAACAGCATTCACTTCCTCCCATTTGCCTAGACCTGGTATCCAGTGCTGTCAGTTACTGATGATCCTGAGAGAACGACCTCTGCTCCATCTCACATAACTCGAGACCAGAATTACCAGAATAGATGGAACTAGATTGAAGGAAAACACCTTATTCTGTCAAGAAAAGAGTGTATTTATGTGTTTAATATTTCTAGTATAAACAGCATAATGTATCCATGTTCTGGAAATATCATGTGAGAACTGTCCTTATAAGAGCAATGTTGTTTTACTGGAGTAACGAGTCTGAAGGCATATTACAACTAAAGCAGGCCCACAGAGCAAGGTATATTAATCCACTTTCTATGATGTCATCTTCACAAATCAAACAGGGGCCTGCCCTCTGCGGGAGTCAAACAGACAATAATCACTTGAGAATAAAAGATAACTGGCTGTCAACAAGGTGGCATTTCTCCACAGAATAAATCAGAGAGGCTCATTAAAATGGATCGGAGACAATATTTCAAAGAGCTGAAGGACCTATGGGAAGTGGCAGTCTGCTTGTGAGGCGGGCCCCACGAGCCCCGTGGAGTTCAGCGGGTTCACGCCGCCCGCTGGTACGCGCTCGACCCGCGGCTCAGTCGGGGGGACGGCAGCCAACGGCAGCCGGGGTCAGAGGAGAAGTGAGGCTCACGGGGAAAGCTCCGGTTTCAAGGAGGAAGGACGACACGTGATGAAAGATCACACATCCTGACCACCATGACAGTTATGATGACGGGTCAAACACTTGTGGGATTGTGCAACTAAAGTCTGAAAAAGGTTAGGCAAGTATTGCTTTCTGATATCGAGGGAGTGAATACTCGATGAATGTTTATATATTTTAATGTAATATTTCAGTTAATCATACCGTCTGTTCTTGTATCGTGTCTTATAATAATTCTTCCACAGAAATCGTTTAAACATACCCAAAGTTATATTGGACATGAGTAGGAATTTTATTTTTGGGGAATTGAAGTTACAATTCAGAACATATTAAAAAGGGATCTACTCAAAATGTAAACAAACAAACAAACAAACAAACAAACAAAAGGTGAAGCAGTAAGATGCAGTTTCCTCTCTTACGACGGGAGTTCATGATTCACGGCTATTTCATAAAGATTCTTTGAACCATCTCAAAACAGACTTCATCATTAACAAGAGTTTCGAGGAAATTAATCAAAGATAATCCACTCTGACGTGAACACAGATACCAAAATGTGGGTAATACCCGTAAATAGAATACTTGAATACTCATTGTAGCAAAATAAAAGCTGAAGATGCATTCATGTCACAGTGATAACACCAGAATGTAATTGAATCAACACAGTACATACAGCTGCTGACGTCTCCATTACGGAGTGCACAGCTGTTCAAAATGCATCAGAAAATATGTGCAAGTTCAACACTTAAAGTGTAATGTCCTTTTAAAGTTTGGTGTGCAGCACATCTGTGACGCCGCAGCGTTCCCGTGCAACATATTCAGCATCCCACTTGCAAACTCCTTCATCAGATGTTGGTGCAGAGCCAGGCAGTATCCCCCTCATCACCCAAAGTGCAGACATGTGACTTTTCTTGTGACACAGATGTGCATGCGCCTGCAGAATCTCCAACCTTCTTTGCAGCCACTTTCTGTAATGAAGTTAAACGTGAAGCAGAGAGCTCCATCACGCCCTCCACCTTTGCCCGTCTTCTCATCCGCACAACATCATCGATCGGCCCCGACCCGACTGCCGCTGTCCTCTTCGTTCTGTGTGGAGGCGTCCTGTCCGGGCAGCAGCCGGTGACGAGCGCCATGCGAGGGCTGCTCGCCCGCCGGACTCTTGGAGCAGCAGCACAGCGCGGCGCAGAGGCGCGTGCGGATTGGCCGAGTCAGCAACACGAACATGATGCAGTTGGCTGCTCCCTGCGAGGTGTTGCCAATTCCCTGTTGGACCCAAACAAAAGCCTTTGAGGGGAATGCAGCAGTTATAGATTATGACTTTAATGGGTTGAAAATGTTACAAAACCATTTAATTTTATTATCTGACAAAGTTAAAACATAACATTATGAGTTCAGCTAATGACGGTCATAAGAGTGTTATATTTTACTGCAATATTGGTTTAATTTGCCCAAGACAACAATATATATATATATATATATATATATATATATATATATATATATATATATATATATATATACACACACTGTTATTATTCATGTCAACTTTCTTTATTTTTTAATTGATTCAACTTTCTTTATATATAAATTGATTAATAATTATATTGTTTAATCCATTTGAAAAAGTTATTAATGATACTTTTTAGATGGCCAAACATGTCCTTATACACAGGAACTTGTATGATGAATATGTGGTGATTCACAGACTTGACAGCATGCAACCGCATCAACACAAGTTTACCAGCACATGAACAACCCACAGTTCGTCATACACACAACACTAACGTAAAGGTGGGGTCAGTATCACAGAAAAGAGATGGCATACATTGTAGGTTAGTAAGTGAGATTAAAGAAAATTAGAAGACACCGTTGGTTTAAAAGAAACTTTAAACTCACATGTAAGGTGACCAGCACGGGGTTCAGTCTGGCTGGGGAGCCGGCCAGCAGCAGTATGAAGCGCACTGTGCTCCAAATGCGAAGGACGATGAAGATGATGGGAATGAGCGTGAGCTTCATATCAGCCATGGAGGAGAAGGAATGGGACGAAGGCCTGTCGGCCAGGATGGGACGGTACTCGGACAGGGCAGCATGCTGCGGCCGACACACAGGAGCGAGACCGGGTTTCATCATAGAAAAAAAAGAATAAAATAATGATGTTGTGACACACAAAGCAGAAACTGAAAGAGAAGAAGATGTGTGGAGGATACCAGATGCAACTTAAAAACAAGAAGCTGTGACTCTAATGTTTTGTTTATCAGCTGGATGTCTTCAAAAACAGACTTGGAGGCCACAGGACAGCAAACAACTTTTTGTCTGCACTTGCATGAATTAAAGAAAATGTCATGTGCATATCATTTTTATTTGTTTGTGTATTTTGCTGCTGATCTAAACACAGATGAAGATTTTGGAATTCCAAACATTTTCCATTTCTTAAAACAAATTTACAGAGCAGCTATGGCTAAAGTATGAACAATCTTCATGGTTTCTAGTTTTAAATATCTAGAATGTATTATACATATCTAATATTGTTTATTTAATATAAACATAATTCAACATTTTCAATGTATGAGTGATGTTTCCTTTGTCTTCCAATGCTTGTGCCTTAGCAAGTGGCTGTGATAAGAGCAGTGAATGTAATCTGCACAGAGCCCATGTATCCTCACCGCTACGTGGATGTGCCTCTTGATGAGGATGTAGAGGACCGGCAAGGTGAGGTAAGCCAAGAACTCCCAGATCTTTCCGGTCAGCAGCATCCACAGGACCCGGTCCGGAGCGTGGATCCTAACCCAGCACCAGCCCACCGACACCTCAGACGCATCGTAACCAATTTTGTTCAGGCACACGGCTGCAACTGTGATGGCCAGAGGGACACCCCAGCTAGACCGGAGCAGAGGGTTGAGAGGGTTAAGCAGAAGTTCTTCAAAAGGTCAACTTTTTATCTTGAAACATCTACTTAAAGTGTGATGCTTGGAGGGTTAAACATCCACCAACGTTGCAAAGACATGTGACATCATGTAATAGATTATATTGTGCTTTAGGCTGTTGTGTGTTGCATGGTGCACTATTCTGGGTCACATCGCTTGTGTTGCTTTGGCTTTGTGCATCATAAAAACACTTAACGCTTTCACTTCAAGAATCAATGTTTACCCCCAAAGAAGTATTTCTCATTGTAAAACAACTTCTACTCCATTTGTCTCTTTTTAAATACCATCATATGTCTTTTCACATTGCACTGTGTTGATTTAGATCCAGCCATAATGCCTTCTTTCTCTCAAAGCTCCTTGAGTTGCTTTGTTGTTAAAAGCTGTTTATTGCTCTTGTCTTGTGAACAAAAACAGGTTAGGGCCATTTTACAGAGACATCTTAGAGCTAACATGCGTATTCAAGCCCACTTTAAGCATCAGGGAAGTTCATCATTAGAGAGTGGAAATACAATGTCAACTTCATGTTGGCCACATACCAAGTTAGTTTGAGCCTCATTCTTGTTCTGAACAAGAAGATGTAGATAAAGTTACACATGATGTTGTTGGTAGTAATTAATCATATCTGAAAGATCACGAGGCCCTTTGGGTGACACGCCCCCACCGCAATAGTGTTACCATGGAAACGAGGCTTTGAAGGCTGCGCTGTGGTCTTAAAATTACTCACTTTAAAAGAAATAAGCAAACTAGAAAACTTTAACACGTAAACGAAGCAGACACCAACTTGTGTAGTTACTCTGTATTATAGTTTAAGGAAGTAGGTGGCCAACGGGTTTCGATGTTGCTACATGTCCAACATTAATATTAATTAACAATGCGATGTCAGCTCTGTTTCGAGCCTTTTAGTGTCCCATAATGCTTCACGGTACAGGCTCACCCAACGTAAGGAACCCGGGCCTCATAATCCACCTGTAGCTTATAGTTCACATCCATTAAAAATAAACTAACGCAACTTTCTCACCTGACGAGGTGGAACACCCACACCAAGCTGTCCGCCACTCTCTGGCTGGACCTCACGATGAACACGTACAAGTAGACCGCAATGGCCACGGTCCAGAAGAACGAGCTGGTGTTGGCGAAGGTGGAGATGGCCCCTTGAGCCACGCACTCCAGCGAGTTGGAGCGGAACACCCGCCAGACTCCCACGGCGTAGGAGACGGCGGACAGCCAGTCGGCCACCGACAGGTAGACCAGCAGCCTCCTCGGGGTCGTCCTCAAGTCCGACCACATGACGTAGGTGAGGATGATGAGCGAGGAGCCCACGAAGGACAGCGCGCACGAGCACAAGACGACCACCTGCTCGAACAAGTACACCTCCGTCTGGTTCGCCTCGGCCATCGTGGTTGAGTGATTCTCAGCGAACTATCATGCTGCGACCGCGGCCCCTCCGCGTGGAAAGCCGGGGGAGCTAAATGACTTCACGCGCTCCGTCCATTGCTTTTGAATCAGCCAAACAAACTTCTCCTCCCGTGTTTAACCCCTCCTTTCTCGTCTCCTCTCTCCTCGGCTCCTCTCTCCTGCGCCCAAAGCAGAAGTCAGTCAGCTGCTAATGGGCTCATAGAGGTCTATTTTGGGCTCCGATGCTTGTTACTTGTGCAACTGTAAAGCTGTGACAAATGTGTCACGTAAAGACAGATGACATGCGGTAGTTTCCTCCATGCCAGGCATTACAACATATATTATTTCAATCCAAGCATGCTGAACACTCTTAGGTCATGTTAGCAGTAACGTGTATAATACTGCATCTGGTTTTATTGTATTTTAATTAGATTGTGTGTTAATTAAAGCTTTATTTATGACTAATGGAAGCTTTGCTTTACAACAAAAGTTATAAAGGTAATAAAACAATGATGTAGAAGAAATCCCATACAATTGTCAAAACAGAAAAGTACATACAAATAATGTCATCAGGTAAGATCAGCTGAGACCGTCAATCACTTAAAAGCACAGGTGTGCAAATATTGAATTCACCAATACATTTAATGATATTGATGATATTTTTTAATTAAAATTCAAGAAGCAGAATTGAAAGCTGAAAAAGAGATTTGTTTTTGAAAATTGTCTTGTCGGTTTTTGTGTATAACTGTATAAAAGTGACAATAGGCACCCCCAACAATATAATGTGGACTACAGCCAATGATTATTTTCCTTTTTATTAAATCTTTTAATACATTTGGTGGTGAACTAGATTCATTGTATGTCCCAAAAAACTTCTTAATAATACAGAAAAAGGGCTTTCACAATATCTTAAAATAACAAAGTATTTAATTTAGTAACATAAAAAAACACACATCCTATAGTTTGAGGACCTTTAAGCAGTGAGTGTGTGTGTTAGGTTTTCAGTTTTCACACACACACACACACACACACACACACACACACACACACACACACACACACACACACACACACACACAGAACGCAAAGTGTTCTCCTGAATTAAGATCCCAAAATACAGCCTTCATCTACAGAATCACATAATCTGTGGATTGGGTTGGATTGGATTTATTTTTATTTTTGAATGATTGAAGGAGTATAATAATTGTTATTAAAAATCAGTTATTCATCAAATAAAATAACAGACTGAACATGTAAGTACGAATGAATGAATTAAACGCCCCGTGCTCGCTCAAACTGAACAGACTAAATCTGACATGCTTTTATAGATGACATTGCTTTACTTATCCAACATCTACGCTTCCCAAGAAAAGCCGAGACTGTCTCAGAATTCTGGACAGTAAAATACTTTTTTAATGAAGTTATTATACAAGTTAAATTACATTGTGCTGCTGGTGTTCATCTTTTACCTCAAAATCAATGTTCTTTTTATCAAGCAGTTCTTTGGAATCACAGGCCGCCCATAATAAAGTGCACATTTGGGACATTTGTGTGTAATGTCTGCCGTGCTTTGTGTCGAGCAGCTGCTAAATCGTTGGCGTACTTGTAAGCGTGGAACCAAAGAGTTGAAGTGCAGACAGATTTAAAGCCATTAAGCAACAACCTTGTGTGAGAGGAGGATTTTATTGCTTCTGAATTGCTGCAGCCCCGTGAAAAACTGCACACTCTTTGTGTTTACAGCAATGCAGTGGCACTGTGTCCTCTTTCCTGCAGTCTGCAGCAAACATATCTGCATTGTCTTTATCACGCATTACCAACAAACTGTACAATACGGAATATTTTCCATCAAGTTTGAACAATTAATCAACTAAAGATTATGTTATTATGTTATTTGGGATCTTAAATCAGGAGCACACTTTGCATTCAGCTGCGTCTGCGTTAAATGTGTGTGTGAACACCTAAAGGAGTGTGCACCGGGCATTTATACACGCCATTCTGCACTCATTAGGTCTCATCAGTTTTTAAACTCAAAGTGCTGCTTTTGCTGTATTTGTTTATTTATACAAGATCATTACAAAGTGCATGTGTACTGTGAAAACAAACATGACCAATTAATACACTTTTAAGTTATGTCACTTTTATTTTTTATTTTAGCAGCACGGTGGCTCAGTGGTTAGCACTGTCGCCTCACAGCAAGAAGGTCCTGGGTTTGAATCCCGGTCCGCCCGGTCGTCCCAGGTCCTTTCTGTGTGGAGTTTGCATGTTCTCCTCGTGCCTGCGTGGGTTTCCTCCGGGTACTCCGGTTTCCCCCACCATCATGAAGACATGCACACAGCTTTCACCCCGGTTCGTATGAATGTGAATGAATGTTGGTGGTGGTCGGAGGGGCCGTAGGCGCAGATTGGCTGCCTCGCTTCCGTCAGTCTGCCCCAGGGCAGCTGTGGCTACTGATGTAGCTCACCACCACCGGGATGACTGTGTGTGTGTATGACTGGACTCTGGACTCTGTAAGCGACTTTGGGTACTTAGAAAAGTGCTATATAAATCAAAATCATTATTTACTTGTTGTTGCAATTACATCTTATGGCATAAGGAAATTATAAAATTATAACTAATACATTTGGAATGAACCACAATAACACAAAAAGTACTAACAATTCATGAAGAAAAATGGTATTTGGTGACAAAAACAATCTGCATTTGCAATTGAAAAGTAGGACTTTGAAGCCATGTTGAGCCGAGCCATATTTTTTTTAATGAAAGGCTTGTAGGTTTTATTAGTGCTGCATTGTTAAATGAACATGATCTATGGCACAAGATGGCAGCAGAGGGTCGTAAAAGTACAGTTTGATGCTTTGATCCAGTTGTAAATATAGTAGATGCTGTTGACAAAAAGGCCATGCGCTCAGGTGATCTATCCTCCTTTAATGCTGTCGCAGGTCCTCAGCTCCTGTTAGTGTCTCCTACAGTGTCATCACACGTGTAAAATGTACAGTAGCAGTTGGCTTCAACGCCGTTTCATGTTATCCCCTCCCTCTCGTGATGGCTCTGATCCCTGCGCCTCTTATTGCGAAGAATTTCTGCGGCAGTAAACTTGCTGATTGCTTCGTTCTCACTCTCACAACAACCAGCTAAGACACTGCCAGAGAAACACCCACAGCAGCCGCGTCCAACCGTCTGTCCCCGCGCCTGCCTCTCACCTGCAGGATCCGGACTGGTATTTGTCGTACGCCTCCACCCGCGAGTCCGGCACTACAGGCGCTCACACTTTTAATGCCCAGCGTCCTGTGGGTATTGGCTGTTGGAAGGCAATGGCCTCACACTAAAAGCCCCACCAGGAGTCGGCATGGTCCTACGCCAGCAGCTTCAAGCTCTATAAGAAAAGAAAAGTAGGGAAACATAATTGAGTAAAAAATGGTCCATGGAGTAAAACTAATTCGACATAATACATTATAAAGTCAAATGAATATCTGTTTCTTTTTGGGAATCATGCATTAAGATGAAAAGACGCACTGCCTTGCCTAACTTTGTTTTTATATGACTGCGATGCGCCGGTAAGTCACCGCTCTGCTGCCCAAGGTGACCCAGAGCTAGTTCCCAAAGCGATTCTCAATACTCCCCTCAGCTTCTACGCAGCATCCCTTTAAGTGCAAGCAAACTTTGCCAAAATCAAACCCCCCTCCCTAAGAATAGACTTGCTGTGACTCATGACTTTGCAACAAAAGTCTGTGTTTGATCCGATGTCATCTATTTGTGTGAGTTTATGGCTATCTGTTCACATGAGTGCCCTATATTGCAAGTACCTGTGTGTTTATGTACCTCAGGGACTATAATCCCCTCGCTATCAGTTGTGTTTCTGGCTGCAGGGCTATTTCGGGCTGGCTGACCACTCCATACTGTCCTTTCCCTGTGGATTCTGCTTTGCTGACAGGACAACATGGATACTATGAACAATCTGCAGTCATGAGCAAATAAAGGAACAGAGGGAGCTCTGAAGGATAGAGAGGTGTCAGGGGGAGGTTTGCAATGCGTACAGTCGGATGACCGTCCTCTATCTGGAGTGTCTTTATTGTTGGAATCCTGCAGCAATGCTATTTGTAGCTCTCTACGTCTGCTTTGGGTGCATTTTATGAGGCATTGTTGGTTGTATAACTGGAAATTCCTCGCTTTATGGGTGGTGAGAACATCTTGACCCTATTTGATGTCTAAAAAAAGTACATTTTGATACTTCTAACATAAATGATGTGTGATGCCCCGAGGCTGATGCTGACACTATATATGTGTCTGTCCCTCTCTTGCACACACGTGATGTCTTGCAAACACTCGCTTTCACTCCGCCAAGCTTGTCGCGAGCCAGAAGCTAGCTGAACACATGATGACAGGAATTCCTTCCTGCTCAGGGCTTGATGTAATCCCTAATACAGGATTGAGGAATGTCAGTGAAAACAACACCCTGGTTGCAAAATGAATGAGTGGCTGCCTCACTGCATCACTTGACTCTCAAACCTGAACACAAATACGTTCCGGACTTCAGCTTTACTGAAACAATGATGTCTTACTATTTTGGTACTATTGGCCAATTGGAAAATGTGTCAACAAATATAAGTGGAAGGTGTGGATGAATATTGCATTATTAATATAGCTTTTTAGGTTTGCCAACTTTAAAAAAGGCTTTTATTTTGACATAGGTATAGGCTTAATTAGAGATATTAATATCCAAGTAGCATGCAATGGATTACTCATGAGTCCTATAAATAGGCAATGGTCATCGTTAAAGTGTGCATACGCAGCAGCGGGACACTGGTGCAATAATAACTGAGAGGACTGGAGAGATATCCAAATAGATCAAAATTAATATGGCATCTGCTTTGTTTCTTTTTTTCTTTGCATTTCTTTGCAGATAAAACAGAACATTTGACAAAAATATATAACTAATAATTCATTTGTGAGGGTTGGCAGAAACCTAAAAGGCTTTTCACTTGTCTCCCCCTGTTTTAGTTTAAACAAACAAATTAAATAAACTTAACTTTTAAAATGCTTTAATATCAATAAACACATTCAAATGTGTTATTTTCTCTGATTAACTTTAAAAAATCTTAATTTCACCAATGCATACAGTCCTCACGGTAAAGAAGTTAGAACACAGAAATATCTGTTATTTTTACTTTGATCAAAATAGCTGTGGATAATTAATAGTCTTGATCATTTATAATGGTAATCTATTGTTATTTTATAAAGAAATATTCTTGAGTTAAGATAACTTAAAACCCTACTGCTAAGTTAAATTAAGTTTGGCTGATAAAGGACTTACATGGGAGCATATTTGTTTTTTTAGATATTTAACTGACAAATGGTTAAACTTTGTACCGTAGAGGTGCCTCCTCAAACTCAGACTAGAAGCTTTAAAATATTTTAAAATCTTCTTAATTTTTGTTCTTCTTTCATAAGAGTTGATATTTGTCCTTTTTTTTAGTATTAGTGTCTGTAGTCACAGTTTCAAATGTAATAGTACCCAGAATGCAGTGTGTGTCTTTTTGCTTTTGTTTAAGTGACCATTTAACTCTTGTGTCTACAGTTTACGCAGGTTACACCTACAGACCAGTAAAATGGGAGATATATATAATGGCCAACCCAATCAATATACACTTAACCCCAGACCCCCCTACAGGGCCTGAACCAGCTGGGTCCCTCTGCTGGAGAACCCCATCAGCCCTCAGTGTAGTCACCACCTCGCTCCTCTCTGCGGGTGTTCCAGTTTCAGGTAGCAGCGCTCCATCAGTCACGCTGCAGTCCCATTCCACCAACCTAATCATCTTATGGCTAACAATGACACCAGTATTTACTGTGGAGCCGTGTTCCTGAACAAAGCCACACATGACAAGCATGCCGATGGCATGCCTGCTGCTGGAGCTTAGCCTCCCGTGAGGTTTAAGTACGAATATTGATTGAGCTTTTTAGATGTTTTACTGTCACGGTGATGATTAAAATCTATCGCTGGAGGTGTTTAAGTCCATAGAAAATGATCAGAAGTAATAAAAGCCTTGTCATGACATTTATTTTCTATTTTTGTTGGCATGTTTTAAAACCTTTTGTGGGGTGATCATTTTGGTTTGTGAGCATTATTTATTATATGGTTTCAAGTCTTGCCCACTTTACCCGGTTACCAAAAAACAAAGTTGCCCAGTGACTATATGCAGTCTTGACGACGCTCAAGTGAAACACACAGATCACAGCACACCAGACATTTGAGCCCCATGAGCGATTCATGTATTCTAGTTTTGACCTGAGAGCTAACCAACGCGGATCGGTGGTTAAGGTCGTCTTTATCTGCTTCTCTGTGTACCAACAGTAAATGTATTCGTCCGGACTCAAACAATGATTTTCATTTCGAGAGCAGGAACTAAAATCAGCCCCTCCTGTATTTAAGCAGATATAAATCATGAGAAATTCCAAGTCTTTATCTCTTTGGTCTCAACTTTTCGGTGAAGGAGAGGCAGCCTGCTGGGTCTCCTGATGGAAACTGTGTTTCAGTCTGAACAGAGGGGGAAAACAACAACAAAAACAGCTGTCCTTCGCTGTGAGGATCAAACTGTGGTCAGTCGACGATGGCCGAGTCCCAGGGGACATGTGCGGTGGCCACTGGGGGAGTGGTACCCTGTGTTTGGCCCTATCACACTTCTCTGCATTCAGGAACCTTTTGTATATAGTTACCATGGCGGCACATTAGCATCAAGACTGGCCTGGACGCTTTCACCACACTTCCGCCTCCAAGATCACATTTGACCATTTACTCTTCAATAAAATGACATGCCGCCTTTATTAAGGCCTTATTCCAGCATGTGTATATAAAAACTGAAGTTCTACCTTTTAAAGTAAAAGAGCACTGTGCTCCTCTTTGCAAAAACAATTAACCTAGACATCCACAGAAGTGCTCAGCTGTAACATTATTCATCAGATGTGCGTATCCACACTCAGTTTTGACACTCACCGAGCGGCGAGGCGGCCGTGGAGCTCCTCCATCCACGCTCAGCTCCAGCGAGGGCACTCTGGGGTTGACGTCAGCTGGAGTCTGTCCTCAGGTGCAGCAGGGTCACTTCACACCGGAGCAATGTTGACCACTCGCCTCTCCTCTTGCCCCCTCTCTCCTTCCGTCTGTGTCTCTCTGCTCTACTCAGGCAGTACAACAAGTCAAGGCATGTTCCAACATGCCACCAACAGCTGGACCGAGTGTATGAGCCTGCTCCTGGAACACAGAGGGAGGAGCAGAGGATTAGAGAGGGGGGAAACCCAGAGGCAGGCATGACTCAGCCTGCTTCAATCAGCATGCACAGCTTTTACTTTGACCTCTTTGACACCGGAAGGAGTTAATGTTTGCTGCATTACGATTGATTTTCTGGTTGACGTGGTTCATATTACCATTTTATTTTTATAACTATATTTCTTTATAAAAGCAGAGGTGGTGAGATGAAGTGAGGGATGAGGGCGACTGACTGAGAAGAACGTTGCTGTGTTGGAGTGACTTGTCAGTTCACCTGTTCATAGATCATAAAGAAGTACAGTTTGCCTTCAGGCAGAGACTGCTCTCTCTAGAAAACATTTCTAGCTCATTACTGGTAAGTTGACAGGCAAATGAATATCTACAGTATTGTTTTCCATTCATTCACTTATAAGCAAGTAGTTCTGTTTTCTTTTTATCACAACAGAGTTAATAGTTTACAGAAGCTGTAACTGGGCACCGGCACAGCATGCCGATGAGCGCTGCTGATTCATCACATTATCTCATGACCACGGTCGGTAAGGCCGCTTCAATTCCAGACAAAGCTCAACCGTCTGAATTACTTGACTGTGAACATCGCAGGGAGTGCATTAGAAAAGACACTGAACACCTGTGAAATATTCACATTTTGATGTTTAATGTGAACTATTCATTTAAAAGCAACTCATGTAACTGAGAAATAACCCTTTATGTAATACAGCAGATTAGAGAAAGAGAGAGAGAGAGAGAGAGAGAGAGAGAGAGAGAGAAAGAGATACAAATGTCCATTTTATTCTATTTAGGTTCTAACACACATCCAACCGTATCAAATGTGCAGAATCATCACCACCCGCGAGTGCTGATTATGCAAAGCTCCTCTAATGTAAGCTGGGTTTTTACTAGAGGAGGAATGATGCCGGTTCATCACTGCTGTAGTGGAAGTTGATCACTAGGCAGATTCTGGGTGCAGTGGCAGGAACCAGCTCAGCAAATCTCACCTGCTACAATACGGTCTCAGTCTGGCTGCCTGAGCATCTCTACACCCCTGTACTGTACAGCCCTGGCGCTGCTCTCCACTGCAGCCCGTCATCAGACGGATGACCTTATCAATGAAACAGCAAAGTCACCAGGATGTTACGTCCAGAAGGAACTCAAAGTACTTTGTTGCTGCTTGGACGTGTGTTTGTCCCCCACTAACAGCGACTAAAAAAAGCTGTACAACTTTGTAAAAGAGCAGAAAAGGCCTATTTGACTGCAGATACGTGTTTAATTTATTGGAAGTGGTGATGTGGCACTGCAGCGCTTTGACAAAGTGCCAGCAGTAGTTTCACCAACTGAGTTGGTTCTTAATTGATGGAAGCGTGAGTTTGCAAAAGAGGGAAATATGGACAATCATGCTGGCCCTGCGCACTTTTAGCTATATAATGAAATAAAAGTTTAATTCATTCATCTTCCTATACCTGGGACACAGACTGCAGCTGAGGCCACACACTTGCATCCGTGTTAGTCAGGGGAAATCAGAGGGGGTTGGGGTGGGGGAGGGGCCCCTAGCCCAGCAAGTTCAAAGCTTGCTGCATTGATTACATCATCGGAAATGGAGTGCTGGAATGGGACAATGCACCATCGGTGGCTGGGGGGGGGGGGGGGGGGGGGCAACCACAAACTAATCTCTCCATTGCCTCCCTGTGGAGATAATGAGCAGTGTGTGTGTGTGTGTGTGTGTGTGTGTGTGTGAGTGTCCCTTTCTCCTCTGTCTTTTTACTTAGCTAGTCCGGTCCAGAGTGAGACGGCCCGCTCTCCCTCATTTACCACTGTGTCACGTGACTAAAGGAGTAACCGTGTTTGAGAGAGATTGATGCGTAACCCTGACTTTGTATGTGTGTGTGTGTGTGTGTGTGTGTGTGTGTGTGTGTGTGTGTGTGTGTGTGTGCGTGTGCATGTGTGATGTTAGAGGCCGGGCTGCAGGAACTCAGCTGCTGCAGGATACTGCAGGATTGCTGCTCTGCTGCTGGCTCACTGGCTCCTGCGCTCTCTCTCTCTCTTTCTCTCCCCCCCTTCTCTAGTCACTCAGGCAAATTGCTCAAGGAGGATGGTGAGAGCATGTGCTGCATACTTTCTTAGTCGGGGAGAGGGTGTGAGTGGAGGAGGGAGGAGGAGGCAGAATCACAGGGGTACAAAGCATGCCGGTGATGCGCTGCGCCGGGCAACTGTACCTCTAAGAGACACTACAGTAGAGAAATTGGAGACGAGGAAGGGGGAGGGAAGAGGAGGAGAGCGGGCGGGAGGTGGGGGGAGGGCAGAAGAGAGGTGCAAGGAACATCAGGTGAGTGCGGCAATTTCCTTTGCTGGCAGTGCAGCACCCCCCCTCAGTGAACGTGGGAGCAGGAGAACTGCAGATGTTCCAAAATGATGTCAGGCGGATGTGGTGCGGAGCTGATGGACAGTGTGCTATGACTGACCCCTCGCACTAGCCTGCAGTGTGGAGAAATCCAAAGGCCAGAGAGATGCTTTGGACTCCTGCCTCACACTGCTGACGACGCAGGGCCGGCTTTCTCAAGGTCTTAGCACAGTTACCTGAGGTGAACTCAGAGCAGACCGAGGCGACACACAGGCGGGCTGATCCCTCTAAATTAAATCCATCATCCAGATGGGTTTCAGGGCACATTTCAAACTGACTCACTTTAATATGTTGCTTTTTCGCCCACAAATGATTGTTACAGTCTTTTAAAAAAGGCTTGCATAGGATAATATTGGATAAAAGACAACAGCAGCAACACTGATTTTTAGGGCAAGAGAGTTGCCGAGATGCTGCTGCAGAGATATTATCCAGAGGATTTCTACTCTAGAGATTTTTTTTTAAATTTCTGTTAGTATCCAAAAGATAAATAAAAACTTTATAAACACATGCACAAACACTTCACTACAAATAAACTCTATACAACTCTGCCTTGGTATCCACTTCTGTGATGGAAGAAAAGTCCTATAGCTACAGCACAGTAACTTCATCACTGCACCACAGCTGCCCTGTCCCATGCAGGCCACTGTAGCCTCATTCTCATCCTCCCATTGTCAGCCCTCAGACACCGATATTTCTCTCCTGTGTCTAGCATCATATTCACAACTAACACATGCTGATAAATACAACCTCACGAGCACCAGAAAGAAAGTATTGACTATGTTTGCTCTTCTCAATGCCAAGTCAGCAACAATTAAAGTCCTCTCTAGCGAAGGAAACTCTTTGCGTCCTGATTAGTCTGTTTGTCCTTGTGTCAAATACAGAGTCTTCTCAACCTGCCGCTATTTGACACGCCGGCTGCTATTTCCAGCCCGTACCATGTGTTAAACATGGATGAGGGAGCTGCGGAGCCTGACTGCTGACTGCCTGGCCGCCTTGCTGGCTGCTGCATGGTTATTATTGGTGCAAAGGAGGCTGACAATATGGAGACAGAAGCAGCTGGGAGCTTTAACCCTGCAGGCATGCACACAACGACAGACATAGAGCAAGTCTGTAAGGCTGATTTAAGAAGTGTGCAATCCTACACAGGCAGATACAGAAGAAGACACTATAAAAAGGTAAATAAGAAAAGAGAGAAAATGTTTACCCAAAGATGAGTCCCGGATGGCATCGCACACACAGCGCCGGACAGGAGGAAAACTTCTGTGCACTCTGAGCTCTGAGCCTCTTGGTTGCTGGTGATGTGCTTCCTTGGCGCTGCAAAGTTGACTGCAGCATTGCCTCCTGAGCAGAATGACATTGTTTGCTCTCTCTCTCTCTTCACTCCTCCTCCTCCTATACGCGCTCGCTCCCCCTCCTCTTCTTTGCACGCTTGCTGGCAGCATAAACTGCACCGCTCAGCAGTGTTCCCCCACTGCCGCAGCAGATCCTGCATGAGCTCTGCGTATCTGTGTGGGATGGGACTTTTAAAGGGGAACGCAACCTCCAGGGTCAGTGTGTGTGCACATCCTCAGTCTGCCCTCCCCTCTGTCCTCCTCTGCAACAACCTCCCCTCCCCCCGCAACCCCCCCTTGAATTATCGGTGTAAAGGACTCTTCACAAGAGAGATCCCCTCCACGCACACACAACTCTCCATCCCTTTTTATTCATTTTCACACTACAGCAAAAGCTGCTTTGAGGTATGAGTGTGCTCAAACTGATTGAGGAGCCGTTGCTCTAGAGAGGCCATCTCCTCTGGTGTGCTTTGATTCCTGTCCCCATATGTCTGAAATCTAATTTCCTAAAGGGATTTCATTAGGTATAAGTTTGACCATTTAATTAAAAAAAGACAATTACATTATTTTTTTAAATGGGTGCCGGGTTAATTGAAGAAAATGAAAGACCTGGAGACCATTTTTAAATAAAAATAATTGTCACCTGGCGTCAAAAACGTACAAAACACGAGGATTATTGCACAAAGACCGCCACACAACAAATGAGTAAGTGAATGTTGCTCTCTAGAAGATGCTATCTCAACGCTGCTATCTAAACGCTCAAAGTTTCACAATTCTCAAAGGTACACAATCCCCTTCTGTAAAGTGAAATGTCCTTAATCTGCAATCCCTATTACCTGCCTTTCATTACCCACGGTGCAGTGCGCTACTGGTGCTATTCTGCAGTGCGCTAAAATATAGAAATATCTTGACCGACCAAATTTGTCTTTTGCGCGTTGCACAACTCTGTGAGAGTGAGATCATCCATCATTTAGTCAGCCAATAAGGGTGAGCTTCTCTTTCTGCAATGTCTTTACTTCACACAAGCACACTTGCTAGTTCCCTTCCCAGCCTTCAGGGATGACATGTGCGCTGCGCTGCATGGGCTTTGTATGGATACTGGTGACTTCATTATGTGTTTGAGGCATCAGCCTCTGCAGCAGTGCAGCGTTCTCTGCCTCTTACTGCAGGAGCAAGGATTTTTTTGTGTCATGACTTTGTTCTGCCTGGGCCCCCACTTGAACCCTGTGATCTTTCATCCTTTGGTGCAAAATTAGAAGCTGAATGTATCGCATATTAACCCATAAATCCTTCAAGTGACGGTGTGTGCGTTCCTGTTTTAAGCACATTAGAGATTGTGTTTTTTACATCAAGGCTTTTCTCCCCTATTAGCTTGTATATCTGCCCTTATAAGGTACGCCACTGCTAGAAAAGATCGCTGAATCAGCAAAACTCTTATAATGGAACATATCTGACGACCGGGGATCAGCTGCATGAGGCTGTCCATATCAGTCGGTTTCGGTATTATTCATAGGCATGCATCATGTAAATTATCCATCAGCTGAGAGCGAGTCCTCGTTCTCTGCATGTGCGTTCTGCATGCAGTGCTGCTGCATCAGTCTCCCGCCGAGGCTCCCACCATATGTTCTCTCCTCTGTACGCTGTGAAACCGGGGGAAATGCTCCCGCCAGCATATCCCTCACATAGCCAACGCCATTCTTGGTAATGGCATCCCCTGTGATGAATAAGCCATGAGGAGGGGCCCTTTTACATGTCCTATTAAATTACCTCCCTATGCTTTACCTGGCTGTACTGTCACCTCATCACCTCTGGCTCCGCACTCTTCTTAATATTCTCTCTGGTTCGACCAGCCAAGGGCATGGTGTGTAAATGTGTGTTAGGGCTATTAGATCGTAAGAATGGGGAGGTTTGGAGTCAAGTCATCTTTGCAGTTCATTGAATGTGTATATAAACACAACCTCACTCATGTTTATGATTCACATTAAGCTCTACAGAGAACTGCTCAGTGATTAGCACTTTTTTGCAGTTGATAGGAAATATTTAACTAAACAGATTATTGTTTTTGTGCCTGGGATCGTAGCAGGCCGACAACATTATCTCATAAAACCTGAGCCATAACCAATCTGACATAATGCTCAGCTGAAGGAAATGTTTGAATTATGGACAGTCGTTACATGAGCAGACAATTTGAGTCGAGTCAGAGCATCGGGTGGTGAGTTGGAGTCTTTTTCTTTTCTTTTTTTTGCCAGTCACAGCCCATTCCTCAGCTCATTGATCCGCCCAGAAAAGATAATAGACACATTGATTCACAAGCTCAGCAGCGTGCTTGCTTGCTTTACACATCAATCCAGAGTATTTCTCAATAGTCCTCAGTCAAGCAGGAGAACTGCCTTGGCTAAGGACTGACTTTTGAAATGGTCGACTCAAAGGGCGTGCTGAGGAGGTTTTCTTCTCGCTCTCTTTTGGGTGTACGGCACAGCAGAATGTACTTCTGAAAATCTGATGTACAATAAGAACAAATATGTTGGTGTGCATGAACGATCATATGGTTATAAAGGATATTATCAGGGGGAACCTGACATTGACAGAGGGAGATGGAGTCAGAAGAGGTCATTGAGCTAGCAATGAATTAACTTCACACACATCTTTCTCCATCTGCTGACACCAGTCTGACACGGAGATGGACTGAATGATGCGATATGATTGTGTAGGAGGTGTGTGGTGTGTTTCACTGCACCAATGCTTCTTAGTTGATCTCATTGTGTAAAGCTGATCAGATTCCTCCCAAAAGAAGACGCCGTCAACGGCGAAGCAGGTCAAACGTGGTCGTACAGAAATGACTGTCAGCAAGAAGCTGTTCAGAAAACATTGTGAATAGTCCATTGATCCAAGATGGATCATCCCACATATCATTTATTTTACTGACATGGAAACACTGTTTTCCATTTATCAAAGTATCGCTCCTGACATTACTCAACCAGCATTTCAAAGATCCCGTTTTGAGGGGCAGAGCTCGGCATGCGAAACACATGAGGAGTCATCAGTTTCTGCTCCAGTATATGAAAGAAATAGTTGTAAAAGCTCTGTGATGGATTGACACGATGAGAGGGTCTGAGCTTCTGACAGCTGGCTGCTCTGTTGTGGCGAATGAGCAGCCGCTCCGTCAGCTGTCCTTATCGGCAGCAGCCAGTTTGCTCTCTACAGAGGTGTCGAGGCGAAGCATAGCGCACCTATCAGCTTTTACGGGGACACTGAAGCCTTTATTAAGCTTTCACAGAAATTGAATATCAATTCCAAGCATTCCTAATATTTCAAGGTAAACTGTAAGTTGTGTTTTGGTCTGGATTTCTCTTCAGCATTGTATGCATTTAAGTTAACTGCAGTTAAAAGTCCACCCTGTAGTGCAAGTTAGGGGATATATTTCTCTGAATAGTGAATAAGGACTTTGGACTTTGGGTTAATTTTATCTGTTGCAGTCGCTCATGCCATTGCACTGTTAACCAACGGCATTGCACCTATAAATATTAAGTTTCGAGGCTGAATTTTCACTCTTTTCTTTATGTTGAAGATCTTCTTTGTAGAACACTGAAAAACATTGAAAACCCAAACAAAATGAGCATATTCAAACCACTCAGGCATCTTCATTTGATGAGAAATATCCTTTACAAGGAACGGCCAGAGTCCATCACTGCAATGCTGCTTTTTTTTTCTATTTGTGTGATTGTGGGCCAGAAGAAAATATTGTGTTGAATAGAAAATGTGCCTTTCAACTGAATAGTTTCCAGTTTTCTTTGTGCCTTTTTCCTCTGCATAGATGGCTAGCAGCTTGCTATTTCTGTCTCCTCCCTGCTGCATTGTGTTCTGTGTTTCAGGTTCTTGGAGGAGTGTTGCATATTCACAATAATCGGTGTCCTCCTGAGATGTGTGTTGACTCCTGGCCTACATTCACTCCTGTCATTTGTTAACGTCAAAAACCGGTATGGCACAGAGGGACAAAGATAACTAGCGGGTTCCTCCAGAGTAGCCTGGTGACGTCTAAATCTGCATGTGAAGCATTTCAGCAGCAGCTTCGGGACGATTCCTGACATCGGCAACTTCTTCACCAAGGACTCGGGAACTCTGAGCATCTGCTGCTTAATGAGAGAGTCGTAAACTGGAGGAACGGACATTCAGAGGAAGTGTGGAATGGAAACCTACAATGCGATGGTTGAGAGTCGGTTCCTTTGTAATTTTTCCACTTACCTATCTGTAGCTCTCAGCCCCAACAACATGAAATGCTAACAAAGACATGAATCTTTACAGATAGTTAATACATATTTAACTTGGCAGTGTAGTTCTTAGCAAAGGGGATTAAAACAGAAATAACTTGTGCTTTTGTTGAGAACTACTTCACCCATGAATTAATACACACTGTGATAATGAGCATTTTCTGGCAGCAGGACGCTGTCTGTTGGCTCAACTCTCGATAAACTACAGAAGCTCAGGATGTCACTAAGATATATTAGTCTTTGGATACAAAACTTTCAGATTAGAACTTGTGTTTTGTCTTTCATGAAAGCTGACAATAATATAGATGTAAAATATCACCGGGCATATTCTTTAAACTTAAATGTGGACTGTCCATTTGTGTTTGTGCTTGCAAATAATAAATGCATCAAGTGCAACAAGGCGGGCAGCTTTAATATCAGAACGAATATAACAATAGTACTTTCGAGCAGCAACAACTACATAATGTATTTTTCCTCCAATCAGATGATTCTGTAATATGTGGTTTTGTTTGCCAAGATTAAGGATGCACCGGTCTTATATGTGAGAATGATATTGGCACAGATACTAATACTTATTAAGCAGATTGGGTGTTACAATTAATATATACAAATACAATACAGTCTTTTTCAATGTCTTCATAACTATTCTGCGTCACTGTGTCTGACCGACCTTACCTTATATAAAAAGTATTGTCATGAGCTTCATGCAGAGGGATACAGTATGCAGCTCTAAAATATGTGAAGGAGAGCTCTGGCATCAGATTGTTATTGTCCTTGGGTAAATACAACGAGCGACTTAATGAGAAAAGTCAGTGAAAACAAATCATCCCTTTGCTTATGTGTTTCTGAAAGGTATACCACACTCACATTGTGATCTCATCAAAGAGCTTGCCTCTCTCAGGGGCCCTGAGATTACAGAATATGGGGTTATAACATCTTCATGTGCCGAAGTCCGGAGAATATGACTGGAAAGAGTGAGTTTCTGAAATATATTCATGACCTCAGTTCAAGGCAGCTCCATTTCATCCTGCAGCAATAGAGACTATGATATGCATTTCCTTCATTCATCCTCATATTTGTTGTTCACGTCCTCTTCTCTGCCGACCAGGAAGCTGTTGCCGCTGCCAATTTCCATTCTGGATGAGTCCCACGCGGAGCTCGTCTTCACACACCTGCCTTACGTAGGCGGCCGGGAGAGCCTCAGCCACGTGAGGGTTTGTATCCGCCATCTGCCAAAGCCCTGTGTGACGATGAGGAGGGCCGGCCCGTGTTGTGGCTGCTGTCTGACGAGCTGTGTGAGCTGAGGACGGCCTTCGCTCTGCCAGAGCACAGACGGCCGGTCACCTCCTGGCTCCGTCTCTCGCTCTGATCCGCAGGATGACCTCTGCGAGTCTTCCTGTCTACTGCAACACAAACCAGCAGAACCAGCCCACCACTAACGCCGTGACCAAACCTCTGCTTGTCCCAGTAAGGAGGAGATGTCAGTGCTGCTAATGTACAAGGACGGAGTCTGAGTCCATTTTAAATATGTTGTACGGCGACCTTGAGTGCCTTGAAAGGTGCCTAATAAAATGAATGTATTATTATTTTTATTATTATCATTATTATTATTATTATTATTATTATTATTATTATTAGAGTCTGAGTCTGGGGGAGCCAAACGATAACACAATCTAAAAAAAGTGAGGTTTTATTGTAAAAGTTGAAAATGTTAACAATCCGTATACCCTGCAGTCCTCAGGGAATGCTGCGCTTTAGAGAGTTTAGTCCAGTTGTAATAGCAAACTGCAAATGTTGTGGCTTAAGGGTGAAATGTGATGCCGTGCTGATCCTTTTTCATTCACTGTAAACATGCGATATGAAATTAAATCTGTAAGGACAAAACAAAGCTTCCTTTGACCGTCTGGCATGTGTGTAAGATCTGCAGATCAACAAGGAGGCTCTCGTCCACCTGGGACCCCTCCCTGGAGGTGTGCTGTTCCCCTGCTGATTGTCTCTTTGTGTTTTAGCAGCAATGCACCACTCAAGTCTGCAGGCCGCTTGACAAATGAGCAGCGATCTGAGCAGAGGGGATGCTCGTACTGCAGCACACATCCTGTCCCATCCACATCCCCCTGCCCTGCAGTGGTGCGCCTCTTTCAACACCCTTTCCTTTCTCAAGACCTTCAAGCGCTCTTCTCAAAGTCACAAGTACCGTACGGTCTAAATGCATGCTAGCTGACGCAGGCACACACAAACACACGGCTAAACACAAATCGCTATATTATCAGTTTCTTTACAGAAATGTCATTCTGTATTGAAAATAAGTTGCATACATTACCATATTGCATACTTTAAATATGTTTGTTTCATATTTTAGTTATGAATATCATGACATCAAATAACTGCATGTCAATAAAGCTGCTAATAAACCATTTTGAGAACAAAAAAGCTTTTCTCTATGTCTCTATTTTTTATTTTAATTAAATAATTTTGAGCTGTTTTAGACAATAAATTGTAATTAGTCACCTATGTCTGATGAACTTTGACAGACATTTCAATTATTTTCCGACATTTTATAGACTAAATTATTAAATAATTATTGAGAAAATAGTACTGGGATTAATCAGTAATAAAAATAATAGTGTTTAGTTTCTGTGAACAATAGTGTGATAAACAATTTGTTTAAAGGTTGAGAAACAATTACTAATGTCTAAACCTTACACTCCATGCAAACTACACCCGATAATAACTGAAGATTAATTATATCTCTGTCAGAAGATTTCTGCTTTACAAAGCTGGACTGCATAGGTCTTATATTGCACACCATATCCTGAAATATGAGATGTCTTCTCACCTCCATGAATCAGTTTGAGTGCTCAACCTCCAATACAGTCAACGTTTTTTTTAAGTACCCAGGAGAGTTTTATGTGAGCTGCCTCGGTTGCAGATTTGTACGTATCTCAATGCAGAACACTTGAACTACCTGACGACTGAACTAGTTCTGTGGCTTCATCAGTATTGTGCCTGCAACTGTAACCATCACTTGAGGACAGCATCCACCCACTGGCCCTTCTCAGAAACTGCAGCCCAGAACAACTGAGGAGCCGAGAGTCTGACGCAGCATGCGATCATTCTACTTGGCTGCGAGTGCTGCTTGGACTTGCCTTGCTGCAGCTGTCCACACATAACCCCCACCAACTCCATCCATCCCAACCCCCCTATAGAGGCAGTGCACTCTGCCAACCGTGGAGTGGGACGGACTATCGATCCTGCTGAAATGATGGTTTCTAAAAGGGAGGCAGTAAGCATGTCTACGCTCCCCTCCTCAACTATAGAGGGGGCCTGAGATATCACCAAGCTCAGCACATTGCACATGAGAAAATGGGATTTTCACCGCGAGACAAGCTGAGGGGAAGGTAATTCAAGCCTCCACGCTATGTTCCTCACCCAGGATGTAAAACGAGCCCTATTACCTTCAGACGCCTCGCACAGTGGACGAATAAGGTCATTTTAAAAGTCCTATTAATTCCAGTACTTGTCACAGATGCCAAATCAGATGCCAAATGGTAAAATCTGCATGAGCGCCGAAGTTAAGTACATGAAGAGAAGGAGGATGTTCATTCAGTAGTCAACAGGAATTCTATTATCAATTAGTGCTAAAGGAATGAAGTAGAACTTTATGCAGGCTGATTAAATAATATAATGTGAGGCTCTACACATCAAGTAGAATGTTCTTACTCCAGAGAAACCACAAGATGGCAACAGCGTCCTCCTATTTCCCAACACTCGGGTGAAATTTGGTGCATGAATATATACTGACTCACACAGAGCTGCAGATTTAGAGGGACCTCTGAGCAGGCTTTTACAGTTGTTAGTGTTTGTTACACAAAACAAAATTAAACAGTCGTTATAATCGTCTACTGGTTTCACTATTTCAGGAAAAAGGACTGTGCTTGTTTCCATTCCCATCAATGAATGAACTCGGTTGTTGTGAAGAAGCAGCTGCTGCCAAAGTTATTTGCTTGAAAGATTAGAAGTGACCGCATCAATTGTGCGGCACATGGAGGTCGTGTGCTGGGTGCTTTGTCCTTGTCAGTCACCACTTGACATTCCCCTGGGGTCAGTGTGTCAGTCAGAGGAGTATGATTTGGAATCACTAAGCAGCAGTACATGACGTTGAGGATTTTCACACGTCTCAACGTCATCCCTTCCTTTTTGAAAACTGTGTCAGCGAGGGGCTGAATCCGGTCAAGGTCAAGTTAAACAACACAGTGCCCCAGTGTGTTTCATTGTGTGAGCAATCGTAGCTCACTGCTGCTGTCAGGCCCTTGCTGCAGTTGGTCATATGAGTGTGTGTCTGTGACAGACTGGAGTGTGAATGATCAATTATATACTTACACCATCACACATCACATGAATGCCCTTAGGACAGTCAATAATAGCTTAGTTCTTTCCAATAATCATGCATTCACGGAGGACACGAGTACACAGGAAAACATACTAATATATGAGTTGGTATTTACCTAGAGTACACAAAGCACAACCCAGCAGAGAGTCCTATACTGACAACGTGTAAATCCAAAGCAGCTTTTTATAGTATCGTTAGAAATTAATGTGACACGTTTTGCCTTATTGTCAAACTAACAAAGTCGTGAATGAACAGTGTTTTTTTGATGTCCTACCTGACTTGTTCAGCATGTGAGCTTCAGTGTAATAATCACAGTTCAGGTTTCACATTGAAAGAATATGTGCTGTGTGCGATGCACTGGACTGAAGTCAATTTGATATTTGGAAGACGCATTTAAGTGGAAAATACGTGTTTACCTTTAATATATTTTGTATGACGAGACTACGTGTGTTCAATGGTGTCTTTATCTATATTTTTGTCAAATAAGGGTAACATATATATCCATTATCTATCTATCTATTTTACAAGACGTGATATTCTAATTTGGTCCATTGGATGATATTCTGTAGCTAAAACCAAAAGCTTTTTCATGTGTAGGCTATGTTTGTAATTTTATATCCTTACAAAAATCATGAATCTAAAAATATGTAGTATTTTAATAGTTTCTGAACATAAGCACCTTGTACAGTCTTACAATACACTAATACACTATATGTATATATATATATATATATATATATATATATATATATATATATATATATATATATATATAGTTTTTTTGAGTCATTTTGAATTGAAAGTGTTTGTGAATGTGATTTAAATCTTATAACAATTTCAAAAAGGAAACTCACAATTTTCAGAAGTTAAGGCTCCATGTCAACTGTGACATTTAAATGTGCTTTTGTTTATATTTTCATGAACACGTTTACCCCCCAAAAACACACACAAACACGACATCCGCATAAAGTGCACTCCCAACACGAGGCGGACTTCACTCCGGCAGAAGGGAGGTCCTAATCTCGCGGAGCAGCTGGGAGCGTTTGGTCACGTGACAAGAGAGATGCTCCAGAGCAGCCATCACCATTCCACCAAATTCATGTGCAGCCTGAAATGGTCCAAGGTAAGACTACGATGGAGTGCCTAGGGGACGCCTCTGCAGCCTGCCTCACCCTCTCTGTCGTGTCCCAGGTCACGAGGTTAGCTCGGTGCCTTTCACCTCCTTCTCTCCTCTCCCCGTTTTCTGCTCCTATGGAGGCTGCCGAGGCGCCTGATTCACTTTCTGTGCGTCTCTCTACGTCACATTGACACACTTTACATGGGGAAACAAACAACCGCCGTGACGGGTTGCCATTTCCCAAACGACCGGTTCAGGAGGAGGACCGAGTCGGTGTGTCCTCGCGCCTCATCGGCACGAGCCATGTTGTGGGGCTGCTCGTGCTAACGCCGAGCTGCCGCTCGTGTAACGCACGTCTGGGACGCGCTCGGGCTTCAGGTGACGTGAAACCGGATCGATATTCCAAATCGACGCTTGATGCACGCGCTGCTCCGGTGTGTGGCTGCGCGTGGACGTAGCTCGAGCACACGGCTACCGGGCCCTCGAGTGAAAGGAGGCGGCCGGTACGTTAGC
This sequence comes from Liparis tanakae, assembly GCA_036178185.1. Taxonomy (NCBI): domain Eukaryota; kingdom Metazoa; phylum Chordata; class Actinopteri; order Perciformes; family Liparidae; genus Liparis; species Liparis tanakae. The sequence continues at coordinate 14,287,991 of CM070097.1, read as the reverse complement.
TAGCGTGACGAGAGGCTCCTGGGTAACTTCTCCCAGAAGGCCTGTGCGCCCAGGTAAAAGTTACTGAGGTGAGACCTTACTTCCTTCCATTCAACGCCAACGAGACGTGGTCACTTCCATAAGTGAGGTGAGACCTTACTTCCTTTCCTTAAGCTCCAGCTGGACTTGTTCCCTTCCCTTAAGTGAGGTGAGGCTCCTCGAAGATACGTGTTGATTTACCTATTTTTTTTTTCATTCTGGAGGCTGCAGTTATTGGTGCTGTCGTTCTTTCTGATATTTGTATCTGTTGTTCTGGACCAAATATCAAAACACAGCTTAGTTCAAAAGCACTATAAACTACACGTTCCCAATTAACCTGTTCATAACTGATCACAAAGTACTAACCAAGCCTCACACAGATGTATTGTCTTCATCTGACATGAAGTAATATATTCTGTAACAGTTTTCTGCTCAACAGCTTTTGTATCTCCTCACTGGATGACTTTGTCTCGCTACCTTGAGCTTCGTTCACTCGGCAGGTCAACAAACGAGCCAGGGCTTAAGTTCAGGTTGGTCGGTCTAAATCGGGTCTTGCAATAGAGAGAAGTGTTTCCTTGGCTAGGCTAAGCCAGCGAGCCCTTCCTCCTGCATCTTAATAAGCTGCTCACCAAACCAGGGGCCCAGGAACCCCAACCCGGCCAGCCCAGGACCCTAGCCCAAATATACCCCTCCACAAGCCACCTATTATACAACTAATGGGTATGTTTGTTTTGAAGTCCATGGTAAATGTGGGAAGACCTTTTTCAATTGTCTCTGTTTTCTGCTTTGTGAGGTGGGACTTTGCTAAAGGGAGAGGAATGGTGAACTTCTGGCTCGGAGGACAACAAAAGTGCAAATTAACATGTTCCCCTCTCCCTGAATGTTGGACAGGCATTGAAAAAGAGATTGTTTGCGTTCAGATGCTGGCCACCCGCCGCTTGCTTTCTCTTCCCCCCTGTTTTCCAATCACTGTGGAGACATGACCCATTTAAATGGTTGTTTACTTGCATTAAAAGAAGAGCCAAAGCACTCAATGAACTCTTGTCTACAATTCAATTAGAGTGGCCTTCCCACATTACACAATGCTCTCTTCAGCCTCGCTGCAACGCGGGCAGAAGTACGAAGACCAAAGAGCAGCTCTAGTCGCAGGTCCTCATAAAATACCGCCCAGACTATTGACCTGAATTAATTCTGATGAACTCAGATGAGTTTCAAGTGAAATGCAATAAATAGCTATGAGATATTGGATTCAGGCTCCACAAGAAGTGCCCGACTAAAACGGTGGTCCTTTTTGAAATGGCGACTGAAGTGCAGCGCAGCAGGTATTCAACAGGCCCGAGTTGTTTCTGAAACTTTTCCTCCTTAAAAGAACTCTGGTCTCTGGTGTCGCCCTCAAACATGATATCACTATTGTTTTATTAAGCCAGACGTTTTATTACTGCGTTCCCTGTTGCCCTCTGACTAGACAACCAAATAATAAGGAATGGTTGATGCTTTTTCCGCTCATTTTCTTTCCTCCTATTTTTGGAGATTGTGGGAATAGTAGCTGAGTAACGTGTCAGCCAATCGAGGCCATGGGGCGTACTTTAGTGCTGCTCTTCATGGTGATTTATCTTTTGATAAACCAACGGCTTAATACAGTAAAACTTGTCGGACAATGACATGTCTTATAATGGTCCTGTGTCAGAATGTCGAGCACTTTATTTTGTAGCCTCTTGAGGACTTGTTTGGACACATCCTGTTTTCACAAGTTCTAGACTTGACTTGACTGATTCTAGCTGGTCAAGATGTAATTGTGTAAAATTGAGGACAGCTAATTGAATCAGCTTTTGTTTTTCATCTTTGTGCGCTCTAATTCCAAAAGAGCTCACAAACCTGGAGCTCCCAACAATCAATTGAATTGATTGTTTAATAAACAATTTAGAAGCTGATGAGAATATTCATATCAATGTTGCTCTTCTATCGGTGGACTAATTGACGGCTCTAGATAGCGTACAGCTGCTTGATCTATGGATCATGTACATTCTATGAAAATGTGTCTGTTTAGTCTTGAAGGTTTGCAGTTGTTTTGAGATGAGGCCACAAAGGGAAAACAAGTGGACATTTGTGAAATTGTAATCGTGCAAATGTAATTAGTTGCAGCGAATTAAATCATTCAGAGATTGTAAATAATTAGGCGGATATTCTCTGTAATCTGATCCATTTAACATCATCTTCTAAATCAATAGCAAATATTTTGATGACTATCGGCAGGAACTTGTTTTTCTTTGTTGGCTGACCAGTATATAAACTCAACTGGTCCACTGGTCGATCTGGCTAGAACACTGACGTGGTCGGCAGATTAATGTTTTCTTGTTATTGTGTCATCTTAATGTTGTTTGTGTAAATCTAGACGTTTGTTTACATCTTAGATGTTACTGCCTTTGTTTGAATGCTAAACATCCCATGAGAACAGAAACTTTTGAGGCTGCTCAATAGCTCTGAAGATGATGTCTGTAGTCTACTGATTTAATCTAGCTAAACCAGCACATTTACCATTAAGCCAGTATGAGGATGGAGTTCCTTATGTTTCACTTCCATTGCTTTGTAGAATCTGTGTCCTGGTCTAAATGTGCTAAGATGAATTAATAATGATCTTGTTGGTCTTCTCTGCTTTCATCTCTTCTAATCTCTCCAGGTCGGCTTTGAACAACATCGGCTGTGACCACCGCTGTCTGCAGCTCGTGACGAGAGGAAGCAACGAAGCTTCTGCTTGGGTTGCAGGAGCAGTGGACCAGAGGTTCTGAGGTGGATTTCTCCCTCCCATAAAGTCTTTGAGGAGGAGGAGGGGGAGGAGAGGAGGAGGAGGTGGAAGAGGGAATTGCTATAACCGCCCAGAGCATGGGGCAAAAAGTCCCAGGTGGCATTAAAACCATTGATATGCGGGATCCAGCATTCAGCCCCCTGAAGCTGGAGCTCCAGGCCCTGAGTCACACCAAGCCGTCCCGACTCGATCTGCTGCTGGACATGCCACCGGCCGGCGTGGACGTCCAGGTCCAACACTCGTGGAACAACGACGACCGCTCGCTGAACATCTTCGTCAAGGACGACAACAAGCTGGTGTTTCACCGGCACCCCGTGGCGCAGAGCACCGACTCCATCAGGGGCCGCGTCGGCTACACCAGGGGGCTGCACGTGTGGGAGATCAGCTGGGCGATGCGCCAGAGGGGCACGCACGCCGTGGTCGGGGTGGCGTCGAGTGACGCCCCGCTCCACTCGGTGGGCTACACCGCGTTGGTGGGAAGCAACGCCGAGTCCTGGGGCTGGGACCTGTGCCGGAGTAAACTCTACCACGACGGCAAGAACCTCCCAGGAAAAACCTACCCGGCGTTTCTCGAGCCCGACGACACCTTCATAATACCAGACTCCCTTTTAATCGTGTTGGACATGGACGAGGGGACTCTGGGCTACATCGTGGATGGACATTATCTCGGGGTGGCGTTCAGAGGACTTAAGGGCAGGAAGCTGTACCCTGTGGTGAGCGCCGTGTGGGGACACTGTGAAATAAGAATCCGCTACGTCAATGGACTTGATCGTAAGTACAGACTTCAAATGTTTTGAATATATTGTGTTCCTCCTGTCGATCCTATTCCTGCAGACGGTGGCTGTAGAGCTGACGAGCTTCAGTATTCTCCAGCATATGTGTAAATCAATACCTGTGAAAACAGGACGTTTGTATTCTTTGTACATTAATATTTAGTGTTGCCATAACACCGTTTCTCATATGTGAATGAAGTTTCTGTGTCCTGAACTTGGTAAGAAGTTGATGACATAAAAATGGGATTTCAGTATAAGCTCCTTTTTTTTAGATTTGGATGTTTCTACTTGTAATTCTTTCTAACTCGTTAACTGCCTTTTGCCTTTGTTTTTGAAACCAGGAGTCGGTGCCTCCATTATAGGTGTTAGTGAATATGCCTTTTGAAAACAGCCGGTGGTCCTTATTCTTTATGTCCAAAGACAAATTATTTGTATTGGAAAAATGCTATATTACTCCAAAGATCATGAGCTTTAAATGAGGAAACGGTTTTATCATAACATGCTGGCCTCATGTCCCAAGTGCTGTATACTCATTTGATTTAAAAAAAAAAAAATTTTTAGCTCAGATCCCACGACCTAGTTTAGGCTTGTGGAAAACGAGCACTACAGAGGCGATGATATGCATAACGGCTCGTTTTAATTGTATAGGACATTCCTCTCTCTGTCGAATATAGACTGGAATTACTGGCATGTTAAATAGGTTTATATTTCAAAATATAGTTAATGTAGTCCTGTTAATGCCACCTCCTGGAATGTATGCTTGTTTCATTACTTCAGGATTCATTTCCCATCTGAAGTTCCTCCTTGAATAGCTTTCTTCTAATGGAGGCAATGTCAATGCTTCATAATTAAAGAATTTATTAAGAATGCTAATTAAATGTTGAATAACAAATTATCTAGAGGAAACAACTTTTCTTCTAAATGATTTATGAATATCTTAATTAATTTGTATTTTGCACAACTTTTCTGGCGCACAAAGACGTGAGACATGGTCCCGTTAGTTAAGTGTTGACATTAACGATCTCCTGACATGAGTCAGCCATTGCAAATGCACAAAACATGCTTCTCCTCACCCCTCCCCCCCTCTTGTCTCCCCCCAGCCGAACCCCTTTCTCTGATGGACCTGTGTAGACGCTCGGTGAGGGTGGCATTAGGAAGAGAACGTCTGGGTGAGATCCATAGACTTCCCCTGCCGGCGTCTCTCAAGAACTACCTGCTCTACCAATGACGCCGACGCCGGTAACGACACCCTCGTCTCTTTCTCGCGTTTCTCTGGGATTCCTCTTGGTTTTGAACCCGTTTGACAACATTGCTCAGGCCTCCTGGACTGACTCGGCCTTTAACAAGTATGCTTCTGTGATGGTTGGCGGACACCTTTTTTGAGTTTCTTATCCTGTTTTTATGACTCTTTGCTAATGTATTCTCAAACTTTATAAAATCAGGAATCACTGAGCGCTATGCACATGCTGATCCGGACGATGCCCTGACGGTCACCACGTCGGTGTACCTCCTCCAGTTGGTAGGTCACTGTGGCATTTGTGGTCGGTATCTCTGCTGTGGCTTCGTTATTAGGAATTTCTATCTAGTCGTCTTTTTAAATTGATGTTTATTAATTGTGCCAAAACTAAATTTTGTGATGGAAAGTTAACGGAGTTGGTGCACGAAGCACTGCTTTTCACCACAAGGTGGCAGCACACATTTCTGTACAGACGCAAATAATATTATAGTTTTTAGAAATCATGGTTTTTAAATGAATACTTGTGGTGAACACAACACATAAGAGATGCTGACCACACCCCACGGTGCGTCTGGAGTACAGTGTGGATGAATGCACTGAGGCGGCTGTAGAGCAGCTCGACCCTCTCGCTGTACTCCGGTGCCCCTGCGATGTGGACGCGTGCCCCATTGCTCACCATCAAGGCATCCGACGGGAAAGTCCACAGCAAAATTGTAACGTCTGGTTAATGTCACTGTGATTATTTGTAGCATGCATCTGCAGGAAATCTCTCACTACAATCATGTCTTTTTAAAACAAATATTTTCTGTCACTCCTGCTTTTTGTAGTGCAGTAGTTTTCAACCGCATGCGGTCGGGCCCAAGAGTGCTGTGTGTTTTTTCTTGTGTTTTTAACTTTTTTTAATTATTCAACCAGTCATTAGCTGATTTCACTGGTTTGCACATATTTAGCCAGAGAATGGAAACTAACTGATAAAATATCCAGAGAAGTGGTTCTTTGTGATGACAACCTGCTACTCTTGGGTCTCACCGGCACATAGCTGAGAACTATGGATGTAGTGTTTGTTTTATGACAAGTAAAGGACGAAACTATATAGGTGGATGGCGTTGTTTCTAAATCCACAAACTTCATAACCGAAAAAGACAATCTACCAAGTGCTGCACAAATGTAATGAAATATAATTGCCATATCATAGACCTGTTGACTAGTATTTTTAAATGTGCAGATGTCGTCCATATTCAGCGCTCAGCTGGTTGTGGACACACTGTGCCCGACACTATTTTCCTTGATTGCAGCTTCCATTTTATTTGTATTCCTTGTTGTAGATTTGTTTGTATGTATCTATTAAAGTTTATTTCAAAGTATATATTGTTTATTGTGCATTGTACAGGAATCCACTGTGAAAATGTCTACAGGCTACAGACTAAATTAGTTCCTGTATTTAGGCAAAATCATGAAATGCTTTAAATGGTGACTTGAAGAGGTGCTAAGGAGGAGAATAAATGTGTAAAATGTTCATGAGAGGTTCTAACCAAAAGTTAAATTATGTGATATTCTTTGTTGAACCAATCTTGCATACTGTGACAGTTTCCCTGAGGCACTCTAAGCCCTGTAATGGTTTAGCTTTTAAAAAGCGGGACAGGATTAGGTTCAGCTAAATTAAATGTAATCATGTATGCTGATTCAAAGAAACTGATTTCTGAACACCCAGTAAACCCAATTATATCTAAATGGCAACTTAACAATGCTAGTCATTAAATAGCAGTAACACTGTAGAGATTAAAAGAAATAAAACAAAGTGAATTTAAGTGATGAGAAATAAAGCTGAAGGCAGAGCTGCTTTCGAGCTGTATGTTTCACAGTTGGTCACTTGGTGTCAGCATTTCCTACTTTCATCGTCTCATTGTTGTGCAACATGAATCCCTGTGCGACTGACAATCGTATTGAAATAAGTATTCAGATCATCAATTTACGAAAACCAATACAACAATGTTGAAGTCCTGCATTCAAGATGTTGGACTTGCATTTGAAACCTTCCTACACTACTGCAATGGCTGCACAGGAAAAATACAATATTTTCTCATCTTGAAGTATGAGGAAAACAAAACTGTTTAAAGTAAATGTACTTTTTATGGAGGCCCGTTTCCGCCACTGATTTAAAAAAAAAAAAAAAATTAAGATCCTGTAAGTCATGAGATACTATCTCATAAGTTCGACTTAGAAACTGACTGAGGGTGGGGCGTAACAAAGCAGAGCAGGGAAGCTGTGCTGAAGAAGCAGTGAAGCAAAGGTTTGAGCTAACAGCGACTACCTTATCACTGTACCTGCAATACAACCTTCGCAGGTAAAAGCCAATGAGGAGGCGAACGGTTTGTTACCCCTTACACATTTTGGAAATGGTATCTCCCTTACGTTCCACCTTCTTGCGCGAGCTCTGAGAGAACAGTCATTGGTCGACCGATCTGTGTTGCCAGATACACGATAATGATCCTCCAATTACGACCATGTTGAGCCTTTGGTACAATACATCACCATATCCAATCTGGCAACACTGAGCACCTTGCCGCCTCCACTAGTTGCTTTGTTTACGGCACATGACATGCAGCCATGTAGTAGTAGAACATACCACACCAGGTGAATCACACTCCAGTGACCAATCAGGCTTTAGTCACAGGTTCGAACCGCCCCAGCTTATTTGCTATGGAGGACTCAAAATGACTTAAGTATAAATAAATAAATGCATGAATAAATATAGGAATAAATAAATAAATGCATGAATAAATATAGGAATAAATAAATAAATGCTTAAATAAATGTATAAATAAATAAATACATGTATAAATAAATGCTTAAATAAATATAAAAATTAATAAATAAATATAGGAATGAATAAATATAAGTTATAAATCAACAGAACATCATTCAATAAATATATTTCTACATTTCTGTATTTCTTCATTTATTTATTTCTCTGTGTCCGCACGTATTTCTTCATTTATTTATGTGTGAAATTTATGTGTTTGTATATTCAAATGAGCTGGGGCGGTCCGAACCTCTGTCTAAAGCCTGATTGGTCAAGTCGGGGAGCAAAACAGAAGCAATCGATCCCTAGCACTTGGACCTGTAGACGAACAGCGTTTATTATGCGTTCTTGTCTGTACATTCTAAATACTACTGTTGAGTCACGGAATGTGATTTAAGGATGTTTTCAGCCGAGAAGTTAGTAGTTTAAGCATTCATTTATTTATACATTTATTTAAGCATGTATTTATTGCTGTATTGATTAATTTATTTATACATTTATTTAAACATTTATTTATTTATTCCTATATTTATTCATGCATTTATTTATTCAAGCATTTGTACTTAAGTCATTTTAAGTCCTCCATAGCTTGCAGCTGGTTTGAGGAGACAATTAGTACACCAATTACAATAATGTCGTTGCACAGACAGAAGGACAAACGGCAAGCATGTATTTTTTTATATTGTATTTATAGCCTAGATATCCCCAGGCTGACAGCATAACAACTTTTATGGCACTGCCCCTTGCTGCACAGCCCAAACAGGTATGGAGTCATATTTCCTCTCCAATTTAAACCAAGAACCATTTTGTTCTGTGATCTTCCATTTGAACAAGTTGATGCTGTTTTTGTAATCTCCCCATTCATATATGAGAGTGGAACAGCCACTGATAGTTTGAGTCAAAAAGATAATTCAGTCTTCATTAAGAAACCTGAAAGGTCTTTACCAAATCAAACCAACGTTTGTATTGTCATGTCACATTCGTATTATTCATATGTTCTTCACAAGTGAAGTTTGAACTAAATAAAACAGTGTTTGGTTTAGAAAAAAGTTTTTGAAGATGGATTAGTCTCATTATAATATCCCTTTTTAAAACGAATAAATTAGATACTATTGTTTTATAACAAGTGCCGAATGAAACCTGTTTGTGTCACACTTAAGACCGTGAAGGTCAGGAGAAGATCAGAGGCACACCGTGTTATTCTCCGGTTGTTTTGTTCAGCTTTGTTGCTGGTAATAATTGTCTAACAACATGGAGAGAAAAACAGCCGTACGCGCACGACGGCGAGCACGTGTCCCCACGTCACGGACAACACCCCCGTCCCGCCCACTGACGTAAGTCCCGAGCAGTTCCTCAGGTCACCCGCCGCTCCACCGAGCCGGTAGAGACACGGCAGCACACGGGGATCACGCAGCCGCGGCTCCTCTGCTTCCCTCCGACCCGACGAGATTTTATCAAGCGACATAACACGAGTATGGTGGCGCTGTGAAGACGAGCAGGATGCAGCAGAAGGACACTCTACTGAATCTCTTCGCAGGGGGGTAAGTGAGTGCTCACCTTACTGCTGCGCACCGGTTCAAGGCTCGACTGTCATGAATCACTCAACGGTTCAGCGGTAACGCGACCTTGGGGTACGCGGGGTTTGTTACACGAGTCACCCAGACGTGACTCGTGGATCTGACGCAAGTTGCGCGTGAGAGAGACCAGCTAACGGGGAGCCAAGCTAGCTCGTGTTAGCTTAGCTCGAGCTGCCGCATTTAACACTGGTGCCATCGGTTTGTTCCACTGTGTTCTTCTTTGTGGGGCAAATGGACGACACGGGACACTAACTGACTCGTGTGAACTTCTAGACACGAACCTGTAATTAAATAACGATGTCTTCGCGGACAAATAGCCTCTCGCCCTCGTATTTAAGTCCCTTCATCAGTAGCCGACCGATGCATCTTGCGGAAGTGTGCTAACAGCCGGCAGCTAGCGGTTCTGCTCTTGAAGGCGGTGTTCGTGCAGCGAGCGACGCCGTCATGGCAGACTCCGTTACACCGCTGCGTGTAACGCAAGCCGGCCAGTCTGCCGCCGTGGCGCGGTCACAGGAGACGTCTGGCCGCGGCTCGCTAACCTTAGCCGACGTCCTTCGGGGTTATGTAACGTGTAGAGAGGCGGATGAACTCCTCCGTCACAATGGGGCCTGGCGAGCTCGTTGGCTTCCACATGATGTTAAAGTCTCATTTAAACTGCGCTGACTTTTTAAAGTGACGCCATTTTACCCTTGAAAGTGTTACGATGAGCCTTCGAGTGAACGAGTTTCACACATGGAAGCGGTTTAAAATGAGACGTGTGATAATCAGACGGAGACGGGGACCGCTCTGAGCTGCAGCCGCCTGAATCTGACTGTCTGAGGGGGAATGTGTGTTTACCTTTCGAGGTGACGATGACTCTGGAGCTCATATGACATACTAACACCAATACTTAATGCCGTTTTACTAACGCACTGGTCATCTCCACCGGGCACACTCTTGAGACCAGTTCCCGCTGGAGTTCTCGACAACAACACAATGTGTCATCATCATGCTTACTTGCTTGTTTGTCACGTAAGGTTATGCAACATGGATCAGTGTATAACTGACTCTGTAATTAAATGACAAAACCCTCGGATATGGGTAAAAGGGTGACTTCGCGAATGACCTGATTGCATCATATTTAGATGGAGTTCATAGACATAGTTGATAAAGGATAAGGAGAAACAGCAAATAACTAGATTCATGCAATGTGTTTTGCGGGAATGTGGTTTCAAAAACGGTCCAAGTGCAATGCGTATGTCTGAGCCGTTAAACCCTCAGTGCCAGATGTGTTAACTTTTATTGCAGAACCAGAGGCCAGTCTTTGTTCATCCACTTGGTCATAGCTCCACAGCTGTTTTGTGATGGAAGAACACTGTGCTAAAATAAAAGACCCACTATCAAACCTAAACACTCAAAAGTCTAAAATCTTCACTTATTGGTATTATCATTTTTCAGATGTAGTGGTACGGTGGGAGCCATCGTCACCTGCCCCCTGGAAGTGTTGAAAACACGGTTGCAGTCTTCTGGCCTCGCCCTTCGACCCATCTTCCAGGTCCAGCTGGGCAGCTTAAGCGGAACTGGAGTTATTCGACCGGGTACAGTAACTCCAGGGCTGCTTCAGGTCTTACGGTAAGATGTTTTTTTTATGTGTTGCTGTTCCTTGAGATAATTAGCTTTTTCTGACTGAAACGAAACACACACAGGTGTTTCTCTTTAGTGTGACTTCCCTGAAGGAACTGTTTTCTGTTGTATGCTTGTCAAAGTGATGTCCTGAATGTTTAGGCATAACTAATGTGGTATTGTAATATACATATAACTGGGTGATTATTTTTACTAGCAGTATGAAGTCCTGTGCTGTTATGATTTAGTCCATGGAATTACTTTGCTTTCTTCTGCTTTCGTGGTCTTAAAATTCAGTCCTCAATTTCCACATAAGGGAGATTTTGGTATTTGGTGTTTTTTACCAGCTCTTTGGGGCAGCCCGAAACATTGTGTCCCATCGTGGATGTTTTTTTTGTGGTCTAATGAAAGCAGTCTATTTGTGACTCAGGTTGGTAAGAAACTAGAAGAGGTATTTGCGTGCCAAGACGAAGGGGAGGTTTTATCCAGGGTGCTTGGTCTGTATCATATTACACTTAAAGGACTGGGGCCACCAACTGAACCAGCCTGGACTTTTCAGCTGTTGCTTTTAGCTATTTACGTTGTGTAGCAAAATGCATATTTTTATATATAGTGAAAAATGCTTTAAAATACTTTTTTTGTATTTGTGTGTGTGTGTGTGTGTATGTATATATATATATATGTATGTATGTATGTATGTATGTATATATATATATATATATAATTCACAATTTCTTGTAAATTGGGATTGTTTGCTATTTTTTCCAACTTGCAACACTATTATTTTAGGTTGTGAGGGAATTGCTTATGTAGGCTTATATTTATGCAACATTATTTCTGGACATAAAACTCCTTCTCAGTCATTATTGCATTATTCTGTTCCTAAAGTACCTGTTGTTAGAGAGGTGTCAGCAAGAGAGGTGGTAGACATGAACACTGCTTGATGGATGAAGTTTTCTTTACGAATGCCAACACAAAATGCAGTTTTACCCTCCCCCCTTTGCGCAGCCCCAGACAGACGTGACTGTCATGGGGCCAATGAAGTTCAGCCTCTACAAAAAGTTTTTCAAAAACCTTGAGGGGGCGTGGCTGACGCTAGTGCAGAGTTGACTGGGTTTCATGTATACACTTTGTCAAACCCGTTCAAGTTAGCAGGACTTGCCAAACACTTTGCATAAACTATCGCACTCATTCCCCTAAAATAACTGGTCGGGACAGGCCTCCACAGACCTTTTCTGTAACACATGTACAGACAGTTTGACTTGAATTTGAATACAACCTGTGTATATGTAATCTCAAATATTTGTGTTTTGACAGTGTCTTTTAATTTGTTTCAGGTCAATACTAGAAAAGGAGGGACCAAGATCGCTGTTCCGTGGCCTGGGGCCAAATCTTGTTGGTGTGGCTCCCTCAAGGTACAGATACATCAGTGTCTCCACTACACTACATCTCCCCTCCTTTCTCCCACATTGCTGTTTTTATTTAACAAAGTCCTGACGATATGTCAATCTCTGTGTGAATGATACCCGCCCATTGGGGTACAGGTAAGCGATGAAACTTATTTAAGTGATATTAAAAAACAATAAACCAAATGGAGGCCAAGAAGACCGCAGAATGCTGGTTCATCAGTGACGTCTGTAGTGTGGCAGGACACTTCAGAAGCTATTAGTGCACAGCTGCTAACCAAAGAAAATGAATAAGCAGAAGGCTGTGTTTATATTTGTAACTTTAATGGCTGAAAGCAATAACTGGCTCTATAAACTGGAAGCTTATGTCATGGCTTACCTGTTACTGTTCTTTGAGTCAGCTGTTTTTGTACGCTACAGCGTCTGTCAACACAAGTCGAATGGACTTGTACCAAAACAAACACAAGACGCATAATGAAGAACAAATAAGATACTATGTTTAGGTAAACTGTTTAACTCAGCCACGCTAACATATTATACTTAGTACTGACGATGGCGTCTGCCTTCAAAGTTCAGTATTATGTTATCTTGTAAAGTTTCAATTCCACCTTTTTTATTTTATTTTTTGTGACAACAAATAGTCGAGACCTTGGTACGTTGTCTCGCGGTTGATAATCTTTAATTAACCGTAAAATAAACAGCCCCTATACATTTGCCATAAATGTTGATTTAGACTTTGAGACTCTGTTCAGCTGAAGCGGTTCATAGGTTACGTATGCTGTTCCTGGGGTTAATGAGTAGCCGCAGCATGGGCCTTTGACCAGTGAACCCTCGAATTCAGACCGGCTCACATTCAGGGTCGGCCTGTGGGCATCTGTGGTGCCCAGTGCTTATTCAGTCCATTCTGGTGCAGTGGCAGTTTGTTCCAGAAGCCAAGTAGAGAGAACAGGCATTGGGAAACCGACGACTCTGGATGCTGTCTGCCAAAGGCCAACGCCAAATCCAAATGGAAGATTTTGCAGAATTGCCAAGTTGTTTATAAATCACAGACTCTCATTTTAATATGCGTTCATCCAATGAGCTCAAAAAGATGTTGTAATCGTTATCGCTGCTTCTGAGTAGAGTTCTCACCCCTTTGTTCTCTGTGTTTCAGAGCCATTTACTTTGCCGCATACTCAAAATCTAAAGAGACCCTCAATGGGGTGTTTGTCCCGAATAGTGGAGTGGTGCACATGTCCTCTGCTGGTCTTGCAGGTGAGCAGTCTGCTGTAAACTGTATGCAAGCCAGGGTCCTGCACAAATATTTTTGATTATGCTTTGTCTACCTTGTTGAATATATATATATATATATATATATATATATATATATATATATATATATATATATATATATATATATATAAACAATCATAGTAGACTTCAAAAGGTCAACAGGGTCGTTACAAGCCAAGTATGTCTGACTGCAGTGTTTTGTGTACCAATGTTAAAGCTGTTACTCTGTGCATTCATCTATTCTTCCAACTTGTGTTATGAGTTGCATCGAGTTGATGAAGTTAATATTAGTTTGAACTGCAGTATAGAACTGAATGCGCTTCTTTCCCCTGTTCTCAGCTTTCATTACAAACTCTCTGATGAACCCCATCTGGATGGTTAAGACCAGAATGCAGCTGGAGAAAAGGTGCTTACATCTAAATTCACCCAACATGTCTGTACTTGTTTTTTATCTCCAGTATTCTGGGTTAGAGCTGTGTCGAACAATCCAACTTATTTTAGGCACTTTGAAGGTGGTAAGCTACTCCATATAATATGACCTTTGGCAGAAACCTTTAACGGACTTCCACGATGCTGTCCTCGTGAGACTGAGCGTGTGACCCGCTCCATAAATACACAGCACTGACGCACTGACCTGCGTGCAGAAGAAGAGTCTATATTTACATTGCGGAGTGCAGGGCAGTAGTATCATGTGAGAACTCGGGAACATATCTTGTCACTCTGTCTGGAGAAAACACCTGTCCTGCTGTATAAAATACCAAATTCAGTTTCAACTATACTAGATACTCATTAAACTTGATAAGAATACTTTAGGGTTTTGCAAACTTTCTCAAATGGCTGAAAGTTGATCAATTACTGTGGCAGTAAACAGAAAGAAAAGACGATCATTAATGTTAAAATAGCTGTTGGTTTCAACACCCCTCCAAATACGAAGTTGGCACTAATGAGGCCGACTGGTTTAACTCTTCAGAGCCCGAGGAGAGAAGAAGATGAATGCACTGCAGTGTGGCCGGTATGTTTACAAAACGGAAGGAATTCGGGGCTTCTACCGAGGCCTGACTGCATCGTATGCTGGCATCTCGGAGACCATGATCTGCTTCCTCATCTACGAGACACTGAAGAAACACCTCGCCGAGAGCCAATTCGCCTCCTCAAATGGTGAAAAGGAGAAAGGAGCATCAGACTTCCTGGGTCTGATGATGGCAGCGGCTTTTTCAAAGGGTTGTGCATCCTGCATAGCCTACCCACACGGTAAACTACAACATCCATTGTTTGTCTTTTGCAACACAAGTATTTGTTCAGATGACTAATCCTTTTTGTTGTTGTGTCTCTACAGAGGTAATTCGGACAAGGCTGCGTGAGGAAGGCAGCAAGTACAAGTATTTCTTCCAGACAGGGAGGTTGATAGCGGTGGAGGAAGGCTATGCAGCTTTTTACAGAGGACTCATTCCACAGCTAATTAGACAGATCCCTAACACAGCCATCGTCCTCTCCACGTATGAACTCATTGTCCATCTTCTTGGAGAATCAAAGTGAAAGAAATGCTGGAAAGTTGGGATCCTGACAAACGATGGATTTCACACAGAACCCTAAAGACACTGGGCAAAAGACTTTTGAAAAAGAAGTACATACATTTAGTTTAATGTGGTGCTACAGAGACTTTTATGGTGGAACTGAAGCAGGTTGTACTGTTATCCAAAGAGCTAAGCATATTTTATTGAAAGCTTGTTGTTAGGAGTTTCTCAAAACAAGTCGTGGTACTTAAATTAAAACTCCAAACCTGTGAAAAAAGGTCATCTTTGTAGAGGACTAGTGTTAAGTTAACTAAATTATTGTATATTTTGTTCTTTTATGACATTGTTTGTTCCCTTTTACCAGTGGTAAATGTACCAACACACAAGATTGTGCAGGTTGACTCGTTTGGTAATTCAGATGAAGTGCTAGTATTAGTGCTGTTCCTTGAACTATATCACCGCAAACCACTTTGGGTTTTTTGTTTCACAAATTCACTGGTTTTGAAGTTGGATTTACAGATAAATGTATCATATTTTTCATTAATATATATATTATCTATCTATCCAATTATATGCAGGCTTATCTGTATGTTTTCTTTGTGGGGAAAAAGATAGTCACCTTTTACATAATATAATGACAACTTGAATGCCTATTTGACCAATGGCTCAATAAAACGCATCAAGAAACTATATTTTGGTGATTCACCCAAATACTGGCGAAATTCTGTTAATGGTCAAATCTGCCATTACTGTGATGAAGGGGAAGAGCAGATGTAAAGATGCAGCATCAGGATATTTAAGGGACTAGGTTCTGTTTGGAAGTCCAAATATTCCATTGAATTTGTTTTATTAAGAATTTCAGTTTGAATGCTCAAATAAGTTGGGATGAAATAATGTGTCTCTAAAGGTGCGTTCACACCAACGTGGCTTAAGGATTTCATCCCGCAGTGATGTCTCGCATACGGTCACATATCTGGAAATGCGTCTTCCACATATGCCTATAAAGATATTCACCCCCTTTTTACATTTTTGTACTGTTTTTTCGACATTGAATCACAATAGCACTATTCTTTTCTATCCGTATCCAACGGAAAATAAACATTATTTGATGCCACGGTGAATCAAATGAAGTACAAATATAAATTGGATGCAGAAGTGTTCCCCTGAAAGTTGGTGTTTAATTGTAAAGACAGCTTTGGTGGCAATTACAGACTTGATTCAGAGTGAAAGGCTTTATTATCTTTATACTGACAATTTGTCCCCAGTCTTTGTTTTAACCTGACAATGGCCTGTAAAGTTGTAGAGGGACCACAGATCAACACTTTTCCAGTCCTGCCACAAATTGCAGATGGGATTAAGGCCTAGACTGAGATTCGGTCATTTCCACGACTCTTAACATCTTGGCTTCGCGGCCTCGGGAAAATACATCTTCCGCCTAAGTAGCAGCTCTCTTTCAGACCGAAGCAAGTTTTCAGGATATCCTATTTTCCACTACTAAACTTCACCCACTGCCTATCTCTTCGGGCCAGAGCTGGCCTCAGAGGAAGTGACTGTTCTGGATGACATGTGGCTGATCATGGATTCAAATGCGGTACTGAAAATGCAAACTCACTTGGTTACAAAACAAAAGAAGGAAAGAAGAAAAAACACCCAGGTGAGTCATCCCTGTCCGGAAAATGTCAAATTACATCAAATGTAATTGAGCATTTCATTTGTTGAGGATTTAAGATCTCAGACATTTAAGCTCATGGCTAATTATTAGTCATCCACATTGTCCTTTCCATCTGGTAAGAACATGGCTCATGACGAAATGATGGGAGGAAGTGGGAGCGTTGCAGAAGAATAATGGTGTTCTCGATAATTATTTGAATGGTGTAGTTATCTGTGTTGACAATAGGGAAGGAGGAACTAGTCACCCTTTCCCGGTTGTTCTTCCCACGCTCTCGGACATGTTTAGCCGACAACATGAAACGGGTTGTGAAAAATCCTTTGTACTGTTCTTTCATTTCCTCATATATAAAGGTTACCAAATGTTATTACAGTACTGTATTTTGAATGTAACATTCCATTTTTCCATGACACACCTTGGTACAGGAAAAGGAGGCGAATCAAGCAGAGTTGTTGTTGTACTGTAACTGTGATCAAGCCGTTGTGTCCTTAATACAGATAACATAAATAGTTAATGCTAAACAGACCTAACGTTAGTATTAACGGAACAAGTCATTGCCGAATTCATTATTTTGCAAAAGACAACTAGATTTTGAGTGATAAAGTCGCAACTGAGTTTAAGATTGGATAGAAAAACCGAAAGGATTGTTGATTTCCCCCCTCCTGTTTCTTTATCACATTCACACGCAATGCATTTCAGGAAAAAGCCTTCCACTTGGTGTTGAAATAAAGTAGTCACAGTCAAATACGGCCAGTCCAAGTTCACATTATAAATATATAAATATAATTCTGACTTCGTAAAAGTACATTACAAAGAGAGAATGTAAAGTTCCACGTCATCCGTATCCTCAGATTGTACAATGCAGCAGTGTCCCTTTACTTCAGCCAGTGAATCATCTGAACGTATGCTGCGTTCAAAGGCAGCAGCGCCTCCTCCAGGAGGAGCCCGGGGCCGGAGCAGCGCTGCGGCGGTGGTGACCTCTGTCTGCCGCAGGGAGAACTGCTCAGCCGCGGACCCCCCTACCGGTCGCTGATAGGATGGCGGCCTAACGGTGAGTGCTTGTACTTCCACAACGTTATCCTGACGGTGTAACAGTGACAGCCAGCCGGACTCGGCAGCACTTTACTCTGGGGACCAGAATAGACTGTTTACTGCTGAGTTGGTATCGATCAGTTATCGATACAGTCTTTGGAGTCAGGTGGTGTCAGTTACGTAGCCGTTAGCTGTTAGCTGTTAGCCAGCTGAATGTTCGTTAGTTCGACTTGTTGACGCGAGCTAGCTGACGTTGTTGTTGTTCTCACTAGCTCTCTAAGGCTGTCTGCACCCTCGTCACCACGACAACGGGCACCCTTCCTACCCGTAGCACTGATGGCAGGGTGAGGGGAGCCATGCTGACGTTCCTCCATATCCCTTTAACAGGTAACAGCGGGCTAGGTAGCGGCGCGGAAAGCGTGTTCGTCAGCTAGCGCTGAAGCGGGACCAGCGGACGCGCTTATGCAACAGGATCACCTCACCTGAGCTGGAGTTAGCACACTTCCGTTAGTTAGTTAATTACACTGTAAAGGAAACACGTGCTTCTCGTATTAATGACTTGGAATTGTAATAGTATTAATGTAAAGGTCATCCGTAGCTCGTGAACCCGCTGGTTAACATTGTGTCACGTGACTATCTCACGTAGAGCAGGCAGGCCTGTCATACATGTTACTCACGAACATGTATTAGCTACGTGTGTTAGACACGAACCATTTGACTTGGCGGCGGGTGTGTACACATTAGACAGATAAACAAAACAACAACAATCAACAGTCAACATATAAGATAAATCAAATCAATCATTAGCATTAGCAATACATTAGCGACTGAAATTAGTCGTTTCTGTGATATTGAATGGATTTTAATCTTTATTTGTGTGTTTTATTTCCTCACAGGCCTGTTGGGTGTTCTGTGGGATGGAGTTGCTGCGTTTGGTATGCCTGGGATTGATACACCTGCTGATTACATAGCTGCTCCCATTTGTTCTGCCTCTAAGTGATTTCTCTTTGATCCACAGGGGGGGTCAGACTAGTGGATGGGGAGAACAAGTGTTCTGGCAGGGTTGAGGTGCTCCGCCATGACCAGTGGGGGACTGTGTGCGACCACGGCTGGGACCTCCGGGAGGCCGACGTGGTGTGTCTGGAGCTGGGCTGTGGCCTAGCAGAACTGGCCCTTCATGGCGCCGTGTTTGGTGAAGGCCGTGGAGAGATCTGGCTGCGACATGTCCAGTGCTCCGGACACGAGTCCAGTTTGACGCGCTGCGCTGTTGTCCTTCACAGCAACGCCTACTGCAGCCACGAGAAAGACGCAGGGGTGAAATGCTCAGGTGACGGCCGACTCCGTTGAGGCATTTTATCCACCAAGGAGGAGTGTGTGACCAGTTAGACATGCATGCATTCAAATTCATTCTGCAAACAATTTTCTGTATATCTTAAATCCTTTGCTGTTTGGTCCCAACTTCAAAAATCAACTAAGGACCTCTCTTGTCTGCGATCACTCACTACCCGTATTTACATTTCAGAATTTCCCAATCTAATCTAACGTTTTGTGATGCGTCTTTACTCACAGGCACCCTCTTAATGCCCACCCTCACCCTGCTGTCACCTCACACCGTCTTCTCTCCTGGCGAGGCTGTTCGCTTCGCATGCAATGTTCTGCTGGGTCACCACCTCAGTGACTTCCACCTGTACAAGCATGGAGTGTCCACGCCGCTGGTTACGCAGAGGGCGGACCAGACCCAGACCAAAGTGGAGCTGACCCTCTCCGACTTAGAGACTTTCCACCAGGGCAGCTACAGCTGCCAGTACAGGATCATGGGCGGCTTCCCTTCTCAGCTGCTGAGCTCCCCACCGAGCAACTCGATAAACATCACTGTTGGTGAGCCGTCACCACTAAACCACATCACCTCATGTGTTATGACTCCATTGAACCAGTGACCGTTCCCATAGCACAGTGCTTTGTTCTGCATCTATATTATGTGTTTCATTCTATACCCAACTCAACCTAAGAGCTGTTTTTAATTATAATTCTCTAAAGTTCCTTAGATTTCTGTTTCTTAAAATTCTTTACTTGCACGTAATATACATCACGTGTCAACAAATACTAATCTCAAGCACAATAGTTTTTGTTTAACTGACTCCATTTGCTCAGGAAGCCTGCGAGTGGACTGTTTAACATTCAGTTATTGTTACACATTTGTAATATCACGGCTACTCTGAACCGTCAGCCTTTGTCTGTTTGTATGACTCATAGATTTTTGCTAATAAGTAATTATTACAACGCGACCGGAAAGGCTATTTTATTTCAGAGAATTTGTAAAGTAGGACGAAAAAATTAATTTTAACAAATTTGAGTCTTTTCAGATTATTTCTCTGTCCTGATTAAACATCTGTATTACACTGAATAACCACTTGAAATCCTTTTTTATGATCGCAGTGGAAATCCTGACTCCCCAACACTGGTACAACACGTCCGCTGAGGCCCCGGCTGGTTCCGTCATTAAAGGCCACAACTTCAGCATCACCTGCTCCACCCGGCAGCAGTACCCCGGAGGCTCCTTCCAGCTGCGCCTGATCCGCTCCAATGGCACCGTGCGCCAGTCCCTGCCTGCCCTCACCCACTACGTCACCTTCACCTTTCCCAACGCCCAGAGCTCCAACGAGGGATACTACTACTGCCTGTATCGGGTCCAGCTGGGCGGGCGCACCTTTGTCTCCAGAGAAAGCCAGCCCTTGCCTATCGCCATCAGAGGTGACACTGATAATAGTATAGAGACAGATTGAAGATCAGTAACATAGGTACTTTAAATAAATACATGTTTTGTGTTTTCTTTTTTTCCGACTGTACTTGTATCACGTAGCTGCAGCAGAAGATGAAATCCCATTCACTAAAAACCCATCCTGTATGTAACCTCTCTTCCGCCCACCCTCAGACCCAGATCCATTACTGAGTCCAATGGTCATCAGCTGGCTCGTGTCCGGCCTGACATTTGTTGTGGCCGTCATTGTGATAATCATTGTGGCCAAGGTGCTGTGTAACAAGGAGAAGAAGCCCACTGAACTGGAGCGAGAGACCAGAACCTGTAAGTTCCTTTGGACCGAGAAAGGGTTTCTCGATAACGTCTGCCCAGACTAATCGATGTGTTTCTGCCTTCAGGTGTGGATAACACTTACGTTGCCTTATCAATTAACAAGCTATGACGGGGTATGCAGGCCACCATATCACTGAAGGTATTGACGGTCTTGATGTTTACACATTGGGTTCTTGGAAGTTTTCATGTTTTACAACAAATCAAAGGGGATTTAATTTTATATTTATTGTACCATCCTATCCCTATAGTGCTATTTTATCTTCATTGTGGGAGTTTTCCAATTTGTATTTGTATCCAATTTATGGTACGGGTTTATTAATACAACCATTCAACTAAAACCCCTTGACCACACATAGGTGGGGTCTATTTAAAAAATCAATCCGCACCAGAATAATTTCAAGAGTGACCAATTTAGCGGTTGAAAATCAAAACATATTTGTTGGGTAATTATTTTTTTGATTTGACAAAGGATTGTCAAAAATCCACATGAAATCTACTGTGATTGCTTCAATGAAAACTTGCAAGAATACTTCAAAGGCATTGTTATATTTGATTAGTCATTGTCTGGACGTATTAACTGCGCCAAACATTAAAGTGCAGCATTTTGTTTCATCCTTTAAGCGGAGAGGACAGTCGAGGGGCTCGCAGTGGATTCAGTTGGCAGGAGACGAGACACAGAACGGCTCCGTGTGCCATCTTCTACTTCCTGAAGGAGGCCCCACCTGGATCCGGCAGTTCTTATTGGATTAATATAGATTGACATAACACTAGACTTCAGGCCAGTGATGCTGCAGGGAAACAATGGATGATTGCTTTAGCACCTTCTGTTCTGATGAGATGTGAACTACAAGCCACAGAAGGCTGTCTGTGTAGATTATTTCCAGTTCAACGTCTGTCGGGGTTTCAGCTAACTTCAGCTTTGGCTACTGCCATGACACCAGACTTATGGAGTGGAAAACTGCAACGAAAAGTTAAACTGGGGGAAACGGGATGCAGATCCTTCCGGTCTATTTTAATGACATTTAGTATCTTTTAACAAGTAACACTAAAGACGGGCTCAACTATCTTATTAGGTACACGCTTCTCCAGATCAATGATCCTTAAAGGATTAGAACATGTTTTTTGTATTTTAAGTCTAACCCATCTTATGTCATTTTCAATATGTAGATCACTGCACTTTAAGTTAATAGAAGCTGTAGTTGATTAAAACGTGTTGTTGGAACTTCTGGCTTCAATGAGTTTTGTTTGACAATCTACAAATGTTTCTCCATGAACTGTAGGATGATCAGCTTGAACTACATAAGAGGAAACATCTTTCAACGGGATGAATAATATGATTCATTTATTTCTATTATCCTCAATTGCATAAACATTAATTGTTGCTTTTGAATGAATTACTCAGCACTTAAAATGTTTACATATGGAAACTCATTTAATTGTTTCAATTATGTAATATTAATACAAAACACATCACATCAAACTACTGAATGTAAAGGTTGGATAATACAAATGTGTAATATCTACTTGAACAAAGCACAAACATGTCATTACAGCTGTATAAACAATTACATTTCATATTTATACCCAAGATAAAATGTTGAAAAAAACAATTAAATCCCAATTATTCCTACAAAACCATTTAGGCACTTGTACTGAAGCTGGTTTGAACTGTACCTTTTAATAATTATTTGAGATGTCTGACAAATGGAAGCATTGTAGTACTTTTGAAACAGATTGATTAATGCACTAAGCTGTTGGGAGTGTGTGTATATGTATATATATATATATATATATATATATATATATATATATATATATATATATATAAGAAAGTGTATTACCATTTGGTAAAATGACACTTTTCCAGATGGAATACCACATTTAAACAATGGCCGTCGAAATTAGAGATTTGTCCAATTCTGATGTGAAGTTCTGATATTGCCCATCAGGATGTGGATTAAAAAGTGTGATCTTCTCAGCTGGATTAATTGTGAATTGCTGATACTTATAGCCAATTTAATTGACTGAGGCTAACAACATTAAAATGCGGTTGACCGGCATTTAGTCCCTTTATGTGCAAAAGAAACCTCAGTCAACATAAAAAAGTATCTTTCTAAATATCAGATTATCCACTGACCCTTAAATTGAGATTGAGATCTGTAAATGTTTTGTCATTTCTTGACGTATTTAGCCCTGAAAGAAGATCACCCGTGGGTGCACCGTGACGATCATCTCAAAAACTTCAACAGATCACACTGAAACGATCCAGGCAAGAGGAAGAAAGCGCCTCTGTAATTCTAGGCGATATGTTCTTTTAGAGTGGCATCCTCATCTTTTCTAGTAGTGGTCATATAGTGATGCTGGTTGGCAATTTTACCCATAAACATAAGCAAGCAAGTAAACTGCCACTATAAAGCATTAACATATTGCATAAAGCCCAATCTCAGCAATGTCTAAAATAAAGGCATTAACCAAAATACATCAAATGCACAATTATGTATAATATCTCCATAAACTGAGCATGAATATATAAAATCATTCTATTCCTTTGAGGTATTCGTTTGTCTCCATACTTGAAAAAACTAAGTAGAGGAAGACTGCCACAGCCAGGAAGAACACAAACTGAAGCCAGAGCGGGACGAGGCGAGACGACTTCGCTGCTTTCGGAGCGTCTGGAGAGTTCACGGGCGTCGAGTTCACGAAGGAGTTCCTCAAGGTCGACGGCGTGTCGTACATGCAAGGCCTGAAAGGAAATGATGCTTGAGTACATTCAAAGTAGTGCTGCGTCTGTTGTCACGGTCTCAGCAACGTTGGGTGAAGTAACAATGAAGAGACTAAATGTTTTATCGCTTTGACTCGACTTTAAACGGCACGACGGAAAATTGCACATTATTCGGGCTCTGGACTTTTAGTTGGACCAAATAAGAAGTTGTGACCTCGGGCTTGAGGAAACATGTGCTGGGCTTTTCTTCTCTATTTTATAGACGAAACAAAGTGTGGAAAGAAGTATTCAGATCCTTTACTTAATTAAAAGTGCAGTATATACAAGATTGTGAGCATTTCTATTGCTTTTCAACATCTCTCCGCTAATGGTGCTGACAGCGCCAACAGCTGAAGTGTTTCCCCGAGGGGGAACCGGCTGGTGGGTGTTCTCTATGATATCATATGATATGATATATACCTTTATTCGTCCCACAGTGGGGACATTTCAAAATCACAGTAGCCGTGCATATCAGAGCATTAATACAAATAATTATAAAACTAAATACTAAAAACTAAATACTAATACTAAATATACAAGGGGAAAACAAAGTAAAGTGCTGAGTAAAGTGCTGAGTTTGCCAGGATCTCCAGATCTATTTCAACGCCTATCTATCTCCAGATCTCCAGATCTATCACAAGGCCAGCAGGGGGGATGGCATTATCAGCTGTAACCGCTGTACGAGTGCAGTGAGGTGAGCGACAATAGGGCACACTCACATGCACAAACATGCACAACTGCCACGAGCGGCCAGCCGGGCGAGGCCGGACAACAAAGAGAAGCTCAGATTACAACACACTGAGCGAGAGAGACTTCATTCTCGAATCAGGTAGACGTGACGCCACTGTATCCGTACATGAATAATAGTGGTTTGCTTTTATGTCATGGTCTGAATCACGTGTGTTGCACCTTTTTAAAAGTAAGTAATAATGTGTGATGGTGGACTATAGCATTGCTTATGTTACAAAGGTAGAGCAAGAATTGCAGAGAGAATTGGTTGACGTCTAAATGCCGATGTAAGCAGAAGTGACTTGGAGGACCACGAGGCCCGAGGAGACGGCGGGCCGGTGTGGAGACGGCCGGCGTGGCCAACAGAGATGAGGACACATCGCAATGTGCTCGAGAGAGAGATATTTTCTATGATTCTGCCACACTAACTTGCGTTAAGACACTAGTTTAGATGTGGTCCAGCCCTACATTGTCTTCTCATAATTTGTTATTGCGTTTCTTTAA
The DNA here is from genome assembly GCA_036178185.1 of Liparis tanakae. NCBI lineage: Eukaryota > Metazoa > Chordata > Actinopteri > Perciformes > Liparidae > Liparis > Liparis tanakae. Next base: position 14,263,200 of record CM070097.1, on the reverse strand, counting down.
AAAGCGGTGTAACTTTCAGGTGTGTATAAATGAGCATGAGGCCTTTTCAAATGTTGAATCCTGTGTCACGGTCTGCCCCGAGTAGCTGTGGCATAAGAAATAAACAGACAAAGATAACTTTGTTCTCAGAGACTTCATTCTTCTTTTCTGGATAGACAGAGAAAATCACAAACTCAATACTAATTTTAAACTACAGGTAAAAGTCCCACATTGAACATACCACGGAAGAAAAGGACAGAAACGTACTTGGTAAAATATACTTACATTGTCAAAAGTAAAGTGAGTGTTGCCATTATAGTTTAAATTATTCAATTGTTATTACTGGTGCACTTTTGTGTACGTAACATTTTACTGGTGCAGTTGTTTGAGGTGGCGCTTATTGTTTATTCTGAAACACTACGTCATATTTTAAATGCTCATACATTTTGTATGTAAAATCTTTAAAGTAACCAAAGCAGTAAATGGTACGATACGTGCCTGTGAAATGTGATTGGGTACAAGTATGAAGTAGCATGAAATGGAAATAGTCAAGTATGGTGCTTTAAGTTAAATCAAAAAAGATGATATGATGACAAATATGCTAATTTGAAACCGAAATAGATTCTAATGACACTATTTGACTTTGTATAAATACACTTACTCATCCACACATTCCTGTCCTCTATAGGCAGGCTTTGACCTTGAGTAGGTTGAGTATTGCCTGTGGAGAGTAACGTAGGACACAACAAACGATTCAATTAGATTTCCTGAAATAGAAGAAAAGCTATAAATGTTTGGAGCTGACGATAGAGGACGTGTAGGAGTACCGACCTGTCTCCTGCTCCCTCACTCCTGACCTGCAACAAGGGAAGCAGTGATGATAAGTAGGGACCTTTTACAAGTGTTGATATAAACAATGCGCACATCCCATTCCCCATAAAAGGACATTTTTACCAAGTTATCATAACATATTTATTCAGTAGACAAGTAATAATATTAAAACTAAAAACAGCATGGACAGATTTACTTACAGGTGTCCTGTACTCATAGGTGACTTCCTCTGAAATGAAAACACAAACTTCAGGATAAATGTCAGCACAAGTGTGTATTTCTATGACACCATTACCACTTAAGTTGCCCACGCAAGTATAATAATTGCTACTGTGTATTTAGCCACTTTTAATTCAGTTAAAAAGTCATCCAGTTAGTGGTGGATCACCTGAGCAACATCCTCCCTTTATTAGAACACAATAACCAGTTTCCAGTTGTGCAGGTTTCATGCATCTTTTATAATAAATACTTTATAATTAGTTTGTATCAGTTCAGTTATAATGGCAAACTATTCTAATCTTTTTTTAAAGACCTACATAGTCTTCCTCACTTTTAAAAGGGACTCAACAGAGTATTTTCATAAAACATATATAATGCCTTCTGTGGTTCTGAAGGGAGCTTTGTAAAGTCCGATAAAATAACTCTGATCTTGTTTTTGTCCTTTAATATTTTACTTATCCAATGTTTTGTTGTCATCTTTTTTTCACCGGGTAGGTCCCAACAAGGCTTGAAGGTTACGAGAGTAAAAGTCTAAATACTTTGGTTTATATTGTTTACATTTTTGGAGAACGTATATGTATTATTTTAGAGAAAATGAGTCACACTTGGTTAACTGTGAGTCAGACTATGAGGAATGTACAATCATCTATAATTAGACTTCTGGTACATGTGTGGACTTTCTTCATCAACGTAGGGCTAAAGTATTCAAGTTAGAAGAAAGAAGGACCCTCTTCTCTGTAGTAGGTTCTATCAGATGACGGCTTGGACAGTTTCCCTTTGGCCATGGCTTCTTTCAGCTTCCTCTCGTAGAGACCTCTGGTGGAGTCTGCGAACAAGAGCGAGTCGTGAGAGATCAGCGGCGTGGAGAGAGCGAGACGCAGGACCCGAGACGCAGGCGCAGGACCCGAGACACAGGACCGGAGACACCGGACCCAAGCAGCGTGACGCGCTCGTCCCTGCAGGCCTGTGGAGTCAGCTGCCGTAAAGAGATTCAAGCGCGGGCGCAAAGTGAGCGTTAAACGTGAGCCACTCACCGACCACAGGCCCGTGCTTTATTCCGTATTCATCCAAAAGCTCGCTAATGTCCTCCGCGGATTTACTTCTCAGCGAAGACATGTTTGTAGTTTGATTTGTTCGTTCAGATTCCTGTGAATCTCTGTGGCGCGTTCCTGTTTCAGTTAAGCTGTGAGTTTCTTTTTCCACCAACAGTCCAAACTCTTCGCTCCGAGGTGACCAGTGGATGCTCGTTTTGCGACACGGCGGGTGGGAACTATTCTGTGTGGAGTGGAAAGCGGGTTAGTGAAGAGGAGAGTGTTAAACACCGCTCCCCGTTGTTGACCCAGGTATTTAAAACATTTGCGCTTTCCTTCAAACGTTACATCGTTTCCGTTTGACACATTCTTCTTCTATGGTTCTGAGTCTGGATTTCTCCGGAAATATAGCAGCGCCACCAGCTGTCTAAATGTGTTCATGTTCACACACTAAAGTAAGTAAGATAGCTCATGCTTTCATTACCAACAGGGACAACAGTATCACAGTAACTACCACAAAGAAAATGGCATTATGCAGATGTTCCCGTTTGAGAGAATTTAATTCAGATTAATTGGCATAGCAAAATTATGGAAGCCCGTTTCTGCCACTGTGAAATAAATTAGGATTCTGTAAATCACAATGAGATACTATCTCATTATTCCAACTTATTAACTCATAATAATATCTCATAATAATGAGATAGTATCTCATTATTTCGAAATCGAAATAATGAGATAGTATCTCATTATTATAAGATCGTATCTCATTATTATGACTTAAAGGATCGTCGTTATTTTTCTCACAGTGTGGAGATGGGCTTCAACATGAAATACTAACTTTAACCAATAATACATATCACAATTAACCACTTTACACACTGTTGCATAGTTCAAACTATAGCATGATTGATTTGTAGGTTAATTTCTTCATGCAAAAACTTGTATCTGCAAAGCAAGTACATATAACTGTCAGACACTTTATAAAAGGGTACAACAAGCCCCCCTCTGTGATGACGAAGAGAAGAACCAGAAAACTACTCAAGCATTGTGAAAATGGAAAGTACTACGGTAATGTACTGAGTTATTGTTCATAGCATTAGATATAGATTAGATGTAGGCCTATTTAGCTACATTACCTTTAAAAAAAAAGTAGGAATATGACTTATCTCCAATTCATACAAACACGTCATTGTAGACAAAGATACGTCTTTATTAAGCACACATTTGTGTTTGTGTTGAACACTTTACATAGCCTTTTTACAAGACATTCTTGTCATGTTGGATGTGTCTTTCATCAGACTCACCTGGCTCCTTGTTCCTAACTTGATGGTTTTCAGCACCCTGCGGGGCCAGAGGTTGTCCCTCAGTAAAGATCCTGTCCTCTTTATTCCCCTCGCAAATATTTTTGCCACAGCAAACCAACCTCGACAAAGCCTCTGGTTTCCCTGCTCCCATATTATCCTCCTCATCTTCTTCATCTTCTTCAGAGACTATCTCTTCAGTCTTTCCTTCTGAGCTTGAGTAATCGTGCTCCGTTGTTTTGTTCCTGTTGATGACCTCTCCACCTTCCAAATCCTCTTCTTCGCTTTTATCATCACACTGCTCTTCATCAACATTTTCAGCCTTGTTTATATTTTTAGTTTCCATAGCACACAAAACTGCAGTTTCACCAGTTGCTTCCTGTTCCCTTCTCCCTCTGTAAGAAAGGTTTCTTGAGAGATGTCTGCCTCAAATCTTTCTACACAATTTTAATTCTCAAGGTCCAAAACTTCAGCAGGGAATGATGTAGCAGGCGGTTCTGTAACATCATTGTTTGGAAATTAAATACGTTCATAAGTAGTTTCAAAATAAGAAGTAAATACATTTGTACTAAGACATATAAAATGAATGTCTTACCTGAAAAAGTCTCATTTAGTAGATTAGCAAAACTTGTTTCCATCTTTTTCAAACAAGGAAAACAATAGTTCATAAAGTACGAGTTATATCAAGACAAACATTACTGCCACAGATAATCTCTTCTTAGAGAGGAAGAGAGCGCAAACTAACTCTCATTTGCTGTGGTGGCATGTGGCTTCCTGTCGAACAGACGTTGCATAAATCACACATTCAATCTAATGCATTTGATTATATATTTATATCTATATAACTACAAATGTCTACATAACATAAACCGTACTGTAAAACTGAAGATGATCAAAATGTGCTTCTCCCTAAAAAGTGAAATCACAAAAGTAATATTTTGCGTGTCTTTGAGAACCTTCATGAGCTCATGAAATGATGTCAGCTTTGATGCAGTCTCGGTTTCAGATGCACAACCCCCGCGTGCAACTCGTGTTTATGGTGTCCTACTGGATTTAACTGATATGAGTACAGTGCTGCTTTAGTGACGAGTGAGAGTCATTACAAAATAACTGTAATTGTCAGTGAATATTGTGTAGGAAACTTAGATTTATTTTGACAACTTAAATCCAGTAAAACTACACAGTTCCGATCCGACATCCTGGTTGGCTGCCGGTTGTCTCACAGCTCATTGCGGAGGAGGTAGCGGTGGTTAGGCTTCAGGTCAACTTCTACAGGAAAATGATCACTCACCTGAAGAGCCTAAAAGTGCCATCAGAAGAAATGCATGTTCATTTCAAGTATATAACTGAATTATATGAGGGTATGTGTATAGATGACATGTTTACCTCCTCCTCTGTTAAATGGAAATTATTTTTGAAGTTGAACGGTTGAGCTGAACCCGGCACTATACTGGAAATAATCTCACGTCCGTGAACAATGATCCTGTGGAAATTAAAATTGTGTGTATAACATTACCTTGCAGTAGAAAGCCCTTATAGAACATCGATCATCATAAAGCATAAAGCAGTTCTCTTCTTTGAGGAGCATTTCTTCTGACCTCATGTCATTGAGTTGTTGGCAGTCACTGACCGGTCATAGGCGCAGTGCGTCTTCTCACGGACAGTCGTGTCCTGCTCATCTCCGATTAACCAGCGGAACTTGGGGTCGCTCCTCAAGCGCACCGCTCTCCAGCCCTTGATGGTGACGTAGCTACAGCCGGCGTTGAGGTCCCCTAAGATCATCACGTTCTGGGTGAATGAAAAGAGGCAACAAGGGAAGTGAATGTGGTGATATGTAAACAAGATGAAGCTGAGCTGAGGAACTCGGACCAAGATCGAGATAAAAACATGAAATATATAAAAAGTATACTGTGTTTGAATGATGATGAGGATGAGATGAGGATGATTGTTTAACGTACATCATTCTTCCACTTCTTGTAAATTCCTTTGAAGACAGTATACAGTTCATTAATCTCCTTCATGGCATTTCTTGGACAGGTGTGCTGTCCGATCAGAACAAAATCCTTCACCACTGCAAAGCAACAACAATCACTCAAACAGTTAGGACACATCTTCAATGAATCTGTTGTCATGAAAACTTCAGTCTTTTCCTGGTTTTACTCATATGTTATATGGTATAATATAATACATACAGTGCTCACATGGTAAATAGAGAACCCTGATTATTAAAATCCCTGTATACATTACTATGATATTTGTTGTTTGTTTTCTGGATAAGGTGACGATAAAACCCATGACAATAAGCTCTATCTTTGTGAAACTGTAATAGTGATAGTAATAGTGTTTGCTCATGTGGCGACTTTCTTTCCAAAGATGCTTCGTCGTACATGTGGTTGGGGAGTGAAAGCGAACAATGAAAGGCTCCCTGGAGAAAACATCTGTTTCTTCGGTTCCATCTCCTTCTAGTTTAGGATACTGATAATGCTCTTTGATCGTCAGCACATTGCTCCTGTAGAAGGTGAGAAAAGACATCAATGAGAATGCCATGTTCCTCTGACCATGAAGAGCAATCGGTCGTGTTGGACTACGGCTTACCTGTAAATGTAGACATACTGCTCCTTGTAAGTCTTCCTGCCCAGCCGTTCACTTTCCACATAGGAGTATGAGTTGGATTTGTCAAACCTGCTGATGACCACGTAAGTGAGAAGTTTAAAGTTGCAGTTGTCGCCGAGGCTTCACCAGATCTTTCAGATCAGCAGTTTCAATCAAACAAAGCTCGTACCTGTTGAGATCCTTAACCAGAGCTTGTATTGCTGTTCCTTTAGAGTCTCGGACCTCCTGAATGAGACACAAGTCGCACCGAGAAAGAATCTTGGGAGCAAAATATTCAAAAAGATCCATCAGTTATCTAGTTGGGCGTTGATGTCACTCCAGCTGTTGCGCAGTAGAGTACCTTTAGCAGAATGCCCATAACCTTCTTGTTGTTAGCCTTTGCTTCACCAAAGCTCTGAACATTGAAAGCGCATATCTTCAGGGAAGATGCGGCATTCAAAACACACAACCCCACAACGAACAGCAGCACTGCAGTCCTCATCTCGTGGAGGAGTGTCGCTCTGTAAGTAAAAGAGAGTTTTGCAAGATCCTTCCAGTCATATTGTGAAACATCTTACAAATACTTCTTCACTCGGCATCTACTTTGCAGCCTCTTACCTTCAGTGCCAGTTTCAACAGGAGACTGACCTCAGTCCAGCAGAGAGCCATCTCTTCAATGAGCGTTGGTGTGTGTGGGGAACATGCAGGTGTGTGAACCATCTGTGTGTCGGATGTGCTGTGTCAGTGAGGTTGAGAATGGAGCTTCATCTGGAACAGTTAAAACCACCGAATGCACTGGACAATAGTGTGTGTTGTCTCTGGGGTTGAGTTTAATCGGACAATAGATGGTGCCTTGTGTCATGTCTGTCAGTTTCATGAACATTTGTTTAGAATTGACCACTTATTATTCATTTCAGACATGTTAGCATTGACAGCAGCAGCTGTTAGTTACCACACAGTGCCATGACATCACTGAGCCACTTAATGATGTCCACTGCTGCTTAACTGTGACACGGATGGTTCTGTATACCTCTCATTTTTAAAGTGACACTTATTTTTGTTTTATACCAGACCATAGAGGATATATGGATGAGTTTAGTAGTACACGGGAATAGATGTTGGTTGGTGGATGATGATTTGTTTAGGATACATTAGGATTCAACCAAGAAATTGACAATGTCTTCACTAATCACGTATTTTGTTTTACACTAAACCCAAGATGAACTCAAGACTCCAACCGGTGACACTTTATTTGATTTCAACTCACAAAGCTTAAACATGTTTGTTTATTTAACTCAACCAACAGTAACATTGGATAATAAAAACAACAGAGACAAATGAACACGACGCTACTGCAAGCGTTATTTGTCTCTGTTGTTTTTATTATATGGTTATTGTATTTTAGCATCTGTCATGATTTGGGTCCGTCACACTCGATGGCAAAAATAAATCAAAGGTGTTGTTGTTTCTAACAGCCCCCGGGACAATGCACTCACGGATTCATTGACTTTCCCAATGAATCCAACGTACCAGAAAGGGACAGAAAGAAGGAAGCTGTGAGACGAAGCTGAGAAATGTTGAGGATACCTTTTTAACGATAAATAATTCCACTTTGCAAATATCATAGCCATATATACATACATATATATGTGTGTGTATATATATATATATATATATATATATATATATACAGTATATATAAAACTTCACACAGAGCTGTGTTTTCAAAGAGGCTCCTACCTATAAAGTACCAACGAGGTATTTAATATCGTGGATGATGAATTGTTTCTTCAGTGAAACATCCAGATTAGTAAAAAAAAAAAGAAGGTATATTTGAGACACCATTGGTGCTGTCATCTGTCATTGGTGCATACATCATTATTACATTATTATACATATAATAAAACAACCAATATAGTAGATATTACTTTATTTCTGACCATGTAAAACTTGAATGGCTCTTTATTGTGTCATGACTATCCCTTCTGTTGTTATCTTAGAACAACAGCTGAACTATAGGTTTTCTCTTTGTCTAATGGATGTTTTTAATCATTCAAGGAGGTTGAACCAATCAAGCTGTTTACAGTACAAAGGATACTTCCTGTGTTCTTACGCCCGACTTTTGTGTTGATATTATTGAGACACAACTTCTTTGAATCGTATTAACCTCAACCAACTTGTGACATTTGCTAAAACATGTTTTTGTGTTTAAAATACTCAAAATATATTTGTGATTTTGTACACTGAATGTGTTCCTTTACATTCTACAAACATCTTACTACACGTGTCAACTCAACATTTTCACAAATACTCAAAGTCTTCAATATTTTTTTAAATACTAGATTATTACTACATCCTATGTTTTTTGAAACAAAGCAACAAAACAACAACAACAAAAACAAAGTTCCTGAGCAATAACATTATCATATCGGTCTAAAACAGTGTTGAGGAGACGCCATGCCCATGAGATAGTCTTTGATACGTGCTTGGATGTCTGAGTAAAGGTCTTCAGCTTGCTCCCTGAAAGGAGGATACCAGAGCCACAACATGGCAACCCCGACCACACCGAGGAGAAGAAGGAAGGTCACAGACACTTTCCACCAGGAGCCAAACCCTGTCTAAACAAAGTGGGAAGAAATGTAAAGTTATTCATATATACTGTATATAAATACACACACACACACACACACACACACATATATATATATATACACACACACAGCTTATTGCTTCAGCGGATTTGGTCCATGCAGCAAAAATGAAGCAAAACAAATTGTGACAACGTAAGGGCAAATAAGCATTTGAGTATAGGAAGGGCATTTAGTCCCCCCCCCACACACACACACACTCACACACACACACACAAACATGTATAGACACGCATGCACATACACACACATATTTAGATAAACATGCACACACGCACACACGTATAGACACACACACACACACGCACCCCCACCCCTACACACACAACTAGATACACACGCACGCACACACACGCACACACACACACACACACACACACACACTTACACACACAGATACACGTATATAGACACACACACACACAAAGCCACATACATATAGACACACCCACAGACAGACAGACAGACAGACAGACAGACAGACAGACACACACACACACACATATATATATATAGATGTGCACACACTTAGGGCTCACCGGTCTCCTGCTGCGGGGGCTGGCTTGCCGGAGCTCGTCTCTGCACTGCGACAGCCGGGCCTGACTCGACTGGTACTCCTGCTCCATGGCGCTCAGCTCCTTCTGCAGCTCCTCGCACTGTTCACACACGTAGGCACATCAAATATGACTGCAAAATGTACCTCAAAATGGCAATATTTTAAATAAAATGTATCTTGATAAATATCTTTATAGATCAAATTGACACTCATTTCAAATGCATCAGTAAATTAGAGATTAATGTTGAAGCTTAGTTCATTTAGGGTTTGTTTTGTCAATAAATATAAAACAAATCTTTATGTATTAGTGAAAAAATTGTTGGAATTGTAAATGAGGGGGATATTATATTTGACTGAAACTAAACGTTTAGCTTGTGAATGTGGCCTACAACACACTGTGATAGCTCCACTTCACCTCTCTCTCTTTGAGTCTGAGTTTGTCCTGAGTGTGATGGAGCTGCTCCTCCACCTGAGAGTCTCTCCTCTCCATCAGTCGTGGCTCTGCTTCCTCCGGCGTCAGAAGCCCTTGCATCATGGAGCCCTGGCTCTCCTTGCTGCCATCTAGGAGATAGAAAACTGCTTAAAGAAAAGAACCATGTTGCCTTGTACTCTATAAACACATCTACGGATCTTGCCTCTCAGGTGCTGGATTTCCTCTCTTAAAATCTGATTGTCTTCTTCCAGCAGGCACACATTGTACTGTTGAGCCTTCTTCTCTTGTCGCAGTGACACCACCTCCTCTCTCATGTCGGCCTCTCTGCTTCTGGACAGCTGCACAGGACACCCTTATTTCACAACCATACAAATTGAAACGTCTGGCCATCCACACGGTCACAGTTACCACACCTCCACTTGGCTTAGCAGCTGTTGCATCTGGTCATAATAGAGGTGTTGGTTTTCTCTAAGCTGCTCAGAGCTCAGCTTCAGCTCCTTACAAAGGCTCTGCCACCTCAGTGCCTCTGCCTTTGCCATATTTAGTGCTTCCTGATGGCAAAAAATAAAAAAAATCAACGACAGTGTCTTTTAACATAGTCAGATATAAATGTTGTTTATTTGGGTTAAAAGCTAGATATTTGACCTGCAATGTCTCAGACTTGATGAGCGCCTCAGTTTTCTCCTGTGTGACCTTCTGCAATGCGACCAGGGCTCTCTCCTCATACACCAGTTTCTGCTTCTCCATCTGTATCAGCAGTTTCTTCACTCCATCCTTGGGAAATTTCTATAAGGACACACCACGGTTGAGTTGAACCTACAAATGCTCAGTAAATGAGTAGACAGTGGACAAACACTGCATGGCAGAGGGAAATGATGAGCAGGTCGGATGTTTGGGTTTTTACATTGATTACGTTTTTAAAAAGATTTTAAAAACACTCAGTGTTTGCGTCTTTACCGCCAGCTGCTGTTCTTACCTGCAGGCAGACTTTCAGCTGCGCCTCCAGAGCTTTGATCTGGTTTCTCAGCAAGTCTTCACTGCAGCGAGCCTGTGGGTTAGAAAGGAAATGACTGACATAGTGATACTTTTAAATGACTGCAGCCTGCAGATGGAAAATGAATCAAGAAGAATTGTGACAGTATGTTCTTTCACTGTCTGCACTCACTGGGGCACAAAGGCAACTTGCAGTATCTTTGGGATATTTTTGTTTTGAATTTGAAAACATATATAACATATAAGTTGCCTTATGTTAACATACCTGAGTGAGAAAGAAAAAGTATATATGATTTAAACTAAAACAGATTTTAGATCAAAAGAACGATTAAACAAAAAAGGCAAATACCATTACTTCCCCTTCATTCATTACAGCTAGAGTAGCCCAAAGAGAGTTCATGAGGATCATAGCACCCAAAGGGTGCCACACCCTTCCTGTGTAAGAACGACAGCGTGCTCTCGTCCTGTGAAGCAGGTTAGAGCCGAAGCAGGAAGCTCCAAACCACAGACTGCAGAGGCCTTCCTGATACATGATTTTGACACAGATATGTTCAGTGTATGCTAATATCAATCAGGGAGCCCAAAAAAACCATCACTGTATAAAACTAGAGATGTGTTAGGTGTTTGGAAACGGTAACTGTGGCCGCTGTGCTATGCATACTGATGCAGAGCCTTACCGTCCATATTGTGTTCGAAGAGTTCACGAGGCGTGACGTGCTCTCCTGGAGGGCGACCAGCTTCTTCTTCACGGCCTCCTCTCTCCACAGGGCCTCCTGGTAGAGACAGCAGAGGAGAGAGAGCGACAGCATTGTGAAAATACTTAAATCAGTCTGCACAATCTGTGAAGGTTTTAGTACTCTGTTAAAAAACTCCAATAAAATGTGCCTATTTTGGTCTCAAACATTAAAGGCAGGTGATTAATTTGTCACAGGAATGTGCTAACAGTAACCTCAGAACAAACAAACACAGGAAAGAAGAAGAATAAAGTCACACACTTCCTTTAAGTCAGTTATCAACTCTTCTAACTAGCATTTGCTAATGTTAGCCACCATAAGCTACACGCCATAGCCTACAGTGGCTTCAAATAATCAAAGCATCTGTTTACTAACTGAAGCAACAAGTGAGAATGTATTGTAACATTAGGAAAAGAAGAGAAAATATTATATTATATGTATTTACAAAGCTAACCTTTGCTAACATTAGCCACCATAAGCTTCATGTCGTACCAGATCAAGTGAGGCTGTAAACTGAGTGTGTTTAATGGAGAAAGGCTGAGCTTTATGGCTAATACATTTAACTTGTGTTTAATTAGAGGAAGAATGTGTTATTTAATCTGTCAAAAGGGACATTGTCCCAACTTAAAGAACAGACAACAGTACAGAATGAATTAGAAAAGTAATGATGTTCACCTGTAAGTAGTCTGTTAACCTCTGAAGATCCTGTGTGAGATAAAAGAAATCAGACACAGTTATATTTGATTAAATCTTAGTTTTCTAATATGCAATTTATAGATTTAAAACCCCATTTAATAAAGCAACAGTTTGAAATGTACCGACTCCCTGACAGTGACCAGACCAGACCTGCAAGGAAGAAAATATTTCATTTAAAAAATACAAAACAATATTATAGCTGCTTCTCACGTAACATTTGAGATTTAAATTTGACCCACTCTGTCTGCACACTGGTCTCATGTTGTATATTCTTTTGGATGCATGTTCTGTTGCTTGTCTTTTTAGCTATGAGAGAAAGCAAAAGCAGCATTATTACTGGGCCAATAAAAGATAATTTGACATTCTCTGATAAGAATATTATACAACTAGGCAAGATATTTACCATTAAGACTATTGTCTCTTTTATCTGTGCTTTTACCCCTTTGCTGGTTGGATTCCTTTATTGCCGGCGTGGAGGTAGATGCTTGCTTCCCTGCGTGGCCTTTCTCTGCCCTCATCAGCGTTACCTGTTCTGTCCATAATGAAGCCTGAGGAAATGAGGAGGAAGAAGATGACGCAGCTGTTATTCCTGTGGATGTGGAAAGATTCAACATGGATCTGATGAAATAACACTAATAATGTCAAAGGTTATTACCCAGTTGCTGGTGCTTGGGCCTTCAGTTGCGCTGTTGTTGGGTGTCGAAATCATCTTTGTATGTCTCCCATTAGCAGTTGGAGTATTGTGGACATCTGTGTGAAATGTCTCTGACTTCATTGAACTGTATTGTTTCATTAAAAAATTATTTGTTGAAGGTTTTCCCCGAGAATAATATTTTGTAGTCAAACCACACGGCTCTGGGCTCACTGATCTCCTCCTCAGAAATTCAAGTTGCCTTTTTTCCTTCAATTCATTTTTGATCATTCTTGTGTCAAACTCTCTCGTAGGGCTGCGACATGCAGTCACGTTGTTGCGTCCTCGCATGTGTTCACGCTTCTCTGCTCTGATGTCCACTATTTGTTGGAAGTGTTTCACTGGGGAGAGCTGTATACCACTGACGGTCATGGTATCCATGGCAGCCCTCTGGTGTCTCCAGCCTTCAACGAAAATGCATCTTGAAATGACTTATCATTTTCCTAAATTATGAAGCATACAGCGTGTAAACATTTGAGTCATACAATCTCCCCCTATGGGTCAAATGGTCGCTGAAAAATATTACTGAATAATGTGTTTTAGGTGCAACATGATGGTTCAGACAGGACACATGAAGATGAACTGTATATAATAATGATTTCGATTTATATAGCGCTTTTCTAAGTACCCAAAGTCGCTTACAGAGTCCAGAGTCCAGTCATACACACACACAGTCATCCCGGTGGTGGTATAACAGTTTACTTTTTGTTTTTCATTTACATAAATAACTGTGTTTGAAGTGTGTCCATACACTTACTTGCTTTGGAAAATAAATAAATAAAGTTAGTATTTGTGCTCTAAAAGTATATGAGCAGTATTTATTTAAAAAAGCTAAATGCAAAACCTCCACAGTATATTTTAATATGTTTTCTACTTGAACCATGCAGGTCAGTTGTAGAAACAGTAGTAATAGCTCGTATAGGAGTAATTTTAGTTGTGTTAGCAGTGTTTGCAGTGTTGTTGTTGTTTGTAAGAAAGATCCTTTAACAATAAGTATCAGAGTTATCGAGACAGAGTAAGCTTTGGAAAGTACTGATTGAGGTTGTGGAGGGAAAATGTAAAAGATAATGCAAAGACAAGATGTTTAATAAGCAGAAAACCATGACAGATCTTACCTAGAATGTCATCTCAGTGGGGTAAAGTATTCCTGAATTGATTAGGAAGTCATCAATTTGTCTGAAATAATGTCCGGAGCTTTTGTCTGTGTTTCACATGTAGCTGTTTCTGTTGAGCATAATTTTACAGGAAGTGCAGTGAACCACAGCGTCATATGTTCCTCTATCTCACCAGCCACTCGCATCCAACTGATGCCATACACGGGTGGGCCCCAAGATTACACACAGACTTAGCCATATCCCCCTACATGCAGCTATGGGATAAAACACACCACGAGAGAGAGAGAGAGAGAGAGAGAGAGAGAGAGAGAGAGAGAGAGAGAGAGAGAGAGAGAGAGAGAGAGAGAGAGAGAGAGAGAGAGAGAGAGAGAGAGAGAGAGTGTGTTTGCGTGTGCATATGCATGTGCATGTGTGTGTGGTTGCCTCATGGAAATAAACTTTAAATTAAATGTACACACATATGTGTCATTAAAATGAGCTGAGAAGTTGTGCATCTCATTATTCATCATTGTCTGGTGGTGTGTATGCCTGTGTAGGCCGATTAGTTATTTGCATTAAGCTGACTGACTTTAAGTTTAGATTAAAATCACGAATATTTTCAAAATGAATCAACACGAAACATTGGATCTAGCATCACGTATAACTTAAAATCCTCCCTGTTCATATCTCTAATAACCACGGCTTATTTGCGTACAGTGCCATCTCGCGACCGCTTGTTCTAACAACTCTAAAAATAGGAGCTTTCCTCTGCTCTCGCGATGCTTCACGAGGATATCTCGTGTTTCCGCCATCCTTGCGGCTCTTAGCAGAAGGGCACGGAGAGACCAAACAAGGGTGCCAGGCGTAGCAAGAACTTCGCTCTTCATCCTTCAAACATGCTGTCCAGGCTCGTTATTGTGTCAGGTATGTAACACTGCTGCTTTCATTGATTAATACACATCACTTCGCTATGACACAGACGGGCTGTCAAGCAGCAGGAACAACAGTTTGGACTGAATGTGAAGCTGAAGGGTAAAGTGAAGGCCGCGCACTCACTGAGAGCCATGCTACGCCAGCTTGAGCTAGCTGCGCTAACTACACGCACGATATACGAGCTGAAACTAGTTTAGTTGATTGAATGTATTTGTATCAAGAGTTCTTGTTACTGCTGTTGACTGTTGAGTTTCCTGTGTCTCTAACATACTTCTCTACCAGTTGTATAACGATAGCTAACGTTAGCTAGAGCAAAGCAGAGCTAACGCTACTTGAGCTAGCGTCGCTCTGCACGCCTGTAGATGTCACCTCTCTGACGGCTGACGGGGTCGGGTTGGTGCTCTGAGTTTGTAGTAAGATTAACTACACTGGCTAAACAATGCACATCTACCAGTGTGTGTTTCTTTTGTTTAATGCTCTCCCATTCACAGGTTGACCCTATGTTATAAACTGTGATTGAAACGGTCCCCTCACTGGGTTCTGGTGACTTTTTTGTCCTTGGACAGTGAAGTTATTTACACGTTGCACTTTACTAACGCTACAACCGGCCTGCTCTCAATCCGACCTTCATGACGACTATAACGGCTTTTAATTGCACATCTTTAAAGTAGTGTTAATATCATTGTCTCCTTCGTTTGCAGCCGGTGGCCTGAAAAGCAGCGGCCCCCTCGGAGCGGGGTATGTGTCTTTTAGAAGTAGTGTTTAACTATTAACATGCAACAGAAATCTATCCGACATCCATACTATAAGCTAATGTGTTCTCTCCCACAGTCTGGTCCACGCGTCTCGATCCCTGCACACATCGTCCCAGAGTCTGGCCCCAGTGCCCGCTCTGCCAGAGAAGGGAGGCAAAGTCCGCCATGGCATCATCCCAGAAGAGCTTTTCCAGCTCCTGTACCCCAAAACTGGGGTCACAGGTCAGAAGCCAAACTTAATTTTCAGTTATTTCAACTTACTTGAATGTTGCGACTGAGTCCCGCTATAACATTCCCTTACGTGCAGTTGTATCAAACCTAAGGACGGTCCATTTGCTCCCATTAGTTTAAACACATGAGCAGTTAATACTTTAGTCTTCTGCTCTTAGTTTCATAATGCAGTTATTGAATGTGCGAGATATGAATAAGTAGTCCCACATTTGATTGAATGAAATGCAGTCGCAAACTGTTCATCTCGGTTTTAAAGGCTTGAGAGTTCAAGCATGTCTTGTGTTTTCAGTTTCGTGGTTGAGTTGGTTCTGATATGTGTTTACAAGGTAAATGCTGCTTTTTCCATTTTTGGTTTTAAATCTAGGAAGCACACAAGGCTTATAGTGAAATGTGAAACAAGCCTGGTCTCTCATTAGACATCAGTGTTATTATTTGCGTTTTTCATTCTTTGTGCTTTACGGAATTTTCATCAAAATCAAACTGTTGCATTCATATTATTTAATTGACAATGAAATTTTTTTTTCTTTTCCTAAGGACCTTACATGCTGGGCACTGGTCTCCTCTGCTACATGCTTTCCAAGGAAATCTACGTCGTCAACCATGAGACCTTGGCTGCTGCTTCCATCGGCGGCGTCATCATCTATGCTATCAAGACATTTGGCCCAAGTGTTGCAGCTTTTGCTGACAAACTGAATGAGGTACAGTGGCAACCAAATGGATTTGCATCGTTAATCTTTGTTAATATTAAATATCAGAGTAGTTTGTTTTCTTTTTGTACAGAGATTACTGTTCGGAGATCCTTGGTCTTCTCTTTTGTGCACAGTCATTCTAAGCACAACTTCGATCCTTGTGTGTTTGTGCGTGTTTTTGCAGGACAAAGTGGCTAAGGCTCAAGAGGTGAAGGACGTGGCCATGACCAGTCTGACTCAGGCTGTTGAGGAGGAGAAGAAGGAACAGTGGAGAGTAGAGGGAAGATCAATGCTCTTCGAAGCTAAGAGGGTAAGCCACATTGGCGTTGCCATTTTTATTTTCCAATATATTTGCTGTTCCTAATGTACTGCTTAATATTATGAAAATCATTCACATTGACTGCTTGAAGCGATCTTGGATATTTATCGACCTCTGCTGGTAACAAGTCAAGATTGCAACAGCCTCAGAAAGTGGCCAATAAACTGAGCTGTAATACTATGAGGAAATTGTATTATATTACAATCTTGGAAAAATATGAGTCCACAATTAAATATCTTACTCTAGAGTCCTCACTGCAACTCACCAGCTCGCTGTCTCATTGAGTTGCAGTAATACATTTGTTTTTCTTTATATATCTTCAGTTCATTTATAAATAAGAAGTTTATAATTTAATTATGGATACATTTATTAGCCTGTTTTGTCATCCTTGTAAATATGGTTTTCTATACTCGATAATGGCTATTTTAGGGGACAGTTCAACTCAAAATACATATTTTGGCTTTTCTTTAATAGAACGGCACTTGAAATGTGGCGCTCATCAAAGAGGCAATACATAAATTAAAAACAACTCTACAAACGGCAATGTTTCTTTCCAGAAATTATGACCTGCTTACTCAAGATAATCCACGGACCTTGTGGTGGGATGACGACAACACGAGCCATTACATTTTCTTAAATTTAGTCATTATTTACTTATATTGTACTTTACTATAATTGTCTGAGATTAGGGCAGTCTTTATGGATTTTCCTTTTTAATTAATTTTAAAACTGCAACAAAATGTGCAATCTTTTCAAATGTATTACAATGATGCCCAATAACAACTAATTTGCGCATATAAACATAGTAATAGAAAACGGACTGTAGCCTGTGTCAACCTATTGAATAAATGAGCTGACTTGGTGGAGACGGCCTGCACCGATCGAGCGTGTTTTGAGACGCCGTCTCTACACGAGTTGAACAGCGCTATCTATCTGAGGCTAACTCTTCATAATGAATAGAGATGCACCGATCAGGTTTTTTGGGCCGATCACCGATCACTGAAATCAGTGTCAGCCGATCACTGATAATACCGATCACTGAAATAGTATCTGCCGATCCCATAATACCGATAACGGCGTCAATTGAAGCATTCTATTTATTGTGTAGCATTATTGCCTAGGACTATGAGGAAATACACATCTAAAGCACCTTAAACATTAAAGACATTACAGATTTCTTTAAACATTTAGGACTTTTACTTTGAAAACTGTACTAATTGATACATTACAATTGTTTGATTGCTATTGTAGGGGATTGATTCCAGATATGTATGGAACACATCTGCATTATTCATTTCCTGGAACTCTTAGGGAAATCTATATACAGGACTTTTTTAACATACAAAAGTCTGACTTATTTTTATAAACTCTTCCTTGGTACAGTAACAATGTTTTAATGTTAGCATAATTCAAGCTAAATCTCAGAAACGATCTATTAATATACAAAATCAGTTCATTGTTTACTTGTATATGTTAGTGTATGATTTGTCGACATCTTATTTTGAAAAACGGATGTTGTTTCACGTGGCTCTTTCCGCTATCTTTGCAAAACCTGATGTCGTGTCACGTGAATCCAGTACCGTTGCTAGCCATGTTGGTGCCCTACGCATAACTCCTTCATGATGCCTCCTCTGAGATAGGAAAGTGACCCGCGGCGAGTGTTGTCGACGGGGGGGGTGCTCACCTGTGCTAAGCGGATGTGTCATGGCAGCACGGAGCCGTAGACTGAAATAATATTGCCGTTATAATTATTAGAACTGAGAGGGTTGTTTTAGTTGCCTATTTTGTGGTGCCCCCCCCAGGACGTGGTGCCCTACGCGCAGCGCTAGCGCACGTTATGGGAGCGGCGGCGCTGCGTGAATCCTTCCGCTAACGGCACTCGATCAGGAGCGCGCAAGGGTTTTCATAAAGTTAGCGGGTAACTTTATCATAACCGTTGCGCGCTCCTGATCGAACGCGTGTACCGTGAGCATCAGTCTATAGGGTCAGACATGTGAACATCAGTCTGTAGGGTCAGACATGTGAGTGTCGGTGAGTTGACCCAGAGATTCAGCTCGGGGGACGCGGCGCCGCTCGCTGCGGGAGGATCCCCTCGCGGACCTCTCACTCTGCGGCACTCGGCGGGCGCTCCGTCTCAGTTGCGGCACGCGACTGAAACGTCTCTGATAGTATTTCTCGCAGATGTGACGTCATCTGATCGATCGGTTATGATCGGCCGTTTTGAGAACGCCGATCAAAACCGATCATGGCAATATCGGCCGATATGGATCGGCGCCGATCAGATCGGTGCATCCCTAATAATGAATGCTGGTGAATAATGAAAGATGACTCCTTGTTTCAGGCTAGTTGGGGTCTTTTGGGGTAATGCATAGCCAACGTTATCACTAAAATGGCTGATGCCTTCAAATACTGATTTGGATGTCGGTTACCTCGGCCACAGTTGAAGCTTTGAAGCAAACATTTGAGCGACCCAAGTAGAGACCCCATATTTCCAGTGTGCGGTGACAAGGACTGTGTGGGCTCCTCTGTTCCCTTCAGAACAATGTGGCCATGCTGCTGGAGACCAACTACAGGGAGAGGCTACACATGGTGACCAACGAGGTGAAGAGGCGCTTGGACTACCAGGTCGCGCTTCAGTTCCTCCACACCCGGATGGAGCAGGAGCACATGGTCAACTGGGTGGAGAAGAGCGTCATCGGCAGCATCACTCCTCAGCAGGTCAGTCTTTGTGGTGGATGGTCTGAAGCCTCCAGAGGGGGGGGGGGGGTCTCAGTCTGGGTGTTGATGTGTGTGTGAAAAGAGTGAATTACTGTTCCTCGTACCACGGCGTGTTTATGATCCAACATTTCGTTGTTGCGGCTAAATGTATCAAACCTTAAAAGTGTTTTGGAAACTCATTGATGTTAAGCTAGGCTAACCAACACCTTTAAGGATAACTAAGTTTGTGCTGCATATTAAATATTGCATATTCCAACCAAATGAACGGTTAACTTGTTAATAGCAGGCTGTTCACACCGAAGTAAACTCCAGCATTACGTCTTCTCTGCATCACTGGGTTGATGACGGTTTACCGATTTTGAGCTATTGGCGAATTGATAGCATTAAAAAAAAACAAAAAAGGAGACGTATAGTTTAATCTTCATATTGAACAGCAACATCTGATTTATATTCAAACCGTCTGAGCCGGGTACGGCCTTATCACAAATCAAGATGATCTTTTCCACTCGATGCAACATTATCAAGTATTACTTTAAAGGTCATTCACATTACAGATTTGTTGTATTGTTAAATGGGTTTTCGACATTCATTTTTTTTCTTTGTGTGTTCTTACCATCTTGTTCATGCATCAACACTCAAAGGTTTCTTTTCTGTGTGTTTTGTAGGAGAAGGAGAGCATCGCCAAGTGCATCACAGACCTGAAGGCTCTGGCCAAGGTCACTCAGGCCAAAGCTACGGCCTAAACTGTCCAATCTTCAAAGAAGACTTCTCTAATCCCCAACTCACAGTCCCAAGACGAGACGTTCACTTTTCTTTACTGAATAAACTATTTGTCTCCGTCAATATGTTATGGGTGTGTACAGTATTTACACGTCAGCTGATGGTAAATTAAATGGTTCTCTTATTCAACTTCAGCTGCCTCTTTTCTTCTCAAGTTATTTCAACATTTCATTTAACCTTTGCTTTATGTGTTTTGTCAGTGACGTTATGTGTGAACATATTTACCATCACCATTTTTAGTGTCATAAAACATTACCAGCTTGATAATTGCTTAAGGATATTTTGCTCAGCACTTCAGACCTTTGATCACTTTGAGGGAGATACTGTGAAGCATTTCCTAAACCTTTGGACTCATAAGGAGCCAGATACGCTGCCTCGCTCGGGACCTCAAATACTTAAACCTCAGTCGACAAACACGGCCGAGCCTTCTGATCCGTCGCTGCCGTCAGATCCTTGCACTTTGATCCTGGAGACTTGAAGCAGGAAGTCGAGACTATTCTCTCCCGAGTTTGTGAGGAACGGATCCTTGCTGCTTTGTAAAGTCTATTTAAAAGAAGGAAAGGATGACGCCTAACTGACAGGTAACCGATACGTTAGGTAGCCTGATAAGTGATTGTAATGACAGGAGGTAAATCCATCTAGTTTAGAAATGGAAATGTGTTTGCTCTTTTAGAAACTTGTGTTGACAGGAAAGTCGTCTTCCAGCCTGCATCAACCCGCAGACTGATGGTCCACATTTAAACCCTAATGTGTGATAACTTTCATCTGAATGTAGAATTGGAGTTCACAGAATTTTGAACTATTATTCTGTGAGGTGAAAGGCACGGATTAATAATAACTGAATCTTTGCTCATTTAATTACTTACCGTTAGTTAGCTGGACATGTCCTTTGAGCCCGTCCGCTTCGGTTTAACTTAGTTTATTTTCAAAGCTATGCAACTTGCTGAATAGTAGACAGTAGCAATCACAAGCTGATGGTAAAGAGTAATATAAAGTGTCAACTAAACATGTTCTACTTGCTGCTACCCTGAGATAATGAATACAGGGTGACAGTGCTGAACTGAGGAAATGTATTTTATGTTTTTGTGTTTTTGAAGTCAACATTTAATTTGTAAAAAGAATAGGTTTTTTTTGTTGTTCAAATGTGATATAGTTTTGGTTTACGCTGTCAAATTCTCTAAATATCTAACCCAACAAATCCTGTGTACATTATGTGAGTGGGTCAATCCAACCATCTCCCGGGTTCACGTGAAACATCTTCTCAATCGTACAGGCTCGAGTGGATCCAGGTTTCTAAAAAGAAAGACGTAGTTTAAAAATGTTTGGAAACGCTGGACCTTTCTCGTATTCCCCAAGGTTAGTACATTTAAGTCTTGGAGCATTATCTATATTCTTTATGGCACTTTAAACATGTGCTCACACTCTTTGGTGATAAAACACCGCTGTGTTGTGGTAACCATGCTGGTTTCATTCCACCTCAGGGGTTTCTCACCGGAGGCGCTCCCTCCCAGGAGAGCCTTCCAACAAGATGACTTCAAGGTTACTCCACTGCAGAGAAACATGTCCAGACCCAGTGGGAAATCCATCTACAGTATGAACAACTGTCTCATCTAGTTACATTTCATTTATTGATGATGACAAATCATGTCAAACTACTTTTTTTCCCAAACCATTTCCTCTCCATCAGTGCAGAGAAAGGAGTATTCCGAGACGCTGAACAAACATCCTGACAACTTTCACGTCAGAGTCGAGGTACATGAGTGTGAAGTGTGCGCCGGCGTGGAGACATGGAGCAACACGTAACCGTCTTCATACGTGACTCCTCTCCACAGCACCTGTTCACCTGTGAGCTGGACGGCCAGGAGGTGAAGACAGTGGACGACTGCTTGGCCAAGCTCAAGAGGCTGGATGCCAAAGGCCGTGTGTGGCCTCAGGAGATGGTCCTGGAGGTGCAGAGGGGATATCTACTGCTCAGTGACATCGAGACCAAGGTTAGTGGCTCCAAGTACGGTACGTGGACGTCACAACATTCATCCTGAATCCAAGTGCTCTGCTGTTGATATTGAACATTCAATTCAATTCACTTTTATTTGTGTAGCCCAATTTCATAAATCACAAATTTGTCTCGGGGGAACTTTACAATCTGTACACATAGACATCCCTGCCCCAAAACCTCACATCGGATCATGTGATGCTTAGTTAAGTTAAGGAGGAACCGTTTTAAAGGCGGAAGTAATGTTGAAGGGCTGATGAGTTCAGGGCTCCTTCTGTCACAAGCTGGTGACACAAGTTTGGATTTTTTTTTCATTTTTCAAAAAATGTATTTTTATTGAGTAAGAACTAAATCTACAATCATTTGTTTTGGGGGGAATGGACAAAATACCAATATGTTAAGAAAAAATACAACATATACTTTGTTGCAGATGGAAGCAAAAAGTCTGAGACTTATTTCCATCGTCGTTCCGGGTTAGGAAAGAAAAAAGATGTTAATGTTTAAAAGCAAAGAACTAGATTAGAAGACCGAGTCGTGGCAGTTCTTTCGGAGTCACATCTGTGTACGAATACTTTAATGATGTGTTGAATGTGTTTCTGTCGTCTAACGTTCGTCTCATTCTGAAGTCAGAGCTGGACAGGATGCCTTTGGGCTGCATCTTGCAAACCAAAGCGGTGCTGGACAGCTGCGCCTACAACTCTGTGCTGACCGTAACTGTGCAAGAACGCAACCAACGCATCTCGCATGTCTTCATGTTCCAGTGTGAGGAGACGGGGGTGAGTCACATGTCACCCTCAGCCTCACCTCCTGAAGAGAGAAGAAAGGATGTGTTAGTCTCGTTGTCGTGTGCAATCTCTGAACTCATGTCCGTTATCTGAAACCTGTATCACTATTTCATAACAATGTTTTTTATTGGTGTGGCGAAGGTTCGTTTTAAAGCGTGTGTGTTTCACCAGGCGGGGCTCGTGAAGAGTGATCTGGATGAGGTACTCCGAAAAGGAGGTGATGCTGCGGAGCCACGCAGAGACCAGTCTGACCTCAGGTACAGCCCCACATCACAGGAACTCCGTCTCAAGGGAGATGAAATCAAAGTCAAAAGTCAAAGTCAGTTTTATTTGTCGATTTTTCATATGTGCAAACATACAGACGATTGAAATTACGTTTCTCTTCTGTCCAACATAAAGTGAATTGAATTGTGCAACATAAAGTGAATGGTGCTACATATAGACAACATAAAGTGCAAAAATAGTAAAAGAACATGTAAAGATATAGAAAACATAAATTAAACTAGCAGCATTCAGACATGTGAGTCTGAAAGAGGACGGAATTACATTAATGAGAAGGACATTGTTGTGACTGTAAAGCTTTATCAGCTGTCTGTCGTCGATCAGGACTGATCTTGAGAATATCATCGGGCAACATGGTCCAGGAAGTTTCTGGCAACCTGGGCCTCGTCCTGTGCAGCAAGCCAGGACCCCACCGCCACCACCGGACCACCCTCAGTGGAGGAGCAGACAGACAGGTACCACTAGCACTGGAAGCATATTCAAGAAAATAGCTTTCTTTATTATAGAGAAATGCTTTAATTTAAGGTCCGTGGATGTGTTCTGTGCAAATAAGAGTGGCTCCACATGAAAGTATCCAGTATGTTTTATACTGTGTTTTGATGTTCCTCTTCAAACGATACATTTTGTTGCCTTGTAGAAGATATGCCGCCTCCACATTTTGACAACCGACAAGAAGCAACGATGTACCAAGCTGATCTTCATGAATTACACATGAGCTCTGAGGTCGCCGTGCAAATGGAAACCGAGAGGAACACAGTCAGTACATTAGTCATGAATTATAGGTCGTGGATTATTATTGAGAAATGATCATAGGTGGATCAACATTTCTCTCGTCTCAAGGAAAACACAACATATTTTTCGAAAGCTACTACGTGCATCTGCATGATTTGTGTGATGCGTCTGCTCCTTTTCATAGGACATTTTAAACCACGTGATAAATGATATGGAGATCTTCATGGAAAAAGTGTGTGTTGCAGCAAATGCATCCGCTCTACCGCAAGAAGACAAGAAGAAAAATAACGCATTTAAAATGAAGAAAAAAACTAAGAACAATGGTAATTTCCTTTTTTCCCCTGTTTCTCTTTCCAAAACATCTTCTGGAAGTAATCACTGGAGACGAGACCTCCTGGAGGTGCACAAATGTTTGTGTCTCATACAGTTGTTTTCCTTCTCTTGAAGCACCCACTTTCAGTCTGCCACTCTGGGACGAGTATGTCTTCTACCTTCAGAAAGTCAAGTATGGCTTCAATCTTCTGGTAAATATCTCCAAAGATTATAATGTGACCAGTGGTTTTGGAAATATTGTGTGTGAATGCTCTCGTGTGTTGACCGGAGTGTGATTAGGAAACTCTTTGTATTCCAGGGCGAGCTGGAGGGGACACTAAGCGGCCCGACGGCTCCTGACTATGTCCACATCTTCTTCACTGGTTTAGCCGCGGTGAGCTTTTCTCAACGTATTTCTCACTAGACCAGTCGACTGTGAAGAAACACCAGTCGATACTTCCTCCATCTTTCCACAGATACTGCCTCAGTATCCTGCAGACCTTCCTCCCACCGTTGTCTCGCCGCTGCTGACGGAGGCGGCCCTGCAGCTGCTGAGTCAGGTGGTCGACCCGGAGGAAGACTTCCTGTGGAGGTCTCTGGGAGACAGCTGGAACGTCCCCAGGTAAAGAGGCCTCTATAGCCCTCACACACCTGCAGTCTTTATAATAATAATAATAATAATAATAATAATAATACATACGATTTATATAGCGCTTTTCAAGGTACTCAAAGCCGCTTTACAACACATCATTTTGAAAAAATCCTAAAAGCTATGCATAATGAATTGCGATAAAACAAACAGTAAAAGCACATAAGAACATACAGAGCACACAATCACACATTAAAAGCAGTTTTGAACAGGTGGGTTTTGATTTGTGATTTGAATGATGAAAGTTTGGTGCAGTCTCGGATGATTTTGGGGAGAGAGTTCCAGAGGGAGGGGGCAGAAATGGAGAAGGCTCTGTCACCCCATGTCCGGGGCTTGGTCCTGTGAGCTTTATTAATATTGCCACCTTAAACATATATAGCCCTCTGATTGTATGGGTCACTCACCTGACACGACACACCCAAACCTGGGCCGAGTATGTGTGTATCCGTCGTTATGTAAATATAGGTCAGAGTTAACGCTTCAGTCATTTGCTGAAGAACGCGTGATAGAGAGGAGGGAATTGAAACTACTGCTGATTTCAGTTGTAGGTTTCATCAAAAGAAATACAGTCAGGGGACATATGTGTTTTATTTACGGATGCTTTAGTCTTTCTGGTGTTTAACTTCCCTCCAGCATGACACTTACTCTCATTCTTTTGATATGGCTAGTTTGTCAGAAACGGCACTACCTCAACTGCATGAGCATTTATAGCTGCATTTTAGAGAGGATACACAAATAAATGTAATTCTTTCAACTTTATGCTATTCCTGATCAGTTTTCCTGTTTCTAGTCTGTGTGCTAAGCTTATCATGTGCTGGCACCAGCTCCATGTTTACCACCCAGACATGAGTGGTATCAATCAGCAAATATGCATGTTTCCCAAAATGTGAAAACTCTTATAGTTTTATCCTATAAACTCGTCATGAAGGGTGCACCAGTATACAAGTGGTGCCAACACATTTAGTCATCAAACCCCTTAAATTGACTTCTTACTGGTGTTTTTGTTTGTTGCTCATTCTTGAATGATCCCAGCAATCATTCACAGATGTCTGTAAAAGCTCATTAAAAGCGATGTTGCTCGAAGTCAAGTTACGAAGTCACTCCAGCTTTAGATTTGTCTTTCTTATGTCTTGACTGACCGTTTCCTCCCCTCTTGTCGATCACCTCCTAGATCTAGTTGGGTGGATGACGACGTCCCATTTTACATCCCACAGTTCTACGATGGCTGGCAGCCGCCTGCCCCCACTAGCATGCCTTCCCCACTCCCTTATGAGAACAGTCCAATGAGCCCCAGCGACAGCCAGTACTTCCCGCCCGGCGGCCCCCGAGAGCCGCCCCTCTACATGCGGGTCATCTACAACTTCACGGCCAGGAACAACCAAGAGTTGAGCCTTATGAAAGGTGATGTTGTTCAGGTAAGATGAGTGCTATGGTACAATAACCATCTTCACTGGACAAGTACAAGTAGATTATAAATATAAATATAAATGCTCGTCTTGTCCAACACAATGCAAAGATTGCTTGTAGTTGTAATAAAAGTGAAAGTGTTTGTTATATCAACCATGTTTGATGCAGTTTCATTGATCTGCCACCGTCAGGACAATTGTTTTATAGGATCATCTTGTGTTTGAGGTGTTGGTTTCCTGTGAGAACCGTGTCTTAGTTACATTCCACCACTGCCCACCCAAGAAGTGGATGAACTTAACACTCAGCACTTTATTTTTCTGGACATTTTAACCAACTTGAAATTCACCTTGATCACTGCCTTGTGTATATATGTTTTGTTTGTTTCCTCTGTATATTTAGTATTGTTACTGTGTTGTGTGTTTTATTTTTATCTTTTATTTCTAATGCTCTAATGGGCACCTGCTGCTGTGATCCTGAAATGTCGGCACTGTGCGACTAATAAATGATTATCTTATCTAAAAAACTTCACATATTCAAAACTACATTACTGTGGATGCAGCCTTGTTGTCAGTCACATTTTCATCAAGCTGTTTGTATATTCACAACAGTCACAGTATCAACACGTCGATGCTTGAGATATGTGGTTCTTTGGGCTTTTTACAGGTGATTCAGAAATCAAAACAATGGTGGCTTGTTAGCAACGCCCGCGACGAGGAGGGCCACGTTCCTCAGAATGTTCTGGAGCCGATGAAGAGCGACGGGCCCATG
This sequence comes from Liparis tanakae, assembly GCA_036178185.1. Classification (NCBI taxonomy): domain Eukaryota; kingdom Metazoa; phylum Chordata; class Actinopteri; order Perciformes; family Liparidae; genus Liparis; species Liparis tanakae. The sequence goes on along the minus strand of CM070097.1, from coordinate 14,236,049 downwards.
GAAGAGCCACTGGTGAGCTCAGTGACACGCATCGCCGCCGAGGAACCAATATCTTCTTTCCATGTGACTTCATTCCCTCCTTTTATTCTCTCTGCCCAACAGCGGGACAATCGCGGCCCTGTGACTCTGAAGATGACCTCCACACCCTCAGAGGTCAAAGCTTGGCTGCAGTACAAAGGTTTCGCCAAGATGTGAGTGAAATCATGCACATACACACCATCTGGGAGCTTTATCACGTGTGTACTGTAAATATAACGTGTAGGCAGCTGAAGCCAGATGTTCTGTGTCTTTTCATCCGCAGCACGGCGACCACCCTCGGGGTGCTGACCGGTAAACTTCTCCTCGGGATGACCAAGGATGAGATTAGGACGGTGTGTCCCGAGGAAGGAGGCAAGGTCTTCTTCCAGTTGCAGGCCGTTAAATCAGCCATTGCGGTAAGTCGTGTGTCTCGTGATACTCGCAGTCTGACATCCAGCTGCAGCACATCTGTAATGTGTGATCCTGTTTCCTGCAGCTCGCCAGTGAACCCTCGAGCCTGTACAACGGGCGCTACTAAAGACGCACAGCGCTTCAGTTTGTTTTCATCCTCAGATTAACAACTGGATTTATTGTGTCTAATTTATCTTTTAGTCTTAAATTCTTGGTGTTCATCATTTGTTATTTAAGGGAAAGAGCTTTTACTGAATGAAACTCATATAATTTATTACAAGCAGCAATACTTGATTGAGTTAATCAAATGTATTATTACTGCAATTTACTTATCTTGTACGTCTCGTTATTTTAAGCAACATTTAGCAGTTTTCCTAACCGAGTAAACCAAAATACCCATGTAGACATGTTCTCAATTCAACGCCATTGTTCTATAACAGCTGCATTAAACAGTTACATACTATACAAATACAGTCCATTCAGTTCTACTGCATTTAACAGTAACTTAGGTATTTTTCCAACTTGGACTCTATTTTTGCATGTTTTTGTGTGTGACTAATAGGTTTGTCTAAATTGTTACCGGTGTTGAGGAATAAGGATAAGTCACTAAAAGTGTTTGTTTGACCCCCGTCAGACTCAGATTGTCATTTTAAGTGTTTAACAAAAACATGTTCCCTTGCTTGTTAATATTCAAGTCCCGCTCAAGAAGAACTCTCGACCTACAATTTGAATGTGGAGCCTCAACAGACTCTTTACGGCATTGTTCCTCTGTGGGCCTCATCGGGTCAAAGTATCCTCAAGAACTCTCCAGAACGTCAAGCCTTCTGGCAGCTGGCTCACGCGCCGCCGCTCGTCGTTCAATTTGGAGCTCTTCGTTATATAAAAACAATGTATACTCTACGAATATATATTTGCAGCCATCCATTTAAAATAACTATACATGGTGAAAAATAATATTCAACCATCATTTTGAATATTCAAGAAAACCACCATACCAAGCTTTCTTTACACCAGGGGTCAGGAACCTTTTTGACTGAGAGCCATAAAAGCAAAATATATTTATATTTACACCAACAACTCTGCCCAGCTGCCACTCACCTCGTGGTGCCTGGTAACCCGTCTCCTTGAGACTTTCATGTCACATACGACTATCAGAAGCTACTTTCAGGTGATGCTAGCTTGCGCCAACAGGATTAAAGTGCTACAGTACTCAATACTGGACCAATTCTAAAACTGATTGCCAATAGGTCAGGACACCAAAAGACATGAGTCCAAGTTGAAAATGACAGCTTTAAATTGATGCTTTAATCCAAAATTTAAAGAGTCACTAAATTGGCTTAAATCCTTCAATAGATTCAAAATGTGACTAGTAAATGAAGCGCTTTAACTCAAATCTAAGTTTATAATTGTCTAAATAAAGACAAACTTAGTTTTTTTTTTTTTTTTTTACACATTTGAGTCAACTAAAGGCATGTACATGTTTGGGAAAGTGTGAAATGTGATTAAAGGACATGAAATCTACACAACCAGCCAATAAAAAAGACAGAAGAATCTTCTCTTTATTTATTAGTTACAGTCAGTTGTCATTTCTCAAAAGGCATCATTGTCTTCTACTCTCTCTTGTTTCCCCAATTGGCCATCTTGTTGTTGATGGGAGTCTTCTTGAATCGGTCTGACTTCAGGTACGCAGCAATCTTCTCAAGAGCCTTAGATGACATAACATACAGAGGCATTAAATAAAACATTACTTTGCAAGGCCACTGCCATGTGAACAACATTTACAGACATCATAGTCCATCACAGCGCCGCAGACGTCCCGACTGTCGGACAGTAACGGCAGATGGAACACATCGACACCCACTGAGAGTTGCTAACAAACAGTCGACTGTTCTCACCTCAAAATGGTCTAAAAAATCTTTGAGGTTCTTGAAGTCATCCAGACACGTGGGATGAAACATCCGTTGGTGATCCAACAGCTCGTACATGATGAAGTCCACATAAGTGATCTGTTAAATTAGAATTTAAAAAAAAACAACTTTATTGCACAGATGTTTTATCTCAACAAACACAAGTGCGCCTCTAATAAATTAATATAATCTCCCTGACCAGCAGCAAATGACAATTGATAACCATACAGCAGCTCAAGACTCAATCAAAACAACCAGGCCATAAAGTCAAATGCATGAAATTAATGTGATTGCGTGTAATTTTTTGCTAGTAATTGGAGTAATGCAGCTTTGAAAATGGCTGTGCCAGAACCCAACATATGCGGCACACGTTTAATGGCCGAGTTACATACCTTATCACCCGCAAACCACTTCCTGCTCCCCAAGTAATTGGAGAACTGCTTCAGTAGGCCTGGCAGCTTCTGGAGGTACCCAGACTTCAGGTTGTCCTGATGTCAGAGAGGTGATGTTGGCATTCAGAGAGGCTTGGAGGTGTGAAGTGACACATTTAGGCCATGTCCACACTACTATGTTTCCATTTTAAAAACACATAATTTGATACCCAGGTGTCCACACTACAGCAGAGTTTTAGGTCACCGAAAACAGAGTTTAAAAACTCTGGGCTGGACGAGTATAAACAGAAGTTCGGAAACAATGACTCAGACAACTGCTATCTGGACCTTGAGTCTGAAATAAAAGTGTGTCGAAATACGACACCCGAGTCCCGAGTTCACTTGATTATGTTTAGCAGTCACGACGTGCCCTTCTCCATTTGGTTATGGGGCGTGACCAAACAGCCAGGTCTACCGGGACAGTTTAACCTTGTCGTCAGTCCAAGCAAATAAATCTGTGGTCCCTTTTTGCCACCGACTTTTTCCATTGCTGCATAAAAAATAAATAAAGCAACTGCATTGTGTTGAAACTGTACTTCCAGTTTACACCTTCACACACGCACTCGGTGTACGTTATAGGGTTTCAAAGGTTGCCGTGTGCACCGAGTTCAATTAAAAAAAAACGATGCTGAAACGCACTGTTTTAAAACAAAAACTTATTAGTGTAGCTACAGCGTCAGTGTTAAGCTCTTTATGTCATACTCACATAGTCACCGTAGCACATCATCGCAAAGCCGAGTCTGAAGTCCATCGCCTGGTTCTCCAAGAAGTCCACACAGACTTTCTCATCCTCGGTCTCTCCACCTGGGATCACATCAGATTCAGTAAGGAACAAAAACACACCTGAAAAGTGTGGTTCCTTCTTTTAAAAAAGGAAACCTGAAATAAAGATATTATATTTACACAATACTTACACAAATTGTGCTTACGAGCAATGTATCTCATGATGGCATTGCTCTGCACGATCTTCCTGTCTCCATCCTCCAAGTAAGGCAGCTAAGGTGAGACGTTAATACCATTATTAGTTTGGATTTTTATTTGCCAGCTTTATACTTTAATTAATCCTCAAAAGTTAAACTCACTTACGTTGGGAAAGTCCATTCCAAGTTTACTTTTCTCATCCAACCAGCAGCTCTTGTCAAAGTCTGGAGCTGTGAGGGAGAGACATGTGGGTTGGATGATGAAGTAGATGTTTGGACACTTTGATGAACTGAAAGCTGAATTGGTAAGTTACCTTCGCCACAGACGTACAACTTGTCCTCATACTTGGAGCCAGTATACTCCAGCAGCAGACGGGCAGGCTGGGCGAGCTGAGATTCACACATGGATGAGAGCACACCTCTCAATTGATTAATCAATTAACGATGTTAATCGTTTTTGGTCTAATGAGTGGTTAATCCGGTAAAAGTACAAAACATTTACCGCAAAGTCTTAAATATCAAGTTGTGCGATACAATTTAAATCATTGAGGTTTTAAGTCTTCACAAATCTAAAAGAAAAAGTACGCATCATATCAAAGAAAACTATTTCCATGCAACGCCAAGTGCTAAAGATACTGTTAAAATAACTTCAATTTCAATAGATACAGACATAGTAGGATGTTAGCCGTTAGAGATAACTAGCGTTACATTGTTGCACCACTTGCATCCAAGGCCACGAGCACGTGCACTGGTCACTTTACAAAACATTTCCCATCAGATGTTACGAACTTACGTAACATTTAACCTGAGCGAGGCTCTGTCGAGACTCATGCTTACAAAGCGCTATGGAGTTAAGGAGTCGGACGTCAACGTCAGTAGCAAGAGAGGAACAGTTTGAAAGGCGGTGCGTGTTTCTTAAATCTGTGTTTGTTGGCTCTTCAGCGGGAGCTGTTAAAGTCAAACAACAAGAACCACGTTATGAATAAAAGAAGACGGCTGCACTCACCCCACGAATATCCCAGTAAGCCAGTTTCATCGTCATGTTGAATCACTTTCTTGGGATGACAGCGACTCTCGCAGCTGCTTTAATCCGCTGGACGGAGAGGTGGGCTGGTTTCTTTCTGCAGGAGGTGGGCGGGGTCTGAGAGGAGGTCGGGTCACGTGACGAGGGGGTGAAATATCCGACCTGCTCGAACCCCATTGGCTGTAGATCGCTGACAGTTTTAAATTGTTCTTGTGAATGCCTCTCAGTCTGTGGACAATGAGGCAGTTACTGATCGGTTCCGTTGTTTGCACAGTCCCGGTTCATTCAGGGTGTGCTCCGCAGGCTCCTACCGGTATATCCGGTTTTAGCCAAACAATTTAACTTTATTTCTTCAGACACATGATTAGGCCATACACCTATGGTATATTTTCATATACTGTATGAATATCAGTTTATACGGAACATACAAAGTCAGAGCCCAAAGGTTTACAAATCTATATAACATGCCTCGACTTTGGAAGAACACATGTAATCAGGCCTGGGCACAGGGACGTTAGTAGATAATTTCTAGAACATGGCCTGTTATTCACCTGTCTTTAATTAGGGCCCAAAGGCCATTCAAATATGACCCTGGGGGTCCAACGGTTTTGGGGTCAAACTTAGTTGATCAGTCAGGATGAAGTAATTTTGCATGAAGGTGATTGGGCCACGAAGGCCAGTAACAATAAACTCCTATTTTGTGTGTATAAAACGTATGTTAAAATGTATGTTTATCAGACTTCTCCAATCTGGCCTCCTGAGAGTCTCCAAGCGTTCCCGGGCGTTTGTTTCCTGACCTGTGCTTATTAAGAATAAACACAATACTTTGTATAAGTCCTGTTGTCGACCGAACCTCTTTTTTCCATCAAACCGTCTTCAACCACACCACGACAAGCGGGAGGAGGAAAAGATTCTACACACCAACAACAACAAACAAACAATAGGAGGACACATATATACACTTGGGCTGTGTTAATATTAATCTGATTTATTGAAGGGACCGTAATGTCTAGGTTCCGGCAAAACATCAGAAGAGAAAGCACTTTGCCTGTGAGGACAGAGAGATATTGAGTCTGCAGCTCAAGGCTAGCTACACACCTAACAGTATTCAACATTCACACTTGTTATCGGTATTTACACATACCAAGAGGGGCACAGACGACAGACAGCCCCCACTCGGGGGTAGGAGTGAATTTCCATGAGAAACTAGGATGTACCTATGATGAGATCTGTGTTTTTGGTGACTGAACCTTATTTGGGGAGTCAGTGTGTTTTTGGGTCTCGACTTGCATGTTGAGGAGAGCTCCCCGGGTGATTGCAATCGCTGGTGAGCGTTTGTACTTAGCTTTTGATCAGTGAATAAACGTCTCCCTAAAGGAGAGAACATTAGCAGACTGTGAGTCTTATTATTGTAGAAGCTCTTCCAGGCTATTCAATTCTGAAATACGTAACAGCTGCAACTAACGATTATTTTGATAATCGGTTAATCTGTTGACAATTTTCTTTTAGATTCATCGATTAATCGGATAAAAAAAGAAATAAGTCATTTTCAATACCGTATGCTTTGGAATTCTCATTGTTAGTTTAAATACTACATCTTCTCACTTTGTCATGTATACTCAGTTTTCACAAAATGTTTAATCATGGAAATTTGGTTTAAAGTCCTGGTCCTCAAGCACTGGTCTCAAGCCTATTTGAGGATCCGGGAGAGTCCTCCGCCAATGGAGGACACCAATATGCAGGTAGGCCTATAACCATAGTAGTTCAAAGGTCCCTCCTGGTCAAAAACAGGCATTTGTTCTAGTTCCCAAAAAACTGAATACCTTTCATCACTTTGTGTTGGCTGAGTTATTAAGGCCGTTGATACTTTTTTTTAATGCAATCAATGTGTACTTACAACTCCAACACAGCGTGAAAGGTGCATGGAATTGGATTCTAAATTGCCTATAGATGTGAATGGTGGTCTGTCTCGATATGTGTCCTGTGGTGGACTGGTGACCTGTCCAGGGTGAGCCCAGCTTTGACCCAATCACCTGGAATCAGCTCCAGCACCCCTAATTGGGATAAGTGGTTTGTAGAATGGATTTGCATACCTCTATTACTTAGGCTCTTATCAGTTAGTGAAATGTGATGCAGGAAACATCTTCTGTGAGCTCTACTTAAAACATTGTTCATGGTTCAGTGGTGAGCAGTCATTCAATCAGAGGATTGGGGTGGTTCAATTCCCTGGCTCCGCTGACCCATGGTAATGTATCCGTGGGCAAGCCACTTAACCCTAAATTGCTCCTGTAACTTTGCCTACAGGTTATGAACGAGGAGTGGTGCGGTTGAAAGACTAGAAAAATGCTAAAGAACAGCTTCATTACCATTACCTGGACTGTTAAACTCAGGTTTACTCTCAATATTTAATATAGAGACAGAGTAGCCAGAGCATACAGGACCGCAACATCCGAGACAGTCACGAGCACCAGCTGTACGTACACAGTGATCCAGCCAAGATGTGTCAGATGCAAGGCCAGAGCGGGACCACAATGAAAGCTACTGTATGTCTGTACTGCAAGAATGTATGCAGGGAATACTGTACATGTTTGGAAGAGTAAAAAGTGAATAAAGGACTTGAAACCTACACAACCAGCTTATGAAAAAGACCTACGACAAACAATCTTTTCTCTTTATTTATTACAGAGTGAGTTGCACTTGTGAAAAGTAATTTCTTAAAAAGGTGCCATTGTCTCCTACTCCTTTCCCCACTTGGCCATCTTGTTGTTGACAGGAGTCTTCATGAATCGGTCTGACTTCATGTACGCTGAAATCTTCTCAAGAGCCTACAATGACATAATATACAGAGGCATTAAAACCAATTAAAAAAAGACCTTGCAAGGCTACTGCCACAACGACAACATTCACCTATGTTGAATGCTAGAGTGCATATTTCCTGACTGTCAGATATAAACAGCAGATCGAACACAGATACTGAAACAATGCGTCTACCAGAACGTCTCGGGCTCAAATTAGCGCTCCCCATCTCAACTTCTCATTATTTAGTGGGCAGTAACTCCCCTAACACCTTAAAAGTTAATAATTTGTCACTTTAAACAATGCAATACTTTGGTTGGCTTAAGGACAATTCTCAAGATGTTGGGGTCAAACTTCACACTTCCAGTCATTTGGACAGGAAGTTCCTTCAGAATCAAATTTATTATGTTGCCTTCAGAATAAAAGCTAACATCTCAGATTTTAACCGTCATCCATTTTATCTAGCATGTCTAAACAAACCCACATTCATTCCCATGCATCATACATATAATTGAGACATTTGTCATTACATGGTTATAATAAAAACAGTGTCTTCATCTTATGCTTTACAATACATTCATCTTAATAGTCCCTACTAATTATCATATATTTCTGTATGTATTAATTTAAAACATAAGACTTCCTTTATGTACATGTGCAAATTAAAATAACCTATTACAACTTCACAATACCGACTGAAAGTTGCAAACACATAATCGACTGTTCTCACCTCAAAATGATCTAAAAGATCTTTGAGGTTCTTGAAGTCATCCAGACACGTGGGATGAAACATCCTGTGTTGATCCAACAGCTCATACATGATGAAGTCCACAAAAGTGATCTGTTATGATGAGAAATTTGAATTCACAAACGTGTTAAAAAAGAAAAAAGAAAAATACTTTATAGCTGCACAGAGGATGCGAGGGAGTTTCACGATTACCACTTTCACTTTCCACCCGTCAACCAGCTCTGCAGTTCTCGCTCGGCTCTGAAGCTTTATGATCCAATCAAGCTCATCGTTTGGGTTTTTCACCTTTTAGATTTACTTAGTTCAGTCTCACCTTATCAACGCAACAGCATTTCCATCAAAAACACGCAAATAAATTAATATAAGCTCCCTGCCCAGCAGCAAATGACGGTTAATAACCATTCAGCAGAACACGACTCGATTATATTCATCAAAACAACTTGATAAAACAAAATGATAGTAAGTTCAAAAGGTCATAATGTCAAATGCATGTAATTAATGTGATTGGGTGTCCTTTTTAGCTTGTAATTGGAGTAATGCAGCTTTCAAAATGGTTGTGCCAGAACCCAACATATGCAGAACATGTTTAATGGCCGAGTTACATACCTTATCACCCGCAAACCACTTCCTGCTCCCCAAGTAATTGGAGAACTGCTTCAGTAGGCCTGGCAGCTTCTGGAGGTACCCCGACTTCAGGTTGTCCTGATGTCAGAGAGGTGATGTTGGCATTCAGAGAGGCTTGGAGGTGTGAAGTGACACGTTCAGTGTTGTTAAGCTCTTCATGTCGTACTCACATAGTCAGCGTAGCACAGCATCACAAAGCCATTTCTGAAGTCCATCGCCTGGTTCTCCAAGAAGTCCACACGGACTTTCTCATCCTCGGTCTCTCCACCTGGGATCACATCATATTCAGTGAGGAACAAAGACTGAGACACACCTGAAAAGTGTGGTTCCTTCTTTTAAAAAAGGAAACCTGAAATAAATATTTAAAAACATTCAGAATGGATATGAACATTTCAATGTGGAATAAACACAATACTTACACATATTGTGCTTACGAGCAATGTATCTCATGATGGCATTGCTCTGCACGATTTTCCTGTCTCCATCCTCCAAGTAAGGCAGCTATGGTGAGATGTTGATACCATTATTAGTTTGTGTTTATGTTCCATCTTTATACTCAATACTCAAAAGTTAACCTCACTTACGTTGGGAAAGTCCATTCCAAGTTTACTTTTCTCATCCAACCAGCAGCTCTTGTCAAAGTCTGGAGCTGTGAGGGAGAGACATGTGGGTTGGATGATGAAGTAGATGTTTGGACACTTTGATGAACTGAAAGCTGAATTGGTAAGTTACCTTCGCCACAGACGTACAACTTGTCCTCATACTTGGAGCCAGTATACTCCAGCAGCAGACGGGCAGGCTGGGCGAGCTGAGATTCACACATGGATGAGAGCACACCTCTCAATTGATTAATCAATTAACGATGTTAATCGTTTTTGGTCTAATGAGTGGTTAATCCGGTAAAAGTACAAAACATTTACCGCAAAGTCTTAAATATCAAGTTGTGCGATACAATTTAAATCATTGAGGTCTTAACAAATCTAAAAGAAAAAGTATGCATCTTATCAAAGCAAACTATTTCCATGCAACACCAAGTGCTAAAGATACTGTTAAAATAAACGTTTTTCAAAATAAGATTTCGACAAATCATGCACTAGCATATAAAAGTAAGCAATTAACTGATGTATCTTTATAGATCAGTGGTGGGCTGTCAGGGCCAGCAAGGCCTTCTCTGCTGGCCTAATCATCATCAGAATCCAATTAAAAAAATATATATATTTTCCCATAAATATGTTTTCAATTATTCCACAGAGTAAGAGTTATTCTCTTAATTTCATAGCTTTCGTCTTGGTTGCACTGCTGCCAGCCCCAGGTTAAGATTTGGAGGACTGGTCTTTATGTTAGATCTTTTATCCAATCATATTCCGCCATCATGTGTTGCCACTTGCCAGGGGTCTAAAATCTGCCATCAGGCCTGCAGAATCAACATTGCGGGCGCTTGTAGCTTAGAGTGAATGGAAATGAAAATGTAGTGTCAACCAATCAGCTTTAAAGTTGGCTACTGTAGGCCTGCTAGCTGGCCCCGGAACCGGCACAGGAGCCAGCAAACAGGACGTCTTTTGATTGGATTACCAATATTGAGAGGCGGGTCCTCTGGGCAGGTATATGCAAAACTACTGGGAAGGCCTATTGTTTGCAAGTGATCGATTTGGTGTTTGGAGCCACACTGGCTTTGCAAACTCGAGTTGTCTAACCAAGGCAGCAACGAGACACCAAAGTACGGCTCGGCACCTACAAGCATCGGTGCTTTGAAAACTTTTGGGGACCCGAGCGGATCTACAGATCAACAAACTAGCGCGCAGGGCAGCGGAGCTGCACAATGAAAAGGTGAAGATCAATCAATCTATCTATCTATCTATCTATCTATCTATCTATAATCCCCTGGTGCTGAACAAGAAGAAAATGACCAGTCAAAAAGTTCTAATAAAATGTATTTAATGAAAAGTATTACCAATCGTTGATAATAACTAATAACTGTTCAGATACAGAGTATAACGGTCCTGGAGAAAGGTCCTGGAGATCCACTGGTCAGCATGTGTGTGACTGTGAACCCTGCCAGACACAGAACTGCCCGCGCTAACTCGCGTGAATTTACTAGCCCGACTGTTTGTGGTTTAACCCCGTCATAAGCGTTGGTGAGGGGGCGTGGCTTATCTCAGTTACTTTCCGCCATGGAATAATTAACCACTTCTCTACGTTATACTTGTTGAAATGCCACACATGTCGGAACATCTAGCGCCCCGCTTTGATTGACTTCCGCATCCATCGCCACGAGCGCAGCAGCAGCCAATCAGATCCAACAGCGGAGTAGCTCAGCGCTGATTGGCTCTCACAGCGGAGCAGCCCAGCACTGATTGGCTCTCACAACGCAACGTCACTAGTGACATCAAGGAGCACTGAACCAGAGAGTATAAATAGGGCACACCCAAGCCCTGTTCTGAGGTCTACTTGAGGACCTGAGAGAGTCCTGGGAACCAGAACATGGTAACCAGGATGTGTGTAAACATGAAAGAAATTACGATTTCTCGTAAACATGTAAGACTATTACTTTGAAATATCTCCCAATTGGCACAGGGAATATGTCTGATTCCCAGGATAATGGTAGTCAGGATGGTCTTCAACACAGTTGAATCACTCATTTCCTGGGGTTTTGGGGAAAAACATTTTAAAAAGCACCTCAAACATGAAAGAAATTACCGATTTCTTTAAACCTTTAGGACTTTTACTTTGAAAAATTTCCTAATTGATCAATTCAAATTAATTTATTGCTAGTGTAGGGGATTTCAGATATATATGGAACACATTTGAATCATTAATTTCCTGGAACTCTTGGGGAAATATATATACAGGAATTTGTTAACATACAAAAGTCTGACTTTTATTTGTATAAACTCTTCCTTGGTACAGTAAAATTGTTTTAATGTTAGAATAATTTAAGCTAAATCTCAGAAACGATCTATAAAGATACATCAGTTAATAGTTTACTTGTATATGCAGCTAGTGTATGATTTGTCGACGTCTTATTTTGAAAAACGGATGTTGTTTTACGTAGTTCTTTCCGCTAACTTTGTAAAACCGAATGTTGTGTCACGTGAATCCTTCCGCTAACTTTATCAAAACCCTCGCGTGCTCCTGATTGAACAAGTCTACCGTCAACATCAGTCTATAGGTGCACAGAAATGTCGGCTGAGTTGACCGCAGTGGAGTTAAGGAGTCGGACGTCAACGTCAGTAGCAAGAGAGGAACAGTTCGAAAGGCGGTGCGTGTTTCTTAAATCTGTGATTGTTGGCTCTTCAGCGGGAGCTGTTAAAGTCAAACAACAAGAACCACGTTATGAATAAAAGAAGACGGCTGCACTCACCCCACGAATGTTCCAGTAAGCCAGTTTCATCGTCATGTTGAATCACTTTCTTGGGATGACAGCGACTCTCGCAGCTGCTTTAATCCGCTGGACGGAGAGGTGGGCTGGTTTCTTTCGGCAGGAGATGGGCGGGGTCTGAGAGGAGGTCGGGTCACGTGATGAGGGGGCGAAATATCCGACCTGCTCGAACCCCATTGGCTGTAGATCGCTGACAGTTTTAAATTGTTCTTGTGAATGCCTCTCAGTCTGTGGACAATGAGGCAGTTACTGATCGGTTCCGTTGTTTGCACAGTCCCGGTTCATTTCAGGGTGTGTGGATACGCTCCGCAGGCTCTTACCGGTATATCCAGCTCACGTGACAATGCAACCGATGTTTGACGCTAGATAGCAGACAAAAGTCCAATTATAGCCAAACAGACACAAGTCCAGACAGAAGCCACAAGTAAAGCTGTATGTCTACTGCAAGAATGTATGCAGCCTGCAGGGAATACGTTACAAAGCTTGTATATAGCACCATGGGTCACGTGCATTTAAACATAGTTTAATCAGGGGGATGTTGTGCATAATTTGCTTCCATGCAAAAAGTAATAGTGAATAAGATGACAGTATATTTGAACTTCAAATGGTAATACAATATACCAACTATAATTCCAGTTACTAGCTTTCTTTCTCAAGCTTTTAAAAGTATCAAATGGCTTATTTCAGCAGATTTGCTCAGCTGTCTCTTCAATGCAAGCTCATTAGTAAACAAATTAATATATTTAATCAATCATCTGGAAGTATAGCTGGTAAGTTGAGGATTTTTCTAACAAACAGCTATAAGTACAGTATATAAGGACTATATTCGTCATCATGTTCTGATTGTGCAGTGAGAAACATGCACAATAATGACAATTGAGTCTAAAGGGATACACATTTGCCTACTCAGTCTTGTATACTAAAACTAATTTAATTTACAATATTACAGTTACTGAAATGCTTACACATTTACATCTGCTTATTTTCACATTACTAATGACTCAAACATGTAATCATTAGAAATTTCATCTATCACCTTAGAGTAGATCAGTTGATTGACAATCGTTTAACATTACCAGAATTCCTACACAAATGCAGTCATATTATAAGTTTTATGGTACAATGTGCGTGAGCTATAGGAATTTATTATCTGCAGCCAAAATCCAATTTGTTGTTACCAGTCTGAAATGTGTGTTGGACGTTGTGCCCCATTTGGCCCATATTAGAGAGTAATGAGCTGAATCTGAGTCTGGACACAGTGCTCACTTTGTTTCACTTCCTTTATTCACTCCCACAGCTGACCATAACAAACCTTCTAACTAATCACTGTTAATACTCAAACAGACCTTAATGTTGACAACATATAACCATATTACAAACAGCACACACAGTTCTCTGTAGGGACACTTCAGGCTTTTGAACAGCAACGAGAAATAATATCAAGACCCAGACTGAAGGCAGGAGTTTGAAAAGGGTGTGTCAAGTTAATCGATGTTCAGATGTGTTTATTCATAAATAAGTAACCAGTTGGACTTTTGTACTGATTGAAAAGGACAGCTGAGAGTTACTGTTTAGACTCAAACAATATCATAAAATAAGTTTAATAAGATGCTACAACCTAGGAAAATTACTGCACACTGGAAATACACATTGGCAAGTAAATATTAATAGAAACAACAGTATTGTCATGCCTGATTACTAAACAGCAAACGTTTGTTTGATTGTGATTAGTCGTTGACAAGAAACATTAAAGTTTCACAAAGCCAGACCTTTATTAGAACCATGGACATACAATGTTCTATATATACACATCATGAATGTTTGATACATATACAATCAACTGCAGAATATAATCTAGGTGATACAGCTGAAAAAAGCTTTAACAATCTAAATTTAAACACTTTTAATACAGCATGTATTACTTATTAGGTTTGATTGAAACTAGAATGGACACTCGGTAGAGCGCATACCTTCGCATATCACAAGATTGAGCATTGAGTTATGAACATTTGGCATTAGTTGTATGCCAATTGGATATAAATAGTAAAAAGAAGATTTTGACCTTTTCATGACCGTGACCTTTGAATCAATCGATCCAAAAATCAAATCAAATGGTCCCTGGATAATAACCAATCATCCCACCAAATTTCTGGCGATTCAAGAAGATTTTGACCTATTTCATGACCTTGACCTTGACCCGATCATTCCCAAAATCTAATCAAATGGTTCCCGGATGATAACCAATCATCCCACCAAATTCCATATGATTCGGTTTAATTCTTTTTTACTTATGCGAATAACACGCACGTACGCACGCATACAAATATACGGCGATCAAAACATTACCTTCCGCATTTTCAATGGTAGGTAATAAGTATGCAATGCTTGTAGTTATAACTCACAAGTAGAGATGCACCGATCAGGTTTTTTGGGCCGATCACCGATCACCGATCACTGAAATCAGTGTCAGCCGATCACCGATTATACCGATCACCGATCACTGAAATAGTATCGCCGATCCCATAATACCAATTACGGTGTTGATTGAAGCATTCTATTTATTGTGTAGCATTATTGCCTAGGACTATGAGGAAATACACATCTAAAGCACCTCAAACATTAAATAAATTACAGATTTCTTTAAACATTTAGGACTTTTACTTTGAAAACTGTCCTAATTGATACATTACAATCGTTTGATTGCTATTGTAGGGGATTGATTTCAGATATATATGGAACACATCTGCATTATTCATTTCCTGGAACTCTTGGGGAAATCTATATACAGGACTTTTTTAACATACAAAAGTCTGACTTATTTTTATAAACTCTTCCTTGGTACAGTAACAATGTTTTAATGATAGCATAATTCAAGCTAAATCTCAGAAACGATCTATTAATATACACAATCAGTTCATTGTTTACTTGTATATGTTAGTGTATGATTTGTCGACATCTTATTTTGAAAAACGGATGTTGTTTCACGTGGCTCTTTCCGCTATCTTTGCAAAACCTGATGTTGTGTCACGTGAATCCTTCCGCTAACAGCACTCGATCAGGAGCGAGCGAGGGTTTTCATAAAGTTAGCGGGTAACTTTATGAAAACCCTCGCGCGCTTCTGATCGAACGCGTGTACCGTGAGCATCAGTCTATAGGGTCAGACATGTGAACATCAGTCTGTAGGGTCAGACATGTGAGTGTCGGTGAGTTGACCCAGAGATTCAGCTCGGGGACGGGGCGCCGCTCGCTGCGGGAGGATCCCCTCGCGGACCTCTCACTCTGCGGCACTCGGCGGGCGCTCCGTCTCAGTTATGCACGCGGCGACTGAAACGTCTCTGATAGTATTTCTCGCAGATGTGACGTCATCTGATCGATCGGTTATGATCGGCCGTTTTGAGAACGCCGATCAAAACCGATCATGGCAATATCGGCCGATATGGATCGGCGCCGATCAGATCGGTGCATCCCTACTCACAAGTATATGAATGTCATCTCAAAGCAGTCGGCGACACCGTTACAAAACACACATACTTCTGTGGCAGACGTGTCCAAACACACAGCAGCACAAAGGGACCAGATTCCACCCAACCCTAAACCTTTGCACTCCTCTCAGTGAGTACACAGGTATGCACTTCACTGGACGACGAAGGGAATTCAACATACCTCGGATATCTTTTCATTATCTGAGTCAACTAACCCACAACAAACTATCCCACTAAACAGTCCTACGTCGCTGGCTTTCAACTTGGTAAATGAACCCAGGCGTTCTCTATCTTAACCTGTTGGCATTGTTAGCCGCGTTTGACGAATCATCCACATGGATAAGTCAAGAAGGAGAACACTTTAATATTAGACCATGTTGTAATTTAAGGCACAGCATCGACATATCACACTGCAACACACAGCTCAAGAAGCTGACACATAGAAGTGAATATGAATATATGATAAGATAAACAATATACACATTGCTTTCTTTTTGCTCCGAAAACTGAAACCCACTAGAGAATTAACCCTGAAGTTACTACACAAACCCCAAATCTTGCTTCGTCGAACACGGCCCTGTTCTCAAGTGTGAGATTTTGACCCCAGCTTAAAAAGGCTGCACTCATTCCCGCGAACGACTTAAATACTGTAGCGTTGCTCTTGTTGAGCAGAATTATGCCACTGGAGGAAGTGGAATTATAGTAATGGAGTATCAGTTTAATCAGGTTTGTGGTGTTGATAGTTTCTACAGTGGCTAATTAACCCATTTGGTCTGTATAATTTGATTGTAGCATTGTTATTGTAGCATTGTTATTTAGTGAAATAAATCTGGATACACAACATCTACCAACATGGCAAAAAAGTACTATTACAATCTGCTATATAAATATCATTACGCTTACCATAGTATAGCACGTCATGGAAATAAATAAAACAATCATAGTATAACATCTCATGATATAGTACGCCATACAAATAGTAGTATGACATATACATATAAAAAGTCATATGAAGCGGTATACCTTAAAATAAACTGTGCCTCATAAGGTTTCAACACAAGCCTGAGCAATTTGATCTGAGATGTTTGAGCCCTCCTTCAAAGAGCTTTTGTTTCGCTAGACATGGAGACGGGAAGATGGGATTGGATCTTTTCATTTCAGACCTTTGTTGTAGTTTTCAGTTTTTCTGGCTGAACATCTTTTCTGGTGAAAATGCAGGTGTCCTTTGTTGTTTTTCTTCACAGATATACTGAAAGTGTTGAGTGGGAGGGCAGGATTTCATCTCTCAATTTCACATCCATTCACTGACCTTCTCTCTAACCTTTTAGCCATTGGTTCCCACCATCCACCATTAATGTTCAAATGAGAATGAGAATTTCGACATACTATTTATTTTGCATTACTTCTTTTGACGTACTATACTTTGACTTGGAACAATAAATAATAAATGGATTGTTTTGTGAAGCTTTTTGTCGCTATGTTCATGCCTCTATGTAGGCTGTCATGATACGGAGTTTGTGTGTTATATTTTGAAGTCCCTTTCTCTTGTGTCCTCTGTTTCCCTGCAGTTCCTGTCCCTAGGGTTGTGTGGTGGCAGATCACGTGGTGGTGAGTCCACTGACACAGGCGCTTGAGAGGGTTGTATCTCTGAGTCCAACTGTTCATCACGGTCAGTGTCTATGAACAGACTCGGGTGTATCTTCCTCAGATGTCGCCGGTTCCTCCTTTGCGTCCTACCTGCCGGCGTCTGCACAGTGTAGGAGTGTGGTTCATCTCGCTGTCGGATGACAACAGCAGGCTCCCAGCCGCGCCGCGTGTGCATGTGTACGGTGTCTCCTGATGTCAACACTGGCAGAGACTTTGCACGTTTGTCATAGTGTTGCTTTTGGCGGAACTGTAGGTTCTGTATTTTGCTGTGAAGATGCTGTGGGACTGACTGTGTCAGCACGGCACTGGAACACGGAAGTGTGCTCCGTAGAACTCTTCCCATCAACATCTGTGCAGGCGACTCATTCAGTCCTGTCACCGGTGTGTTCCTCAGTGACAGCAACACTAGATGTGGGTCGGTACCGGTCTGTGTTGCCTTCTTCAGCGCATGTTTTACAGTCTTTATGGCTCTCTCAGCCATTCCATTTGAAGAGGGAAAACCTGGGCTGGAGTGTGTGAGTTTGAATTCCCATGAAGCTGCGAAGGATTTCATCTCATAACTGGCAAATGGAACATGATCGCTCACTATCTCCCTCGGAATGCCGTGCCTGGCAAACACAGACTTCATCTTCTGGATCACTGTGTGGGCTGTTTTATCAGACAGGTTGAGCACTTCAGGATATTTGGTCAGGTAATCAACCAATCCATGTAGCTCGAAAATGTCAGCTCCGACTTTCATCCATGGCAATTCTGGGATCTGATGTGGCATGAGTGGCTCAGCCTGCTGTTTGGGCTGTAGCTGCTGGCACTGCATGCACTTCTCCACCATTGCCTCGATGTCTCGTGCCATGCCAGGCCAGTAGAGCGATTTTCTTGCCTTGGCTTTTGTGCGCTGCACTCCTTGGTGAGCAAGATGCAGCTTTTCCAAAATCGTGCTCCTGAAGCTCTGGGGTATGATTATTTTGTTTCCGACCATGACAATGTCATTTTCAATGCTTATACTGTCCCTGACTGACCAGTAACAGTGTAGTTTCCTGTCCAGACTTTTCTTTCTCATGGGCCAGCCATTCTTGTGTTTCTCACACACAGCTTGTAGCACGCTATCTGCTGCCGTAGCTGTTTTTAATTGGGTGAGCGTTCCCTCGCTCAAGGAATCAGTGGCCTGCAAAGCATACACAACTCTCTCTTCACAGGGGTTCTCGTCAAGGTTTTCACCTTCTTTGCTTGCTGTGGCACGTGAGAGTGTGTCGGCAATGTACATGTGCTTGCCTGGTGTGTATGTTATGCTTAGATCATACCTCTGCAGTTGTAGAAGCATTCCTTGCAGCCGTGCAGGTGCTTTGCTCAGCGGCTTGCGCACAATGACCTCCAGAGGCTTATGATCAGACTGCACAGTTACTGGTCTGCCATATACATACTGGTGGAATCTTTTAGCAGCAAACACTATGGCCAGCAACTCTTTCTCTATCTGCGCGTACCTCTTTTCTGTGTCGGTTAGCGCTCGTGAGGCATAGCACACTGGGCGGCCGTCCTGCAGCAGGCAGGCTCCTAGTCCGTCTTTTGAAGAATCAGCCTGTAGAGTCAACGGCTCCTTGTGATCATAGTACGTCAGCACTGGGGCTTGTGTGAGGGTGGACTTCAATGTCTGTAGTGCTGAGCTGTGGTGTGGGCACCACTGCCACGCTACATCCTTCTTGAGCAGCTGTCTGAGGGGTGCTGTGAGTGAAGCTTCATTTGGGATGTACTGTGCCAGGAATTTTGTCATTCCCAGCAGACGTTGGAGACTTTGTTTGTCTTCTGGGGTTGGCATATATCGACAATTGCTTTGATCTTTGTGTCGTCAGCTCTCTGTCCTGCTGCCGTAATGATGTGTCCCATATACTTTACTGTGTCAATTTTGAACTGGATCTTGTCTTTGTTAAACTTCACAGGGGCAGTATTTGCTCTCTCCAACACTTTCTGTAGGATGTCATCATGCTCCTGCTCTGATGACGCTGCGATGATCATGTCGTCTGCTATGACATACACACCTGGGATGTCGCCGAAGGTCTCACAGTTCTTCTGTTGGAACACTTCGCTTGCAGACCTGATCCCGAATGGGAGTCTGAGGAAGCGGAACCGGCCCCACGGCGTATTGAAGGTGCATAGCTTAGACGATGGCTCATCTAGCTTGATCTGCCAGTATCCATCCTTCTCATCTAGGATGGAGAAGATGGATTTTCCTGCTAATCTGCTTCGCACGTCTTCCGGTGTTGGAATGGAATAGTGCTGACGTTTAACTGCCTCATTCAGGTTGCAAGGATCCAAACATACCCTTAGCACACCGTTCTTTTTCTTTGTGGCAACAAGACTGTTCACCCATTCTGTCGGTTCATTGACAGGGGTTATCACATTTCTTTTCTGTAAATCTTTGAGTGTCTCTCTCAGTGAATCAATGATGGAGAGGGGCACATTTCTGCATCCATGAATCACAGGCGTAATGCTGGGGTCAATGTGTATATGATAGGCCGCAAGGTGAGACACGAAAAGTGCTTTAGAAAAGGAATCCCGCTCCACAGGCGCGCATCTACACAATATTTAGCTCATAATAAAGAAAAGGTTGTGCTTTGCTACCAAAAAAAAGTTTGTCGCTGACTTTCCAGTCGATTTTCGATGTGTCTATGTTTTATACCGAACTAGTTTCTTCAGACATAATAGGATTTTGGTAAGCGAGCGGTGGCACGGTTTGACTCGTGATGCTTCTACACCAATGAGGTAGCTGCTTTTTGTCAACAGAACGGCAATGTGGCGTACGCCTTAATCGAGCAGTACGGAAGACGAAGAAAATACATCGGAATATCTTAATAAATCAAAAAACAAACATTGTTTTATGCATATTACTTCAATTAATCACGAGGAGGTCCATTATGTCACCACTACACGATGGAATACACACAGGACAAGCCTACAAACGTGGCTCGGGTTGGAGGGTGAGTCCCGTGGCTGACAACAACACTGTGTTGATGTGGAGTTTAACAATATTCCCGATGAATGCTGGCTTCCATCACACGTGCTGCCGTAGATTTAAGGACAACAAATCCATGGAAAGACGTTTCGCACGTGAGAGACAAGAAGCGACGGAAGACTTCTAGCAGGTCAGGGCTGCTAATCGCAGCTCTGGCCCTGTTCGTCCTGCCCTGTGCAGAATGTGTTCGTCAACTGAGCTGGCAAACGACAAAGGGATCCTCTGTCAAAGGCTGAAACATTAACAGCAGGTAAACACACACACACACACACACACACACACTGTGGTTGAGTGACTGAAAGGTACACTTATGTGTGAGATATGTCAACAAACTCATTGAGCTATCCTTTTTGTTTTGTTCAGGCCAATTGCAGAAAGCTGCCGAGTTGAAGGATGATCAAAGTATTCTTTTGCATATAAAAGAAAAAGCCTGTGTGGCTCTGGAGGTGCAGTACCACAAAGGCTGTTATAATCAGGACACCAGGTTTTTGACGAGGCCTGAACAACCAGAGAAAGACAAGTAAGTTATTTATTATATTGCATTTCAAGGAGCTGCTAACTTAACATTGCATTAGAAAACATTCAATCTGCATTCTGTTGTATGTGCACACAATCACAACACATATTTATTTATTTCCTTCTCATTCATATGTGTTCTAGGAATGAGCCACGTTTGATGTCAGCTATAAGATATTCTGTGAGAGGATCATTTGCCTAAGGCTGCTTGTCCACCAAGAGAAGCTGAGGATGGGCGGCTGAGGAAGTCCACTTCCTACTGACGTAGGAAGTCCAGTGGACTGACGTAGGAAGTCCAGTCTGTGTCTCGTTTCTTCAGTGTGTGCTGGGAGTTCAGTCCATGTTAGATCGTCAGTACGGCGCATTCCCAGGTATGTCAAACTTGATCTAAATGACTTAACATAAGTATAACATAATCATATATTTGCCTCATAGTTGTTATTGGACGCGGCTATGTATACAGCACTATTTAGAATCCATTTAGCCCACTTTTGAGGATGTTCGGGTGTTTTCCTCTTTATCGGTAACTGTGAATCTATCCACGGGAGCCGCCATATTGCCGTTCTGTTGACAAAAAGCAGCTCCCTCATTGGTGTAGAACGATCACGTGTCGAACCGTGGCACCACACGCGCCCAACATTATGAAGAAACTAGTTCTGCATAAAACATAGTCGCATCGACAATCGACTGGAAATTCAGCGACAAACTTTTTTTTGGTAGGTTAGCACAACTCGTTCTTTTTTATGAGCTAAAGATTGTGTAGATGCACGACTGTGGAGCGGGTTGAAACGAAAACAGTGTTCACCTTACGGCCTATGATGAACACCAGGGAACTCGCCCAATCCTGTGAAGACCTCTGCATAACTTTGTAGCATCTCCTCTTTGGTCGCTGGAGCTTTTCCTGGTTGCGGGGATCTTGCTGTGAGTGCCTCAACTCTTCTCACCAGCTGCAGCTCCTCACATGCATCTCCTCCCAGAATCGGCTTGTCGGCCCGGCTTGACACATGAAAGTCCAGGATAGCTTTATGTTTAGTAGTCCTGCATTCTAGAGATGCAATACCATCTGTGGGTAGGCGGGCTCCACCAAATGCAATTAGTACAGTCTCTGTGGGCCGTAGCTGAATGGGACCTGGTAGCTTCTGGAACATGTGCATGGGAAGTAGATTTGCATCGGCACCTGTGTCCAGCTTGAAATTAATCGCTACGCCCCTGACTGTGGATGTTTCATGCCATACAGTGCATTTAGCTTGGTGAGCTGCTTTCTCTTTATGTTTTCCAATCATACCTATGTATAAGGAGTCAACTTCACTCTCCAAATTATGTATTGTCTTTGTTTTGTAGTTGCTGCTTATCTCAGTGCCAGCTCTACATACCTTAGCGAAATGGTTGTTATTACCACATTTATGGCACACTGCACCATAAGCTGGGCATTGACGAGGCTCATGCTTGTTCCCACATTTTTGGCATACAGTTGTGGTTACATGCCTCTTGATGCTTGTTCTGCTCTTGTCCCAGCTGCCCGTGCGCGTTTGCCCTGTTGCTTTCCTTAAAGCATCTACTGAGGTGTCTTGTACAACCTGTGACGTCTGCATCGCTTGTATTTGTGACTTAGCTAGCTCTGCTGATCTGCACGTGTCCATGGCTCTGCGCAACGTGAGCTCATTATCACGCAACAGTCTCTCCTTCAGACGAATATCGTTTATGCTAAACACTAATTTATCCCTAATCATGTCATCTTCATTTCTGCCAAACTCACAGTCTTTGCTCTTCTGGCGTAGATCTGTGATGAATCTGTCCACCGATATTCCTGCTGACATCGTGTGACCAAAATTGATGGCGTTCGAAAACAACGTTCTTTCGAGGGCTGCAGTAGTCCGTGAAGGCTTGGAGAACTTCCTCTATTGTTTCTTCATCTCCATCTGGGATGATGGTGAGTGTGTTATACACTTCTAACGCCTCCTCGCCGACAGTGTGGAGCAGAATGGCTATTTTAACCGTCTCTTCCTTATCCAACGCACCTGAAGCGGTCATATACAGCTTAAAAGTCCAGTTTTCAGCTATATTCCCGGTAAGTATTAGCGGTGGTGGTGGCTTGAACTGCTCCATGTTCGCACGTGCTAGCACTTTCATAAGCTAACTTTTACAATACCGTCCTCGAATTATTCCGTAACTCCGTCTTCTGACACCATGTTGTGTCTTTATGCTCTGTGTATAAAGGCACTGTTATAGTTCTATACTATTTGTGGGTTGTCTAAATCACTGTTAGATACAAATGCACGGAGACGAGGATGCAGCACAAGTTAAATCCTTTACTGGCGGGATAGTCACACAACTGCCAGGCATGAACAAACTATCACAGAACTCTGTAGTAGTGGCAGTCAAACACAGCTCGATCCAATACACTACAATTACATCGCTTCCAGCAGCAGTTTCCAACCACAAACAACCTGTCAGATCATTCGCTATGGAGCGTGTTTAAGAACGGTAATATGACAACATGGCTCCGTGTGGACGACTGCAGAAACTCAAGCACACCTCATTTGTCTAAATAAAGTAATCAGCCTTTGGTCTTTATACATTTTATAAGTTGCAGTTTTCAGTTTCACTCATTTGCTTTCTGGGATGTAAAAACGACAGCTAGGCAAGCACTCCAATGTGAACATTTATTTTTCTTAGACACAAATAAAATAAAATAATATTTCACAAACAGCACAAACAGTTCACTTGGACTTGTCTTGGAATAGCAACAAGAAACCCGAAGATGAGATAAGACCAAGTCCCAGGCCTCAGGCAGCAGTTTAAAAAAGGATGTGTCAAAAAAATTGTCTTTTTTCAGATTTTGGTGCAAAAACTGAAAACTGAAGGAACAAATCATGCATCATTCACTGAACTATGAGTTATTCATGTACTTTAAATATCTGTGTTTGAAGGACAGCTCAGTGTTAATGTTCAGACTAAAACAATCATAAAATAAGAGTTAGTTTAATAAGTTGCTACATGAGTAGCTTTACTCGACACCAGAAACACATATTGAAGAGCCAACATACAAGTGAATAACTGTACGGACTGTAAACAAATCCCAACGACGCTCTGACACGTAACAGCTGTGGGGAAGTATATCATTACCGGAACAGAGAAGAAGTTATTGTCCTGTGGATAATTACACTGCAAAACAAAACAAAGACAAAAAATCATGCAGTTTGGCGAAAAGAATATTCATTAAAAAAATGTAATCATGTTACACACATTTTGTTTGTAGCCAGGATACGAGAACGACTGTTATCAGATAATTTATCATTCATTATTTATTCAGTTAGCTATTAATGTCTAAGTATTTTAGGTCAAATGATCATTCAAACTTAAAGTAAACTGCCAATTTAATTAATTTTGAAGGAGTGTAATATATATCTGATTGCTTTGACCTGCTAATGTTAGCTTTGCCAGTATCGGCTTTCTAGATAGCAGTTAGTTACGTCAAACATGTGTACATATTTATATACAACTATCTTTCATAAATCTCCACTTAGCAAGCTTTTTATTTTCTTAAAGTTACATTGAGGAGTTTTTATTTTGTGTTGCCGTTTTTTTTAATGGGTTGAATCTTGAACGTCAATGTTATTTAATGCTTGGTACAGAAAATGCAGACTCTGTACAGTAACTTTGAAAACATGTAGTCAAAAAACACGTAATAGTTAAAAAATAAATACATCAAGAGACAACATGAAATTGACATGACAAATTACACAAAGAATGACGCAAGAAACTAAAGGAAGTAAACCTCTCGGGTACACAGATTATAGGTCCTCTCTCATACTTCCACAGTAGCATCTCTCATCATAGTCTTGTGACAAAGCTTTTCTTTTTCCACAGGTGGGATATGTTGATATGCACATCTGTACAATGTCCTGATGTGAAAACAGGGGATGTCGAGTTTTGTTTATTTGTGGTGCATGATCACTTCTCTTTTTGCCCAGCTCCCATGCACAGACTCCCCTCCTCCCCGATGGTCTCCTGCTCATCTGTGCGGATGGCCTGCGTGATCAAATTCAGCTCCTCACACAAGGTCTCATACCGATACGCCACCCGGATATCAGGAACGTTGGTACGCCTGATGTCATTACTCTCCTGCCCCTCCTTGGTGTGATGTGGGCCGAGCCAGAAGTCTTTCACCTAATGCAGGGGAGGAGCAACATCAAACTGTCAGCAGAACAATAGGCGGAGGAGGGAGTGGTGTAGTAATAGACCGTCAAACTTGTTTTGTGCTATAAAGATAAGTGAACATAATAACCCTTTGAGAGAATCCACTCATGAGCACGCTGTTTCTGGCCAGCTCACACATGTCGCAGGAGCTCAGTTTCCACACCTGAGCAGCAATGCTGTACTCCTCCATCAAGGGCTCCTACACAGAGCACAATACATATCAATATGAGGCAGTATAGTATTATACATATGTAAATACCCTAATGTTAGTAGGTTTGAAAGTGAATTACAACATACCATTTATTGTCTACAGGTATTACTGCAGTTTGGCCAGATCGTTTTTTTAACAACTTTTTTGTGTGGCTTTGACTGGTTAATTAGGCAAAATCTATAGATATGATAAAAGCAAGTGAATTTCAATGGTACCAGTCTCAGAAATTCTGTCTCAAATAAGATGTTTGGACCACTTGTTGTATCAAACACACCTGAAGTGGCCAAGGTCAAACATGTCTTTATTTCACACCAAAACCAACTGTGGTCTGAGAGGATTCATCTTGTTTTATGTAGAAGACAATCAACAGTGTCTTCAGAGGTGATCATTCTGAACCTATTATCACATGTTGTCTTCTGCTAGATTGAAAATGATTTAAAGGAAAAACCCAGCCCACTTTTTAAATTAAAGTAACAAGCATCACTAGATCCAAATGTTTAGTGAGACAGTTGCCAAGTTGGCAGTCTGCCCCATCAGGCGTCCCTCCAGAGCCACTCCCTCAGCATTATCCTCATGAAGGTGAACCACAAACATAGCTTTTGTCAGTACTCACAGCCGTCCATCTAGCAGCCTGAAGAATGAGTGAGCGGCCAAATTAAATGATTAAATGAATTTATGACAGTCCTGTGATGTGTTTTAATTAAATGTATTGCTGTTAGGATTTAAAGAGAATTACGAAAAATTCAAAAAATATATTTGAAAAAGAAAATCTCTAACCCTAGTTTAAATTGTCTAATTCATGTTTTATTGAAGTGTCAGCTCATCGAGCCACGATACTCTGATTTAAAACATGTAGACAGCTCTTATTATTACAATACAATTATACTGTGTCAGGTCCCTAATTAGAGTCAGTGAATGTGATCTAATATATATATATATATATATATATATATATATATATATATATACATACACACAGTTAATATATTGTTTATTTATATATATATATATATATATATATATATATATATATATATATATATATATATATATATATATATATATATAGTATGTGTGTGTAGCTATACTTAAGTGTGTTTATTATTATATTTTGCTGATACAATTCTAATAGTTTTTTTAATTTAGAGGAAAAACAAACCTACAGAACACCTAAATGCGAGACAATGACACCGACCTTGGTGAAGTGAAACTGCAGAGGGTCGTCCGTGGACAGGGAGACCACGAGGCCTCTGGACAGGTACTCTGGTAAAGGGTTACGATGGTAGCTGAGGAACAGGCTGTTATTGCTGAGAGGGGACATGGCGATACCTATCTGGGCCAGGTAGTACAGATACTGCAGCACAGGAGCCTGGAGGACCACAAGGCAGAATGTGTGCTGTAATAAACAACCGATGCTCTCGGAGTAGATCAATACCACAGTCCTAATTGTAAATGAGCCCTTGAGGAAGTAACATTAGAACTCAATTATTACTCAACTGAAAAAAAAACAGTTATATTATCCATCATTAGTCATAATATCCAGACAAACTCTTGGACTAATACACTCTGAGTTGTAAAAAAAAAGAGGCCACACCTTCCTGAGCAGCAGCCCATGGGAGATGTTCTCTGACAGCATGAAACCAGACACCAGGTGATGGATCGGCCCCGCCTCCCCACAATGTGGACGCAGGACGAGCGTCTCAAACCCTCGCTGCCTGCAACGGAATATACACAGATACCAGAAGGTGACTTCAACGGGAGATAGCAGAGAACATATTTCAGCTTCAGGTGTAAACAATCAAGAAAAGTATGATCTACAGAGATTAACATGTGTTGCTCTCCCCTCCAACAGATTAACCAATGTTGTTGTTTGCTACCCTGTACTGCAGTAATATGCGCACACACACACACACACACACACACACACACACACACACACACACACACACATTTGACTTGTTATGAATGTTTTGTATTCTGTTTTAAATGAGGAGGTGGAGTTGAAACAATTTGCTATGAAATCATCACATCAGGATGTATTCACGATGAAATCATGAAATTAATGATGAATCACATGAAATTATTATATCTATTCATTTCAACAATATTCTCTCTTTCTCAAATAATTGTGTTGGTGTGTATTGTGTTTCGGAGCTGGACAAATGTGAAGGAAAAAAAAGAAGAAAAAAAAGTAAAATGTGAAATTGTAATAATTCTACTCAATGAGATTCAGAAATTACAAACAGAAGAATGATGGAAGACAACTTTCTTCCATTTTTATTTAAATATAAACTTAATTTTGTCAAACAAAAAAGGGAAACATGGAAGTAGATAATGTACCTGCGCAGGTGGTTCAGCACGGTCATGTTTGCGTACATATAGTACAGGTAGTAGGAGTAGGGCGGGTTGTGCTCCTCGGTCCAGTTGACCGGCAGCGGACTGTCCAGGTTAAAGATGTGTTGCTCTGGTTTGGATTCATCATCCACGCTGTCAAAACCCACAACCTGTGTGAGGCACCAACAAGAGACGCAATCACCTTTGAGCTCTGGCTACACGTGAAAGATATAAATGAAAAATTGTACAGCAAATACGTCATACGTGCTGAAGGAAGAGGTGCAGCTCTGGATGGCTGCCGGGGTGGACTGTGGCCTCAAACAGAGGCGCGAAGATATTCTCCAGCATCTCTTGGAAGTTACACAGCTGTTTCTTCGTGTGGTAGACGTCACTTTGAGAGAGAAATGCAAATAAACAAACATGTGACTTGTGAGACTATGGTTGTGTTTATAAAATGTACTCATGTATGTTACAGATATTTCAAAGATGCTCGGAGACTAATGTGTGTGTGTAGACCTCAATGAGGTTTATTCAGAGGTATTCTAGTAAGTAAGTAAAAGTACACAATGATCTCTGTATGGTATGTGTACTTATACTTGTACTTATACTTGTCTTAATAGAAGGTTAAGTACACCCTGATTACCACCCAGTAGGAGGTAGAGCTATGTTGTGTTGTTATAGTATACATTTCCCACCACTAGGGATACTCACAAGAGTCTTGGCACTTGCACCAGCCAGCGCACATTGCCGGAGTAGACCTGATGTGTTACTGCCCACTGGGCCAGTTTGTCCCACTCATCCCTGGAGCGGCCGTAGATCGACAACCTGAGCTCCACGTTCTGGTACTTGCTCTCCTCCAGGTCTGCCATCACCTCCTGAGAAGCAGTGACACAGTCAGTCAGCAGATGGCGCCCGTGTCTCATGCACTCATTCTGCAGCTCAGTGTTTAAAGTGCAAAGAAGCACCTTAATAATGTGGCCAAAGTATTTCCCCTCGATGTGGTTGTCTGTCTTGATGAAGATCTCTCTCAGTATGGACTCGCCGATGGGGTTGTATTTGGCATTGAACTTGTCAAAGCGATGAAAAGTGTTACGGTCCTGCAAGAACAGTTGAAACATTAATTAAAAAAATCAGAGACATGTACATTTTGGTGATTGTGTTAACCACTGATTCGCTTTCTGTCGATCCATCATGGGCGTTACTCACTGCGTGCATGTCCAGCGTGTCCACGCTCAGGTCAAACGCTGTCAGGTTCATGGTCTCAAACACCTCCATGAGCGTCTGACCTTTGCCTCTTTCGACATGCACAATCTCCTTCGGGTACTTCTTCATTGACCTTTTGATAAAACGCAGAAGGTGCTTCTGGTTCATGCAGGATGACGCGTGAATGTGTGTGTCCACCTGTATAAATAGATAAATGCGACCAAAAGAAGTTATATATTGGATCCTGATTCTCGACAAACAATGTTGATGAGGCTCAGTAGAAATAGCTGTCAAGTTCACCTTACGGATATTGTAAAAGTCTCGATGTGGAACTTTTTTCTGTTCCGCTAACTCTTTCATCTCATTCAGCAGAATGTGCATCTGGAACTTGGAGCTGAGATACTGCAGCCGACGGTAGCAGAAGGACTTTCTGTAGCAGAGGGAAACAAAAACAAAGAGTTGGTACTTTCTGAAAGAGATTGAGAATGTGGGTCGGATGGTTAAAAAAGTAAAGAGAACAGAATGTCTTGTGTTAACAATTTGAACCGTCCAGTATCATCACCATAACAACAATCCATCTAACATTGTTCTGTTCTGTAATCAATAATCAGGAAGCGTACACTGGTCCGTTGATGATGAGCGCCATCATCACGTTCATGTCAGCGATATACTCCTGCA
This sequence comes from Liparis tanakae, assembly GCA_036178185.1. Lineage (NCBI taxonomy): Eukaryota > Metazoa > Chordata > Actinopteri > Perciformes > Liparidae > Liparis > Liparis tanakae. The sequence goes on along the minus strand of CM070097.1, from coordinate 14,206,516 downwards.
GGTCTGGATATGGCAGCTCCAGCTCGGTGCTCCTGTAGGCAACATTACAACTTATGTAAGAAAGACTCCGCTGCCAAGCGAAGCTGTGAGACGAGCATCCAACCACATCGAGGAGCTACGAGATACAGCACGCAAGGGATTCATGATCAATATCTCACTTTTCCATAATGTTCCTCGTTGTGTACACATGCATGACACCGTCCACCATCTTGCAGCCGTAGCACAGGTCATGGGGCATGCTGGCAGGGTCCTGGTTCTCGTAGGGATGCCTTTCAAGAGCAGGTGGGTGCATCGTGGCATCTGAGAGGAAACAGAATGTTGCGCTGCGTCACGGCTCCCAACAAGGTCTGATTAGCAGCCTGCACGTTGGGACGGCTTGGTAAGGAGTGTGTGACAGATGGATTGTGAAGTAGGTGTGCCCAATTTATGTCTTAATATGAGAGTACGGCACTTGACACTGGGCATGACTTGTATTTCCATATTTAAGAACCAGTGTGTGGGACTCAGGGGGATCATTTGGCAGAAATGGGTTCTAGAGCGCAAGTTTGTCAGAATTATTAATTTCTTTTAATGTTTCAGAAACCCCAACATACACAACTTGCACTTATAAATAAAAAAAGTAGAAAATCCCCAAATTTGATTAGCTAGAATGAGAACATGAAATGATTTCTGGATCAATTATCATATCATTTCTTTAACAAAACGTTTCAGCACAAATCTAGGCCCCCTGTTTGTGAAGTTTGGATGCATGTTTTTCAGTGTGGTGGTGTGGATGTTAACATATGTATAACCTGCAGTGGCGGAGGTCTCTGGGATCTCCTCCTCATAGATATCAAAGTCCAGAGGTCTCTCGCTCAGCTCCTGAAGGCAGCGAGCGGTGGTCCTGCAGAAGCTCTGCAGCGACAGACCCATATACTTCTGCCTGATGAACAGAGCCTTCACCACACATTTGGCTGCATCCAACAGGTCCATGAAAGGAACCTTTATGGAAGACCAAAAGAATGAAAAGGAATTAAGATGATGAAAATGAAAAAGGTGTCCTTTGGGGGTGGTGTTTCTCACAACTTTATTTTGAGATACACCACATAGGGCTTCTAGTGAGAAATCCTTTTTTCCCCACTCTCCCTGCATTACTGGTGCTCTGACTTACGCCACATTTCTCCTCTCCAGAAATAGCGACTCGCTGGTACTCTTTCTCTGGAACCGGTTCTCTCTCCTGCAGGTCAGGATCTTGGCTCTGCTCCTTCATGTATCTGATAACAGATCCACAAAGGCATTACTTAAACTATTTGCTATTCTGGCATAATGTATACTGTATAATAACTGTTGCCTGTAGCCAGTGAAAAGACTCACTCAAGATCCGTGGCACTGTCGGTCTTCATGAACTCCTGTTTGGCTCGCAGAAGGATGTCGGGTTCAAACCTGAGCACAGAGAGGCTCATCATTGTTAGCTTTGGGATCATCAGAGCAGAGTCTGGTTGCAAATGAAGCCACAACTATTGGTATATAAACCAATAACCTCCTTATGCTCCCTTACTTCACATCCTGGCTGATCTGTCGCTCGAGTCGATGACGGCGCTCCTCCAGCTGCTCAATGGGGCTGTCCTCCGGAAATTCATAAGGGGCGCTGCGCATCTCACTCTCGGCCATAGTGCGTGAGAACAGCTCCTTCACACAAACACACAAGCAGTAAACAACATTGTGAAGGTCCACACATCTAGCTACAAGTCAACATTTTAGGTTTGATTCACAGCTCACTGACCTCAGCAATCTCCTTGTACTTCCCATCCATGGATGTACGCAGGTCAATGGATTGTTTCAAGGCCGCTGGGATCCCAGGCAAGGAATGCTGGGAAGTGAGGAGGTGGTGGCGGGCACCACGGAGATCAGCTGGAGATAAAGAGGAGAAAGAGGGAAACTCATGAAATAAGTAAGACAATTGTGATCTTTGAAAGTACCTAAGAGTGTCTCTTCTAGAATAATCCACGCTTTATTTCAAACTCAGAAACAAAGAACGCCTTTCTTACCAGATGCATGGTTGATTTTTACTTAATTCTTATATTATTATTATTATTATTATTATTATTATTATTATTATTATAATAATAATGCATTCTTACTTTTAAAGGTTGTATTCCTGTAAAAATACCTAAATAAAATATCAAGTATATTAAAAAAAAGAAACACAGAACGGCACATTGAGGCCTTAGTATCTTCTAATCACACTCAGACAAGTAACGCCTAATTTCAGGGTCTCTAATGACGCACACAGCAATTAATTTCAGGTCGAAAAATATCATCAATCCTTTTTGCTTGCGCCACATGCATCCTATTAACTGTCAATGAGATTATCAAGCAAGATAAAAATAGCTAATGAAAAAAGTGGGAGAGACATGGACATGAATCGGCTCCATCAGTTTAATGACAGTTCAGTCTCAGAATTGTCCTTTTTTTTGTAATTCATAGTAAACAAAACCTTCTGCAGAAGATGGCTCCCCTGTGAGTGGGCCTGTACACAACAGTGGAGGTCTGAGGTTAGAGCCTCAAGACACAATGGACCATCGGGGTGGAGCGCCGTCAGCGCACAAACCGGCTAATACCCTCCATTGCTGACATTTTAAGGCTCAAGTTTTAGACAAACACAGTTTTCATGCAAAGGACCCAAAAAGAAAAAGACGGGGGTGGTCATTGAAAAAGACAAAGACGGCGGGCTGGAGAGTGGATGCTCTGCGAGGAGGTTGTCAGCAGCGATGAAGAAAACAAAGAACTGAACCATTTGTCTTTAAGAAACAAATGGTTAGGAGAGACAATGCTTTTGTTTTCCCTCTGGGTGTTTATTTAGGAGTCTGTCTGCAGTGATATTCATCTTACACACCTGCCACTGAAATATTCATCATCCTGTTGAATATTTCATCCTGTGTGTGCTAGAGTGTCATTGATCCTGCTGTCTGTCAGCATGTATTGATGGGAAAAGGTCAAAGAAGGACCCCTGACTGTGGTCTGTGTTGATCCTGATTTATATAATAATAATAATCTTGCTCTATGTGAACAATAGAAGATCCCAAAGAGGCCAAATAACTGAGATGATTAGGACCCAACGAAAAGTCTCATTAAAGGTACAAAAACACTTGAGAAGATGGGATGGTGGCTGTGAAGAGAAAAGAGGTGGTGATGTAATCATTGGCCACAAATCACCGCGTTGCTTCTGCTTGACATTGTCCAATCAACACGTCCACTCAACCCACTGAACAGTGGGCAGCGACGTCAAAACACACACAAGTCCATCGGACTAAAGTACCTCAGCGAGGACGGAGGGAAACAGAAACTTCTTCCGTGTATAAATATTCCAGTGGCTGAACCGTCGAGCTCCAACACTAAGCTTTGAGTTTGAGTTTGTTCAAATCAAGAAAATTACATACAAATAATAATATATCAGCTGAGACATTATCACATGTGCACACACCATACTTATGAGGGGGTATATTTAAATAGTTTCACAGTATGAATAAATACATAAACCAGTCAGAGGAGCTTCTTCAATCAATGAGTTGAATTTAGCATTAAATCTATTCAGTCAATCAAGTCATCTTTCAAACAAAAACATTGACTGGTTCCAGCTCCCCAATTATTATTTTTTGTGCATCATGATTTCTGATAGTAACATTATTATTGTTTTGAACTTTTTTTATATAAAAAAAACAACTATTGCGTCATCTGCAAACAGTATGGAAAAACTTCCACTGTTAAATCATCATACGTACACTTAAGAAATAATACAAAGCTCAAAGTAACAACAATGACAATGAGGAGGGAGCACGTCTCTAATGCTCTGCTGTCGGTTTAGTGCACATCGACTTCTCGTGATAACAGTGGACACAGGTTTGGAGGGTAGCAGCCGACCAGCGGCAAAGACATCCATACGGGGGCACTAGCCAAGCCGACTGGGCCCTGGAGCTAATCCCCTAATGGATGCTATATTTGGATCATAGCATCCCTGGTTACATAAAAACTCATTTACATAACACTGTTTGAGAGCAGACCATTTAGAGATTAAAGTCAACCGTGTTTCATTTGGACATATACAAGATCATCGAGTTGTATAAAGTTTTTATTGATCGAGCAGGAAGAAAGTAGTACGGGGGCCAAATGTAAGCTGAGTAAAACGGATTGAAGATGACTGATGTGACGTTTCTAATGAAAGACAATGCAACTCGTCATCTTCCACAGCCTCAGAATGAGGTCAAATGGTATCAGCTGACTGAGAGACATCCAGTGCATGTGTAGTTCAGCAGCAGCACTACGTACGGAGAGCCTGACTCGAGTGTAACTGGAGCCGGATGGTGTAATACGTCCTCGGGGATGAGGTCACAAGTGGAAAGTCTACAGGCCACAGAGGGGCAAGAGGTCAGGGGTCGAGAGACTTTGTGAGGAACTTCCTCTACCAAGCTGCTCCAGTCCCCGTCCCTTCGTCAGAAGATTTGTCGCTACAAATAACTACAAGAATCCCTGTGCCAGCACATTTCTAAATAATTACACTGGAATATCAAGAGATTCTCTTTCTTTCCCCCGTCTCATCTCTCCTCGGCAGCCCTCGCATAATCAACCGCTGTTTACCTGTTTACCTGTTTACCTGTTTACATGGACTAGGCAGATCTAGTGTTCAGTCCACAAGAAAATGCCAGTGACTAACAACCTCGTGGCAAATGTCTCACAGCGAGAGACCAAAACGTACTTGCAGCTCACAACAATATTTTAGCATTTTGACATGTTGTTAGTAAGATTGGATATATTTCAAACTGTGGACATGCTGGTGCTGTTATACCACCTCCGTGTCACTGCAGGTAATGACATCTTACTTTGAAGAATACCATTATTTTACCCCAAAACCCCTTTTTTGATTTGATGAAATATGGCAACGGTCTCAAATGTTCCATAACACAAGCAGATTTTCAGGCATTTTGTCAATATTAAATATCCATAAACTAGCTCCATTTTATTTCAGGAATTTTATAGAAACAAGCTTATAAATCTAAAGCCAGCTTTCAGCAATACAGAGTTTTTGACACGTTGTGCTATGGACGCAAAAAAACATTGAAGTTCAATACCTGGTCCCAACTTTTAGGACCAGAATATCAAATCAAAGAAGTTTGGCTTCCATAACTATGTATACAATCTGGTTTACTACAGAACATTTGGCAGACACACAATTGAACATAACCACATCTAAATCTGGCTCCTCACTATCACGTGAGGATGTCTACTGCTCGTGCATCTCTCTGGCTCTGCATCAAGCAGCTGACGTCTTTCAAAGTGTATGTTTCATCTGCATTGTACTGCTTTTTTTGTATATATAATGTTTTCTCTGCACTGCTCTAGTCAGATGCTGACCAACATTGTGTTGCCTCAGTATCTGTACCGAATCTGAATGTGTAATCAGAATAGTAGTTTACGTCTCTGCGGCTGCATAAACTGCTGATGGCTGATGTTTATTCAAGTGGCAACTTCTTTCCTGCATTTCCTTTACTACTGTCAGCCTTCTTACTTCAATCATACAGAAATGAAATGCTAAAAAAAATGAAGACAGGATCTCCACGAGCCCTAAAAGCAAACCTCTACACCAGACCCCACAGCTGCAGGTGTGGTTAGCACACCTTATCGATCTGATCCGCCTCCTTGTTGCACCATAACATTGTCATCAAACAATCGACACACTAAAGACGGCACCGCTCAGGGCGCTTACACAACGCCACCAAGGGACAGGCAGAGGAGAGTGGGAGTGGGTGGGAAAGAGGGAAAGGAAAAAAGGGGGGGGGGGTAAAGGGAAAGAGAGGAGAGTGTTTATTGTGCTTTTGCACAAGATGATGGTAGTGGAGCGTGAACCAGCAGCTATTGGGGCCAAGAGAGGAGAGAGAAAGAGAGAGAGAGAGAGAGAGGGATGGAGCATGCCAGAAAATGGCCCAGGATGGCATCTGCTATCATTGCAAGATTGGTTAAACATGATTGGAGGGAACGATGGAGATAGATAACAAGAAAGAAACACTTTAAACACTCTTAAAACTGGTTAAAAAACAGACATGCGCTCACACATAATCACGCTCTCATAGTCAGAGTCATCTCCTCTATTCCCTGAGTCTGTCCCTGTCATACATACAAAGAGCCGGTCCAGCAGATCCATGAGCTCCCCCTCACATCCCAGTGGGTGACCCCCCTCTGCTCTGTCTGCCTCCTGGTTCAGGCCAGCTGTCTCCTTCCTCTGGAGCTGATCCTCCTCATTTAAATGCCTCTGACATGTATCTGGAGCGTACCACAGGAGGGAGAGAAGGCGGGGGGGAGGACGGCATACATCACTGGAGGATGAGGGTGCTCCAGCAGCCTCCCCATTAACACCCCCCTTGTCCTCTACGCTATCCTCTGCGCTGTGTTTTGCCGAGGTGACCATGTGTTCGGGATGTTTGTGTCGTCTGTGTGAACAAAATGGTGCTGGCTCAGCGCTAAGGTTTGAGATGTCATGGTCTTTTTTTTTGCCAGCTGAATAGCTGAAGTCTGAGGGACCCTGCCTCCATGTCACATGAATGAAATTAAAGGGCCGGCACGTTGTCCTCATTATGGTCGGAGCAGTAATTCCTGGGACATAGTTTCTCATGCCATAAACACAGCATTGTGTGTATGCTAAAACTGCTGAAATAGCACATTCATAAATCATTAAACTGCTGCAATTTCATGACAGAACGATAAGACGTTTGTGAAGCCGCCATTGTGTCCGCAGTGGTGTTCAGGTTTCTCTGCGGGTTCATCTCTTCTCTTATTATACTTCTACAGTGAGTGTACATTTGCTCTGGATAACTGCTGCATGCTATAATCGCAAAAATATGGAATACAATTTTTTTAAGAGATTACTGGACTGTACTTCAATTGCTGTATGAATCTGAATGAAACATAAACTCAATATTCCATACTTTTAAGAACGATTTGCAAAACAGACCATTACTGGGTGCTAATTTGAACTTTTTAGAAAGTGTTATTAATAATATAGAGTAGACCAAGCGATGATTATTAAATCTGTTGTAAGCGAAGAACCAATCAAAGCTCAATCAACCCCAGTTTTTATAAAATGCCCATCTATTCTTCTCCTGCTTGATACTGCTCGTGTTCAACTCAAGTTATCCTAACATGGAACTCAAAGCACAACAAGAAGTTTTAACCTTTCTGACCCGAACACAGAATCTTATTTCAGCATTTGTGCAGTTTTCTTATAGTTTTCCTACAAAGGGTAAGAAGGGTAACAGTCAATATGTTGTCTCTACACTGTCTAGGGACCCCAAGCATATTAGTTCATACTAAAACCGTGCAATATATTATGTAGTATTTATGTAGTTTCTAGCATAAGCTACTCAAACAGAAGTAAATAGTGCATTTGTTAGTAACTATGTTCAGTGCACCAGTGAGTATGAACCGCAGCAGGACTGTGTGTGTGAGATTTAGTCAATGTTATCATTGAATACATCTCACACACACACTACAGTTCCCATGTTAACAGTGTGCTTCTTTGATGTGATTTAAATAGTAATTGGACAGCTGTGAGACAGAGGAACAAGCTCTATCAGGCTTTGGAAATACAAGATCAATATACTTGTTGAGATTTGTTGACAATCTGGAAAAAATATGGAATATTTCCTTCCTTATTCTTCAAACTATCATTTCTGAAGCTGTCTGCATTTTTATCTGTTATCAAAGCAAAGATGATGCACTTAGTGGTCTTTTATGACGCGGAGCATCAAATCAGCATTTCCATACAACTGACGGCTAAAATCCTCCTGAGTTAATACACTGAGAATAAAACCCATGTATCCACCTTTCAAGCTGATAAACAGGAGAACGAGACAGAAGAAAAGCCAGAGTGCTATAGAAAGCCTCATGCCGCTGTCCCTCTCGAGGTTAAATGATCGTGTTTATCGCCAAGGCATTAAAGATCAAATATCTTTCACAAGATCTAATCAAATTGATGAGGCCTCAATAGGAGCAGAATAAACCAGATAGCTGTTGATTGATTCATGGGGCAGCTCCATGCATTGAGAGCAGGCCCCCTCTGTTGGCCCGATGCTGCATCGCACACAAACCAACACGTTCAACTCCAGATGATGGCAAAGCAGGAATAACCCACGACTTACACTTCATGACCAGAGTCAAAGCAGCAAAAGTCCTGCATTCCAAATTTGACTAAATTAAAAATTATATGAGCAACAAATATGTTCTCACTATGCTGAATGGTCCCTCTCAGTGTGTATATGATATTATTTCATTATTATTGTGATACATTGACATGTACATATAATTCTGATTGTGCAGCTGGTTGAGATGGAGCTCATTTTATGTGCTTCATATGGTACTGAGCATTTTCTTCTCTATGCATCATACTTTTTTGATGACATGTTTTATATGAAAATGTTTCCGGTTGTAACTAAGGATTATTTTTCAATAAACTTGATCAATCGATCCATTAATAATTGAGTCTATTGCAAATAAATGGCTTTGAAAATGCCTTCAAAAGATTCCACTGTATACTCTACTGTACATATGCAATTCTTACAGTACTTAAGCACATTGTATGTCTATGAAATAAAAAGAACCAACAGATGAAACTCCACAATACTTCAGCCTGTAGATGTTCCTTCATGTCATGTCCAGTCGACAGCAGCATGTACCGTACCTTTCAAACTGGATTCTGGCTCTCCACAGGTCGATGTGTTGCAACCAGCTGGCATCAAGCAACTCTCTATGTAAAGCGCCGCACTATTGACTGAACCCACAGGGCACAAGTCCAGAAGACCTCTCACAGGCCAGATGTGCATGTGAGACAACAGCATGCCGTGTAGGTACACCCGGGGAGTGACTCACTGAAGGTTATCAGGTGAAGGTGTGTTGGGGTGGGAGCCCCAGCACTCGGTCAATCATTATTTGTACAGATTGCGTTACTGAGGGGAGTGACAGCACTTTACAGGGTCTCTCCCTGTGATTACTGTATTTGCTCGTGACACAGACCCCAACATGTGTGCACATGACACGATGACAAGGGGTGTCAGAGCATAAGTACAATGTGTTCAAATTTCCATCGTGAAACTCATGGTCATTTTGAAAAACGGCCTGGTTTAGTAAATCATAGTTCTATGTGTTTTATGTTATTGTAGTATTGCTTTCCTGTAGAGGTGGAAAGTCATTTGATACTTTCATCAAAAATTGCAATTTTTACTCGACTACAATTTTCTGACATAAATAATTACATCTGATTACATTACAGGTCATTTAGCTGACGCTTTTATCCAAAGCGACTTACAATAAGAGCATCAACCATGAGTATAAACTCAGAACAACAAGAATGCGGAAAGTAACATTTCCTCAAGAAAGCCAAACTACAAAAGCACCAGAAGTATAAGTGCCATTCAAGTGCCACTGAAGTGCGAATGTGTTTTTATTCAAGGTATAGTCGGAAAAAGGATGTGTTTTTAGTGTGAAGCTGCTCAGAAAAAGCTAGGAGTGCAGGCTCTGTTGAGTGGCGGCCTTCAATCCTGATTGGTGAGGGTCAAGAAGGTTGTTACTGTGGAGACAGGAGGACATGGTTGAAGATAGCTCGCTTGAGAGTTTTGGAAAGAAAAGGAAGAAGAGAGACAGGGAGGTAGTTGGGACAGAGGGAGAGAGGGACAGAGGGACAGAGGGAGGGAGGGGAGAGGGACAGAGGGAGAGAGGGAGGGAGGGGGACAGAGGGAGAGAGAGGGACAGAGGGAGAGAGAGGGACAGAGGGACAGAGGGACAGAGGGAGGGGGAGATGGACAGAGGGAGAGAGGGAGGGGGAGATGGACAGAGGGAGAGATGGAGGGAGGGGGACAGAGGGACAGAGGGAGAGAGGGACAAAGAAAGAGAGGGACAGAGGGAGAGATGGAGGGAAGGGGAGAGGGACGGAGGGAGAGAGGGAGGGAGGGGGAGAGGGACAAAGGGAGAGATGGAGAGAGGGACAGGGGACAGAGGGCGAGATGGAGAGAGGGGCAGAGGGAGAAAGGGACATAGGGAGAGATGGAGAGAGGGGCACAAGCAGAGAGAGAGAGAGGGACAGAGGGACAGAGGGACAGAGGGAGAGAGGGAGAGAGGAAGAGAGGGACAGAGGGACAGAGGGACAGAGGGAGGGAGGTGGAGAGAGGGAGAGAGAGGCAGAAGGAGAGAGAGAGAGAAAGAGGGACAGAGGGAGAGAGGGAGCGAATGTTGCAACGGACAGGTGCAAAGTCTGTTGATGTGGGCGAGTTGTCAGCTCCAGAGGGAGAGAGAGAGATGAAGAAGTGGTCAGAGACACAAGTAACAGAGGTTAGATGTTGAGCAGCGTCTGGGGAGAATGTGGTCAAGGTGGTGGCCGTCTTTGGGGAGAGAGAGAGAGAGAGAAAAGGAAGAGATAAGAGTAATAGATCAGAGGACTTCTGTGTCTGGATGTTCATCTGATCAGTTTATGAAATATGACGGATTGGTACAAGTTTAACTATCCAACAGAATATGGAGCGACACATAGAACATGTTGTTTACACAGTAACTCATCAGTAATATTAATGTAATATATAATAATATATAACACTAGCAGGAGCCCTTATGTTGCATAATGAGCTTTTACTTGTGCTTTTACGAATGGAATACTGTTCTACAATTACTTAAGTAAAGCGGCTGTCCTAGTTATGGGAGAACCCACATTTAACAAATGTCAAGTATCAAAGAAACAACAATTATTTAATGTATATTTTACTCTTGTAAACTATTATTGTGTGCTCTTGTGAGTAGTTGTAATCTATCTATCTATCTATCTATCTATCTATCTATCTATCTATCTATCTATCTATCTATCTATCTATCTATCTATCTATCTATCTATCTATCTATCTATGCAATATCATGTGCAATACGTTTAAGTACTTTTTGTTTATATATACCTTTCTATCCTGTACATTAATATTCTACTGTTTTTTAATGCTTATTTATATTACTTCTATTACTTGTTTCTATTATTATTTGTTTTGTATTCTCTTGTGAGCAATGCTACTGTAATCCTGTAATTTCCCCACTGAGGGACCAATAAAGGACTATCTTTTCTTATCTTTCTATCTATCTATCTATCTATCTATCTATCTATCTATCTATCTATCTATCTATCTATCTATCTATCTATCTATCTATCTATAGTGCTATATAACACATGTTATGATGATTATAATTGCATTTTCCAAGAGAGTGTGTGTTTTTGTGTTTGCTGAATATAATAATAGGTGTTTAGTGTACACCTACTAACACCTTTGTTAGTATGAACATATATTTCTCTGTTTCTCTTAAGTAGTTCAACAAGTGTAAAACAGCACAAGGCACAGAAGCGGCTGAGTGGGTGGCGCTCTAGTTTCACGCTGCCGTTCACTCCACCGTTCACTCCACAAACCTGCAATAAAGTCAAAATATGCACGACACCAAACCAAACTGTGCCTCAACTCTTCCCACAATAACCGCAAACGAGTTCAAAGGGCTAAGGGCTGTCGGGTGGACGGCAGCGTGTGTTGAGCGGATCCATGACCTCCAGAGAAAGGTTAGAGTGATTCAAAGTAATTTGATGCTGATGCGATGAGCTGCAGCTGTCCATCTGTTTTCCACTCTGCTGTGCTGATTGTTAGATTGAACCAAAAGTTCAGGATCCACAAGATGAATCTCCTCCAGAAGGCCAAGTGTCAGTTTAGACTTTAGACCATCGTTAAGCAGACAATTTACTTTGTGATCCTGTTGCCAACTGCCAGTGTCTTAAAACACAAGCTACTGGCAGTTATTAAACAGTCCATCAACATACAATTACAGGAGAGTGTTTAGTCTTCACTTCACGTATTACTCTGTGCACACAGACTGGACTGTATAATCTGCCCCAAACTAGATTATCGCCCTTTTGAAAAAACAAGAGATGATGAGTCACCTAAATGTCATCTTTGCCCCCTCAAAGGACTCCCTGGATGACAATACAACATGTGAACTTTATCTTAAAGTGCTTCTGCAGAATCGTCTAAAGCAGACCTCAGAGGGGCAATCTCCACGTCTATAAAACAGAAAAGGAAATCTGTCTCAAATATAAAAGCCAAGACGGCCTCTTATCACTTTAGTGACTATTTACTCCTCCATAACAATTTCTGTAATAGCCACCGTCAGCGCCGCGCTATCAATGAGAATAATCCCAGAGAGCGTCCGGACTCGAGGGGTTGGTGAATCACTTCAACCTCCAGCTTTTGTGTTTATTGGCCGACTACAAATCAATATCCACCACCTTGAAGAGTCACGGTAATGTCCCCGTTTGTCACTGTCTGTCAAGGGTGTCTCCAGTGGTCATGTGACCCGGGTGATTTTTAAAGATACAACATATGTTGTTGTGTAATTATAATATGTAAAATGCCAGTAGAGGGAGATTATATCTTATATCATCCGCATCCTTTTAAAAAAAAAAATAAAAAAATAAAAAATAAATGCATGATATTTATATTAGTAAAGCTTTTTAAAATATTGAAGAAAATGAGTCTGGATGAGGGGATGACACAGAATGAAGAGAGGGAGGATAGTGGCTGGCGTTTCATCATATGGTCATTCTACACGAGAGGCTGGCCAGAGTGTGCACACATCAGAGTGGAGACTAATACTCTCATGCAGCTCGCGACCAGTCTACATATTCTATCTCGGCCATGAACTACCATCACTGCTATATATATACTGCTATATATATATATATATATATATATATATGTGAAAAACACTGAAATCTCACGACATTAATACCAACAAAGTATTTTGAGGTACATTTTCTCTCATGGCAACATGTTTTAAACGTGTGCGACGAGCCAAAGGGGTCCCCAATACATGACGGACCATGTCATTATTGTTAAAAACAGGAAAACTGACACAATTTGTTTTCCACTCACAAAGTGTACCATTTCATTAACATAAGGAATGGTTTCACAGAACAGAGGTATAAATACGTTGTCCTCGTCCAAAATGATAAGGGATGAAAATAAAAGCTGTAGACCAGCACACTGACATGAAACTTTAAGCAATGACGGCCAACATCCTCCACAGAGAGGATCCTCAGCGACACCTCCCTAATCAACAGGTTCTCATTTCCCCAAACTACTCAGGGAACAAGTCTTGCACACTGGCTTCCTCTGACGAGTGCTTTGTTTCTTTGTATCATAACTCAAAGTATATTGGTTTTAACTAAATGCACAGTCCACAGCACCTCAGAATCATTCCATGTGAGTTTCCTCGCCCGTAACTGGACCGACACACTCAACCCATCCTCCTTCTCCATCCCCATGCAACCTCCACTCACCTGTGCTGGCTGCATACTGCAGACTGCCCCGCTTCCTAAAGGGGGAGAGGGGCTTGTTCTTCGCCCCGGTCGCGGCCCCCGGGGGCAGGTTGGAGGACATGTTGTGAGTCCCAGGTTGCGTGGTTCAGGCAGTAAAAGGAAAAGGAGAGCTGAGTCTGAGCTGCAGAGGACTGAGCGTCAGAGAGCTAAGGAGGAGAAAAGAGAGGAGAGGGAGGAGATGCAGCACAGATGCTGGGTGCTTGAGGGGGTATGATTGCAGTCAGCGTAAGTGTGTGTATTTGTGTGTATTTGTCTGTGTGTGTGTGTGTGTGTGTGTGTGTGTATGTATGTGTGTGTGTGTGTGTGTGTGTGTGTGTGTGTGTGTGTGTGTGTGTGTGTGCTACGTGTGTGCTACGTCCAGACTGGTTGGTCCAGCGTGCATCACTATGCAGCGAAACAAACCCCGCCCCCTCCGAAAGGCTCTCGTGCGGGAGCTGCAGCGCTGATGGAGGCGGGGGAGGGGAGGGGGGGGATGAGGGGGGGGGGGTGAGGGGGCGGGACACACGTACACACGGCAGCCTACAGTTTTGCTGTTGCCATGACAACCACAAATCATGAGCATTGTGGAGAAAAGTTGTATATTACAGAAAAATATACCGTAAAACTGAAATGCTCCAATGAAATGTTACAAAATGCTTGTGAGTAATAGACTCATGTGTAAAAAAAATAATAATAATCCTAATATTCTTTTTTAAAATTGATGCCTAATGTAAAAATTAAACGAAGGCGTCAAACACCCCTTCATGATGCATATAGCTGATGACAGCTTCATCGCCTTATGGCTTCTCCGGTCTGTCCGTCCACTAATTTAGATAAAGATCTCAGCTGATGCTTTGTCATCTTATAGACGTTCATTCCCACTGATTTTGGTGATTATCCAACTTTTCATAGTTTCAACATGAGGTCAAAACGTACCTAATACTTTGATTGAAGACCAAACACATTCCCATGATCCTTAGCCGTACCGGTTTAGCCAAATTAGCCCACGTTAGTCTGCTAACTAACACGTGCTGATGTTAGCCTTTCGCTCAAAGTATTGCTGCATCGTATCAGACCAACCAGCTTGTGTCATTTGTACAACATGAAAACAAGATGAAAGGGAAAGCTAGAAACCAGCTCACGACACGAAACTGCAGGGCACGATTGCCGAAGTCCTCCACAGGCAGCTCCTCCTGCTGCAGAATCCTAGTTTCTTAAGGGATAAAAAATATATAAAAGAAATAAGAAAGATCGACATTCAAAGGGACGTAGCTGGCACAATTTCAATTGATTTGATGAATAACGTCCACACATGTTTTCTAAGTGGAGAATTATTAATAGACCAAATCTAAAATGCTGAAAGAGAACAAAGCTTTCTTTCATTCAATCACATTTGTCAATTGACAATATCATAGTTTTGTTATATAATTTTTAAAACACTTCATAGTTTTGTTTGTCATATATTCTTTTTTAAAGCATCAATTGAGAACTATTTCCATTATTGTTTAAAGGGCTTTTAGTAAAATGTCAGATAATTGTGTAAATACTTCATAAACAAAGCAACAACAAGATATTCTTACATGTATTTTTGAACACCCAGTACATTTAATATACTCCCAAAACAAATCTTTAGAAAAAAACAGCAATGTTTTCTGCACAATTAAAGGACTGACGTATTGTCAGAAGTAATTAACGTGATGTTAAAGAGCACAAATTAGTCACACATCCATCTTTCCTCTCTACAGGATTTATGGGTTTTACGTCACAATGCTTTTCTGAATACAGACCAGGAGGCGCTGCAGAAAATGATGACAGGATGACAAAAAAAACACATCTATTCAGTCCTGATATAATCAGCTGAAGAATCAATACATCAGAGTCACCTCCTGGTTAAACAACAAAGGAACATAAGTACAAAACGATGACCAGGGGCATCGTTAGGCCTATTTTTATTGGGGCTTCATTTACAATCTTTTTCCAAACAGTCTGTGCACTGTGGAGCCAGCGCCCCCTTGTGGTCTATATGGGGAAGTAGTGCAACGGACCGCATCGTTGTACTGCAGTCTGTGAATGTGAGTGAGAGAAAAGCTCTCCACAAAAAATGGTTTAAATTGCCAAAGACCAATCTCGATTGATTTTAGGGACCTTGAAAGGTTACGTAGTAAAGCCTCAGAATTATACTTTATTCCAGGAATGATTTAGCTTTCTTCCTTCTTTTTTTTCAAGCTCACGGAAGTCATGATGCCCAGCACACATTATTTGTTATGTAGAAGGAAAAATGGTTTGAACTTGACGACTTATAGTATATAACTAGTTAACAACACTGTATATGGAGCTGAATTTAATGAGATGGAGCTAATGTTTTTTAAAGCCAATGCATTGTTAGCATCAGCTAATGTCCATACGTGTTTATGATGAGATCTTCAGGATGGGTGATTATAAAAACACTTGAGCTGCTGCGTCTTAGAAAATGAATCTGTAGTTGTCAATCTTAGGACAGAAGATAATGTTTTAATGGAAAACATGTTCATCCAGCTAAAAGCACGACTCTAAACCATCCTAGTTATTTCAATACACATCATAATTTCACTCTTTCTCTACCAAATGAGATTCTAAACCCATATTCATATATTATATTTTATTCAGGAAGCTGTAAATGACCTTTCTCCCTACTTATTTGGGCAAACACAAATACTGACACTTGTGTCAAACATTTAGTTTGAATAATAATAGAAAGTAACACCAATCCAGATAAATAGTTATCGTAAAATATTTTGCTTGATTCAAACTAAAGTTGAGCAAGGAGACAAAACTGTTTCAGCTGCCATCTTTGTTTGGATTAGAAAACACAGTCACCGTGTCGGAAACCGGGTTTTTAATGCAAATCTGTTTTTATCTAGATGGTTAAAACTGTTTTAAAGATTCTGGGAATACTTTCACATTTGTTGATGGAGGACCTTGTGAGTTACTCAAAGATTGCCACGTGTTTATTATTCATCTTTATATAAATCAGAAGTGTAGCACACACTGGGGCTCCAGGGAAGCAGCTGATGATACAAGACGTCTCACAAAAAGGCCAATATCGATCCCATATGTGACACGCTGTTGTCCCAGTCTAATGTTGGTAAAAAGGAAGATCATGGTCAGTGAGCGTGAATAGGTCCAAAACAATGTAGAGGAATCCAGATATGATGGTGTTTTTGCAGGAGCTGAGAACATTGTCAGAGGAGATGCAGATGGATGTGTGAGTGAACAGAACCGTGGCTCTGAGGCTTTATGCTCTGACTGTCAGTGATTAAGAGCTGCAGACAGCTCAAGACAGCCAACGTGTTGCTGCATCAGAAGTCAACGGATGAATGAGGATAAGGAGTCTGATGTATTGTATCCCTTTTCACTCGTTTCCTCTAAAGTTAATGTGGTTTAATTCCTCATCAGGAAAATAAAGGTTGACCTTGGACACACAGCTTCCTCCAATGGCAAAGACACATCTATACATGCAGAGATTGAAGAAAGCATTAGGAAATAATTGTTTTGTATTTACTAAGTGTCTCAGCATGCTATGCGCAAACAGCAGGAACAGCCACTGACAGTCACTGACAGTCACTGACAGTCACTGTAAGTCACTGACAGTCACTGACAGTCTCTGTAAGTCACTGACAGTCACTGACAGTCACTGACAGTCACTGACAGTCTCTGTAAGTCACTGACAGTCTCTGTAAGTCACTGAAAACACAGACAACATTTCACTGAGAAATTTGGGCTTGCGGGAACAAGGGCAGATGTAAATCGAAAGAAAGATCACAGGGCGTTAGATTGAGAGGTGAGAACAGAGTAATCCTGATTCTGTTTCTGCTCTCCTGAATATCTGGGTTTTGCACAAGGCTGAAAACAATGTAATGATGTATAATGCATTGATTGTTTAAATTAAAAAGGATATTAAAGAAACACAATACAGTTTTAAGTCTTTTCTGAATAATTTAAAGTTGTCTCTTTTATTTTAAATGTTGTGCCCTGAGTTTTGTGCAGAAATATATACATTTTACAAGCATAAATACCATCATGTCTATGTATCTCCGTAATTCATAATGAAGTCACAGAGGATATATTACTAAGAATATTCCAAATTGTCTCTTTTTTCATTTGAATGTGGGTTGATAAACATCTATCTATGCTCATATATATGGGAGACAATAGAAAACAATGTTAATAACATTGCTGCCATGATTCTTAATCTACAGTTAATGGTATAGCTCTAAAATGGATTTACAAGATGTTTCGTGAAAGAGGATTAACAGCGAGTATCACAGTATGGCTTCAGTATGAGGTCTCCAAGCTTCCCCTTGCGTCATCAGGGGGAGTAGTACACCCATCTATTTTGCAGACTTGTCCAAAAGCATGTAGAGTAAAACCACATGAGCTCATCAATGGGACGGGATCTCCTGTAGTGGAGGCTGCCGAGGAATTATAAGGAACACACTGAGGAAAGTGAAGAGGATCCAAGTGTATCAAACACAAGCTCACTTTGCCAGGTGGATCCTGACAGGGACATTATTGGATTGTTGGGAATATTATTAATTTAACAAAGATTTTTGATTATCAGTGTAGCCCCAAATGTAGGCTACATAAGCTCTGTCTTGTGTATTTATGGCTGTTTGATGAGGTGTTTAAAGATGCAACAAAAGGTAAAGGCTCACTACGATCATGAGAGTGTTGATGTTTTACTGATGATCAGTAAGTATCAGCGAGCCTCCAGCTTGACCTACTTTGACACATACATGTAGGATCCTTATGAATCCTTTCTGCAACGTGACATGTTGTGGTATGTTGCAAAAAGCACACATGTCCTACATGCTCATTTCCCCTGCACCCTCCACCCAAAAAGACACTGTTAAGCCCCTCCCTCTCTGGTTGATCTGTGGCTCTGTGTGTAATCTCGTCAACAGATCAGAGACGGAGGGACTGAGCCCAAAGCAGGGCTAGGCCACCCACCTCCTAATGAGATTGGCCACCATTGCTAGATGTGCTATTGCGATTAGCCTGCTTGGAAGCATTGGGGGATTTAGGCCCGAAACACCCTGCCCCAGGCAATTAGCACTATACTTAGGCAGAATGACGTGAGTTTGATGCTCAGTATATCATCACAGAACTGGACTTCCGCATTGTGCAAGGGAGGCAGTATGAAAGGGAAAGTGGTGTTTCCTTTTTTGATGCATTGATTTGCACAATATATCTATAACCAAAAAGTATCATCATTGATTTTAGTTCTTTTCTTTGTTCTGCGGGCGACTGTAAAGATTTGACAACAGATTCTGTAGTAAAATGATAAACAAATATATCAATACCTTAAAAACAGGAAACAAAGATGATCTTTTGAAGCCACTGTGAAACTTAATGACCTCATCGTTTCTGTTTTCACCCTCATTTTTTTCTTCCTCAGAGATCCCACTCCGTCAATCCTTTCCCGCTGAGCCTGTTTGACCCTGACGTCACTGAACTGCTACTCGGATGGTCTGATCCCACTTCTCTTAAACCTGCTTCTCCTACAATAAACATGCAGAGAAAGTTGGAAACACGTGGGAAAAATATGTGCAACATTTATAAAAATACTTTTTTTTCATAATTGGATCCTATTAGACATTTGTGTGAAATTATCCCAAGCATTGCATTCAAATTCTTGAGTTATGTTCATAGCGTTGTGAGGTCACAGTGACCTTTGACCACCACATTTCAAATCAGTTTACACCTGGGTCCAGGTGGTCGCTCGTACCATCAGAGTAATTCCCTCAAAGTGTTCCTGAAATAAACACACATATTGTTTTTGCTTTAATTTCATACTGCAGATGCCGTTATTAACAAAGTAAGTAATGTTGCACGCAATATACATTTAATAGCGACATACAACTTAGGAATACAGTGCAGCTTAAACTTTGACCCTCTTGCTCACTTATCAGCTGCGTAGAGCGTTGTGGATCAGTGTCCAGGAGCGCCTGCTGCTAACATGCTGCACAATGTGACCGGATACAATTGGATATAATGCTATTTTTAGCATGCAGTCTTTTAAATAATATGTACCGGGACATACTGAATATTTTTCTTGCATCATAAATAGTGTGGTAGGATGGGTATTTGAATGCACAGATGGTGTTTTACGAGAACTGGTCGGACGGACGTTCAGATGGACAGACAAATCAAAAACATAATGATTTTGGACTCGGTAAACAAGCTTTAGGACGTGATGTGAAACAGCTGAAGCGTGATTAAAAACACGTCGTACTGTTGATGTTGATCATTTTATCCATAATCACCACATTAAACACAACAAACATAAAAGTCTGAAGACATCAACTTAACCAAGAAAATATGATTGTGGTCAAACAAATAATATCTCCAAATGTTGAAGACTTAAATACTAAATGTAAATATTAAATTGCATGTTCCTGATTTAATTTGCCAGTTTAAGCTGCAAGTTTGTTAAATAATATCCACACAGATAAGATTCTACTGCAGATGTCTTTCCTTTGCAAAATCAAATTTTCTGCAAAAAAATCGAAAAACGAATAGAAAAAAAGCATTGTCTGTTTGTTGAGGGAACGAATGATGCTAAACTTTCAGGTTGGCCGACATAAATACCTCATCCCTGCAGCACTCTTATAATACATTAAATAGTTTTAAAAGACAACTTTCCCTCCACTAGTTACATGACATCAAGTCATCTTTACTGAACTGCAATGCTCCTCAAATACAAAGGTTTTAAACATTCAGCAACTGAAAATGATCCATGCTTTGATCATGCCTCGAAGATGCTGCAATGTCAAAAGTATGTAAAGCAAAAGATAAATCAAAACGTTTCACTCAAAAGCTTGGGAGTAATAAATTAAAACAAACAACATGTTGTGCTGGTTACTGAGGTGATTTTTTGGGAAAGAAATATACATCAGCAATAGAGTATCTCAATGTAAGTCCTCTAACACGCGGGGCAGTAACTGCCCATAAGATCAGGCCCACTGACCTCCACCCATCAGGGCCACAGGAGATCAGCTGCTCCAATCCTGCCACAACAAGCTTAATGCACGTCACATCCCACCGGCGGTCTTAAAGGCTCTGCTCAGCCTGAAAGAAAATAGGAAAAATGTTCCGATAGTTTCAGTTATGTTGGATGTAACTTGGGAAACATATCTAGGTAATGTCATTGCCCCATTAAACAGCAAAGAGCAGTTTCAGTTACTTTATTTAGCTCCACCACCCCACCTGGGGTTTAACGGTCTTAACTATAAGGCGTTTAGGAGAGGTTAATGCCTCCCTGCTTCGTCCACGTGACTGACACTGAAGTCAAGAGTTCGACAGGAAATACACCATGAATCAAATGTATGCACACAGTAATATATATTAATCCACGTCAGACCTTTGCTGGTCTAAATGTTTTAAATTGGTTCCCCATACAAATATATGAGGCTCTATGGTGACAGGAAATGCAGTTCACATTGTTTTCCTGATGCGAACACACCGTAGCTGTAACAGTTATATATGGAGTTATTATATTGTCTACTTTCTTATACACACCATATACTTTATAATAGTGACACTCATTTCTGTAGATAGACAAATCAAATCAATGACTGATGAGATAACTTACTGAGTTAATGTATGTGAGTTGGTTTATTTTTCTCTTTTTCTTTACATCATTCACTATTGCCCTTATTACGATAATTGGATTGGCTGGCCAATCAGGAAGAGGCATCTTCTAAGTCCGGGGTTTAAGTAGAAGGAATTAAAGGGAGGATCTCTCCTGCACAGAGCTGCTGAATTGATTTGAACCTTGGGAGAGTCTCACTGATCACCTAATCGAGAGAGGCCAACAAAGCCAGGAAAGCTCAAGCACCTCCCTCCCAATCCGGCATCCGCTCGGAAATCGCCTTTCAGCTCGATTAGGGTTGCATCCAGATTCTCTGCTCTCCTGTTCACTGAGAACCGTCAAAATTTCCTACCTTGAGGAACTTGAGTTTGAGGAGGAAGAAAGCATGGGTGCTGGAGCAAGCGCCGAGGACAAAAAGTCCAAGGAGTTGGAAAAACAACTCCAAGTAGATGCTGATAAGGATGCTAAAACCGTCAAGCTGTTACTACTAGGTAAGTGGACTTGCAAGTTTTCCTTTTTGTCTCCAACGGGGCGTGATGCAAAGTGCTCAGACTGAAGGATGTTCACTTCATGAGATTCAATACTTATCTAATGTTGAACTCTCTTTCTCTGCTTGAACACAATGTCCTGTCTCCAAGGAGAACAGGAGTCTTGCCGTCAGCAGCTGTAACTGATCAATTAGAAAAGGCACAGGTATCAGACATGACTACGTCGTGGCAAAGGTTTCAGGAGTTATTTTAGAGATTGTCAAATTCTTAATAATGTCTTCATAAATGAATAATACTTCACTTTCAGTTTATTGGCTCATGTGCTGCATATTCTTGGACGTGAGCCATCTAAGGCCCGTTAAACTTTTCTGAGACAGCTGCTCACTGCTTAGTGAGATGTGAGATATGGTGGAGGATTGGTTTCTGGATTAAGCTCTACATTAGTTTATTGAAAAGAGGGGAGGGCTATTTAGTCTTGTGTACAACTGAGATGGATAGAGCAGGAGAAAAGAAGAGTCATATCAGAGAGATACGTTTGCAGGTTGAGCAGCTGACACACAGATCTGAGATGAAATCCAACACAGCACTTTGTAGGATTTAGACACCAGATCTTAAGGTATTCTAAAAACTAAACATTAGTAACAACCGTTTTACATTAACTATTTATGCTTAGTATAACATGAACACTGCAAAGACTTGAGAGCTTGGTCCACTGTTTATTGTTATTAAGTTGTATTTTGACCATAATGATGAGTTTATTTACATTTTAAATTTGTAACCAGTACATTTAATTTCCAACATCTACATTTTAAGAATGATTTAAATGACTGAGGACATTGGCGCTTATAACAATCACAGCCTTTGGTCTAAATGAATCCCAGGCCAGCTGTGATACGTCAATCCAATTAGCTGACTGGTTTAATGCGGATCCACTTGGGAAAGTCTTTGTTGATCCCTCAACTTGCACAGTAGGAAAAGTGTTTTATTGCCACCAACGTTAAAAAGGATGAAAAGCTGCCGCGTTAAACAAACATGACACATTGCATTATTCTGTCAGAGAGTAACACCATTCAGAGACTTCATATTTACTTCTTTTGGCGTCACAGAGAAGCTGCTTGTCCTGCAGCGTAGTCTCAGAGGTCAGACAGCAAGAACTGGTAGATAAAGATTAGGAAAGTGCCATCTAAAGGACTCTGGGAGACATTGAGAAGGGAGTAGATTTTATTTGAACTAGTGTTCGCTCCTCGTGTGATGGTGTGCTAACTAAGGAAATATATACAATATTTAGGATACATAAAAATAGCTTTTGCAAAGATCTTCATCAGGAGGATATGATAAAAACACCTAATGTAAAGTGTTACGCTACTAGTCAGCCCCCTTTGAGTCTCCATTAAATCTGAGAAATTAGCTTTAATGAACAAGAAAAATGGTCCAGCTTGTATACTACAACTGGAAAAATAGGTTTGCAAAATCTGCATTTTTCATTTAGTTAATGAACTAAAGGCCAGAGTTAATGTCACCGCTGAAGGCACATTCCCTAATGAGCACAAGGTGAAAGAACAAGTCAGAGGGGATAAAGGCGCTCATAATTAAATCCTGAAAGCTGGTGTGAACCAGCCTTACACCGACACAGTGTCACCTTTAATACCTGATCACTCATGACGGCTAGTGGGCTAAACCCAATCGTTGTGTCTTTAAACGCTCGTACAGGGTAAGGCCTGAGAGCAGAGAGCCGGCTTAGGGCGCTCTGTGATATGAGACGGCTTACAGCGCTGCAGAGAGACGGATCTGCCTGAAATCTCTTGCTAGCACATCCGACTGTGACTCGAATCATACGTAACTCCACAGTTCACGTCACGCATCGATGTGCAATGTACGGACGGCTACGTTTCACCACACGTTTCCGTTTCAGTGCGATTTACTAAAGTTTGGAGATGTGTGAGACACACTGGAGCTTCATGGCGTTTATTACAGGATGAGGTGTCAATGTACAAACATCTTCTGGTAATTTGACATGACGCTTGCTTACGGAAAACCAATTTAGACTACAGTATAGCTTAGCAAGACACAAAAAGGCAAGAGCTTTATTGTTGCGCTGCAAAGAGATTATGCTGTTCTCCTTGGCAGAGCCTGTCGAGAGTTTAGTGACCTCTTTTAAACCAGCACAAGGTGTCACATGAAACTGGGAGCAAGGCCACTTCTGACAACTTTATGATCCCCATCATTTTACAGGCCAGCTGAAATAATCATCAATGAATGCTCACATAAATCTGTCTTCTCCACTGCCTCCGACAACACTGTCTTGTCTTTTATCACCGTAAACTGCAGTTTCCTCAACTAGCTGATAAAGTGCATGACACTTCATGTTATAGAGAATCTTTCTGGGCCTGTTTTATATCAATTATGGGAATTTTGCAGTATTATCTTATACCTGTTTACATTTTACTCAGGAGAGGGACAAAAACAGTTATTTGTGAAACTGGTTATAATGGATTTCGGCATTGTCATAATTTATGAATAGATATATGTTACTTATGGGTTTCTCCAGTATAAGTCTGTGCGTTGTACAAAGCAAATGTTATTGAGTTCTGCTCCGATGTGATGAAGGCAGAAATCTGAAAACTTCAGAAAATCATCCATAACCTATCCAAACAGAGAGATAGCACTTTCGTTTAAATGCACATCATTTGTGTCTATTCTGGCCAGACTGCACATTCATAGCTGTGCATGGCTTACAGTGTGATCCGAGTCAATATGTGTTGTTGCTAACCTTTTTATTGTCTTACAGGTGCTGGTGAGTCAGGGAAAAGCACCATTGTAAAACAGATGAAGTAAGTAATAAAATAATTGATACAATTTGTTTTGATGTAATCCACGCCATGTCGATGACCATCAATAAAAGGGTTTTCAATCTCTTCAACCTCGAACAGGCGCACAGCCAGCAGGCCAACGCTCCGTCATCTCTGACTGTTTTACTTGTAGTGAAGCCTTTAGACAAAAGGTCAATAGGCGAACATCCGCTTAGTCTGACTTGTCAGCACTTGTTTTGTGCTGTGAACTGAGCGAGTTCAGAAACACACCACATGGTGGCGCTGTGAGTACAAGCTCCACGGGATGGCCACTGGGTTGTTTCTATAAGCAGGACTTTTTACCTGTGGAAATCAAAATTAATCACATACTTGATCTTAGTAGTTCTATTAAAATAAGGTTTCCACAAATTACCTTTTCCATTACATTTTTCGAACCGCGACATTTAATATATTAGGATATACAAACGACCAACCGGCTCAGCAGAGCAGAAGATTCATGTTGCTCATGTTTGCTGGTTCATCTGTGTCCAGGATTCTGCATCAAGGTGGTTACACAAAAGAGGAACAATTGGAGTTCAGAGCCGTCATCTTTGGCAACATCCTGCAGTCTACTCTGGCTATCATCAGAGGCATGGAGATATTGGCCATTGATTTTGGATCGTCCGCTACACAGGTCTCATATGACACTTAAAAGATGTACACCTGATTAACTTGCACCGTTATTCATTTTCACTGACATGAAATCGTCCTGTGAAGTAGTGAAAGTACTCTGCCGGTGCTGATGGATCTTTCATTACAACCACAGGAGAATGCACAGAAGCTGCAGAACTTGTCCGACTCCATTGAAGAAGGCACCATGCCTGCTGAGCTGTCCGACGTCATCATGAAGCTGTGGAAAGACTCTGGTGTGCAGGCCGGCTTCGACAGAGCTGCTGAGTACCAACTCAACGACTCTGCCGGCTAGTGAGTTCATGTCTACTACCGCTGTTAAGCAAGTAAAGCAGTTACATGCAAAACCAAAGAGGCGGCTGGCTCAACGTTGATTTTGTATACATCTGAGGCCTGACGGTTGTACCGTTTGTTCTGCCGTCCTCAGCTACCTCAATGAAATGGACCGAATCAGCAAGCCAGATTACCTCCCCACTGAGCAGGACGTGCTGAGATCTCGAGTCAAAACCACCGGTATCATCGAGGAACAGTTTTCCTGCAAAGAGTTGTACTTCAGGTGAGTCCCAACAGGGCCCTGAACACAAGTCTGTGACTCCGGAGAGCACCGAGCCAGCCGGGACTGACTCTGTGGCGACCGTCTGTGTGGTAAACAGGATGTTCGATGTGGGCGGCCAGAGGTCAGAGAGAAAGAAGTGGATCCATTGCTTCGAGGGTGTGACCTGCATCATCTTTTGCGGAGCTCTCAGTGCATACGACATGGTGCTGGTAGAGGACGATGAAGTGGTGAGTCGAGACACTTCTACCAGGTCGGCGAGCCAGAGACGACAAACACGTCGGCTAGTAAACTTGACCTGTTTGCTTTTTACCTTTTCAGAACCGCATGCACGAGTCTCTCCATCTATTCAACAGTATCTGCAACCACCGATTCTTTGCACTGACCTCCATCGTGCTTTTCCTCAACAAGAAGGATCTCTTTGAAGAGAAGATCAAGAAAGTCCATCTGAGTATCTGCTTCCCCGACTACGATGGTAAGACTGAAGCTGTTTCAATGGTTTGTGAGATAAACGTCTGAAAACGGTGGCAGGATAAAGTTAGATGTAGCAGTGGGAATATCAGGCTCGATTATCAGGGAAATTGGGAGATTAAATCTGTCAGGCATGCAGCTGAGTGGATCACAGTCTGCTGCCAACGAGTCATCCCTTTGATTGAGACCGCCACGGGAGAATGTTTGATAAGCAAACTAATCGTTTATAATGATAAAGAAAGACTAAATTGAGAAAGTAAGGAATCTTGAGATTGTAACTGCAAACAGTGAGAGCCTCAGAGTTGCTCCTTCACTTAAATGATGTGACGCAAGCAATTATTTCAAACTTATGTCATGTCAGTTGAAATGTAGAGTGGTAATTTAAGGATCAGGGTCAGGTTTTGTTCTTTGTAAACAACACAACTCTTGAATCCGCTCCCATGTTCACGTCCTTCCTTTCTCGTTAGGCTGCAACTCGTACGAAGATGCCGGCAACTACATCAAGTTGCAGTTCATGGAACTGAATATGAAGAAGGGCGTGAAAGAAATCTACTGCCACCTGACCTGTGCCACAGACACAAGGAACGTCGAGATTGTGTTCAACGCTGTGACAGACATCATCATCAAAGAAAACCTTAAAAGTTGCGGTCTCTTCTAAGCAGCTGAAGGGTGAAAAGAGGTGCGCAGTGACCACATCACATCCCAGCCAGGGACAAAGTTGATACAGAATAATAGGGTCCAGATGAGGCAGAGCCCAGAGGATTTGATTTAACTCTCGTACATATCAGGCAATCATGTGTTGCCTAGCAACAACTTCTGACCATGACGTGAACTAACTCGAACCACACAATTAAGCAACTATGCAAGCTAATACTAGAGCAAATGATTTAAAGGGATTTCCACATGTGTGAGATTAATTTGTTGTCTTTCTCTTCTTTGCTTCCTTTCCTACCTTGACCCCTCACGTATTGGCATTAACGGAGAAGTGTCCCGCTGGAGCACAGAAGATCGTGTTACGGGTGTGTTCCATGCCAAGTCCCGGTCCTGGACTGCTGGTAGCGCACCACCATCTCCAATATAACATCCCTGCAACACAATGCACGCCCAGCTGGGTTGAAACAATCATCAAGTCACCGTATTGTTGTTGTGGACGTGCAGCTTTCTACAAGGTTCCCTAAAGTTCAGTATTTGTCTCACACCAGACGCTGCTGGTTTGAAGGTATGAAGATGAAGTAGTTGCTCATCCGATCCTCGTCGCTTCCTTTTGACTAACGCTACTGTGTTGTGAGTCCTATTTATCTTTAACACCAATCTCTGTAAAAAAAAAATTGGGGAGGGGGAATATTAATATTTTGAATAGCAACGTTCCAACTATGTTTTTGTTTCTGAGTACAGTAGTGTCTGTGGTCTTGATATTTAATTGTAAAAAGTTGCTGAGCAAATATCTCAGAGATTCCCACTGCTTGCAGTAAATCCAGATGACAAACTAAATTGTACTTGTATCTAATCTAAATAGTTTTAATAATTTATTCTTTCATTTAACAAGTTAACGTGATGAATACATTTCAGAAGGTCAAACTCGGTAGAGAAACTTTGTACATAAAGTAGGTCATTCAATATATTTTGAAAGATAAATCTATATAAGAGAGAGTGAAACACTAGAGCGACAATACTTTATTATGAAAAGGGAATGAAAATCCACTCAGTTTGTCCTTTCTTATGAAATTAGAGGCATGAAATAAAGATACATTAACATCACTCGTGTCCGTGTTTCTCTGCTGCAGAATCAAACTGTCAGTCACTGGATGATGTTTCTGTAATTAGAGAAACAAAGATGGCGACATGGACGGGACAATGCCGCTATTGTACAAGTCCCCTGTTGGGAAATGGCAGCGAATAGAAGCTCCTAACAATAAACCTGCAGAGAGAAAAACAAATAAAAGCAGGAATTAATCTACACATTGAGATTTACTGGAAGATTTTGCTGAGACAGATTCATGAAACTTTGACAGCAAGCAAAAACAAAACTGAGAGTGTGATCAGTATGTGGACCTCAACTCAAGATATTTGAGTGACTAGTAGAGATTATTTTGCTCCCACATTTATTGTTGCATGTTCTTAGTTTTGGTATTTTCCTTCCAACTCCAGTGTGTCCATTGCGTAATCCGTTAGATCTGTGGAAGATCTTCTTCTTATTGTGGTTCATCTGTAGCAGCACAGTGACTGTTCTACTGTGGGCTTAATTAATCTTCTCCGTCGTCTTTACAAAAGTTTGGACTGTAGTGTTGCCAGCACATGCGTCAAAAAAAGGTGTGCTATTTTGTTTCTAGATTTGCCGTCTGTTTCCCCAAAAACCCGAAGAACTGCGAGGAATTGTTCTATTGACTTGAAGGGGGTTTTGAAAAATATTTCTATTTTGACATAAATTCTATAATTGTCCCTCTTCATAAACAATTGTTGGATCAAATCATAGGCACATCTGTAATTTTGGCCCATACAAAATAAATGGAATTGAATATAAATTGTTTTTATTACTACCCTAATGATATCAATCCTAATAATGAGAATAATAATTATGAAGATGGTGAAATAAAATAAATATTTCAGTTTCCTTTGTTTCTTTTATTAAGTTCCATCTTTCTTTAAAAAAAGGAAAATAGTTAAATTAAATTAAACACAAAAGAATTGTGTTGCAGAAATTATTTAGAAATTTTTACTGCACATTATTTACTCCAGTATATAAATTGGGCTGCAGACAGTAATTCCCTCAAATTAAAATGATTTAATATATATAAGGAAAGAAAAAAAGAACAGAAAAAATAATATATATATATATATACATATATATACACTTATATATATATATATATATATATACACATATATATATTATATATATATACATATATATATATATATATATATATATATATATATATAATAAAATAACATTTTATTTCCCCCATTTATACACATATATTTAGTTTAACAGTGAGTTTGTCCTTCAAACTCACTGTTTATCTTTTTATGGGAGTTGTTGAGAAAAGGAAACATAGAATATCACCTGCCTCATTTTTTAAACCTGCACAAATTGAGGATTTGGGGCTCAAAAAGGTATGTGAAGAATCTGTCCCTTCACGCTCTCATGTTGACTTGAAGATTGAAAGCAGTTTGAAAACAAGATGGGATTATTCATGTATAATTCAATATATTTCCATCTCCAGTGCCAACATACAAGGTAGGACAATTGAGGACATGTGTGCAGCTGCTGGAACAAACTGAGTCCTCGGCTCCAGCATACAGATGTGTCTAAAGTCTAAAAATAGTGTTTTCAATTTGCATGACCTCCTCCCCTGCTGGAGGTGAGACTAGGTCATTACAAATCTGGACCAATGGGCAAAATTTCAATCGCCCGTGGTAAGACTTTGGTTTAGTTTTTAAAATAAAAGGAAAAGAATACAACTTTGTGCCACCATTTAATGATGTTAAAATGAACCAATACAACTCCAGCAAGGTACAGAAAGCTAGACTTAAACCTTCGGGAATGTTTTCTTGTGCAGCTTTCAAACTTTGAACTTTTTACGTTACATTTAATGTGTTTATTTATATACATCTTCACTGATATCCATAGGATTGAAAAATACCTTGAAAAAAAGTATATTCTACATTGGCCTCCACTGAGTGTATTATATTAGTCATATTCAAACTCCTTGATAAATTGATTTTCAGTGATGTATCTCATGTATAAAAAATAATGCTGACTACAACGTTGTCTCGTTAAAATACCTCACTATGTATGCAGCTGTGTTTCTACGGAGTTCAGTACACTCTTTCTAATTAATCCCAGACCCAAAAGATTACGTTATATACATCAAAACTGCAAATAAAATGTACACTTCTCCATACATAAGTTATTGCAATGCATTCACACATCCAAAAGTGTAAATACTACTATACTAAATAACTGCAACTCAAAAATCTAAATATAACAAATATTCAATAAAAAAAACATGTGATATAGAATACAGCTAAGAGAAGATGCAACAGAAATAAAAGTGAACACAATTTACATATCTGCTGTGAAACTGAAATGCAGTGATGG
The DNA here is from genome assembly GCA_036178185.1 of Liparis tanakae. NCBI lineage: Eukaryota > Metazoa > Chordata > Actinopteri > Perciformes > Liparidae > Liparis > Liparis tanakae. The sequence goes on along the minus strand of CM070097.1, from coordinate 14,176,397 downwards.
ATTTGATACACATGGATTTGGTCCTTGTAGATATGACAGCGGACTATACATGTGTCCGAGATGTCAGAGGGGCTTTACCTGCCAGCCCCTCGTCTGATGCCAAGCTCTTAAATATGACAGGACTCCACAGTTCTCACAGTGATTGTTTCACAAACTTCCCCAACTCATCACGTTCTCCCAGTGTGCTCTGCATCACAATATCTATTAAGACAAAAATAATCATAGTATCAAATCCCCAAATGGTGGAACGTAGGTCCCACATGCAGCGCGGCCATCAGCTTAGTCCTTTAGGAACACCTACTTTACAATTTGCCTTCTGCAGACTAGACATACCAGTCCAACAGTCCTTGTTCGGCTCCTGCAGGTTAAAAGGAAACAAATCATTGATACCGATGTAGACAGGAAACAATTAATTCATAATTAATATGAATAAAAAACCCTAAGACATTTCATTTAAATGTACGTTCATAAAGGGCTTGGCAATCATGTTTTCCTCTTTAGACATTTCTGTTATAATTACACCCACTATATATATAGTCAGCCTGGGCACAGCGCTGTACTTTTCAGCCGCTCTACTTTGAGCAAAATGCTAATGTTAACATGCTAACATGCCCCACGTTTGCATGGTAACGAAGTGAAACATGTTAGGCTAGCTGTTAACATGTAGCATGCAAGCATCGTTTACATTCATTCACAAATATATCCTTCTAAACTTATTTGGTCTAAAACTAATAATGTAGTTCTTTACATTCAGATGAAGTATGAGCAATCTATTTAGTTTGCTGTTTGTTTATGATCTCAATAAATCAAATATCAAGCAGATACATAAGAGTCTGACAAAGTATAGGGTCCACTTACTAGCTTTTACCAGAGCCTTAAACCCCATGTATGAATGCATATGTATATTTTTATATGTGTGTAGCCTATGTATGTATGCATAAGTGTGTATGTATGTATGTATGTATGTATATGTTTATAAGTGTGTATGTATGTATGTATGTGTGTATGTATATGTTTATATGTATGTATGTTATGTATGTATTGTGGCATCACAAGGGGCCAGGTGGTGGAGGGACGGTACGTTCCCACTCCAGTACAGCAGCCACCGGACAAAATAGCCGCTCGGGCGGAGACTACAGCTCCCAGACTACCTCACCACTCACCCAGCTGCAGGTGCTTAGGACAGCTGATTGAGGCAGGGCTGGGAAGCTTAAGAGGAGACCCGGGAGAGAGCAGAAGGGGGAGAGGAGCTGGACAAGCCAGGAGTGGAAGCCAAAGAGTACGAGAAAGAGGAGGACTTTGTTAAGTGGACTTTGTTTAAGATACATTTTTGTTTAAGGAACCTTTTTCTCCCCCGGGACGTTTTTTGTTGAGTTATGGACTTTTTCTCATTTTGTTGGAATAAATAAACATTCCCGTTCATTTTAAACATTGCACTTTTGCCAGTTTTTACTCCTCCCATGCATTGCCCCACCCTAGACGGCACTAGGGACAGCCCGTGACGTGACAGTATGTATGTATGTATGTAAGAGTATGATACATACATTTTTTGTTTTCTCCCCTGGAATGCTTTTTAAAAATGTGTTTAAATGAATAAACATTCCCATTCATTTTTAAACCTTGCAATTTTGACTGTTTTTACTCCTCCATGGCACTGCCCCACTAGGCACTAGGGACAGCCGTGACGTGACAATACATACACACATACACACACACACATACATACACACATACATACATACATACACACATATATACATGCATACACACATATATACATACACACACATAAAAATACATAGAAGCTTAAACATTCCGGAGAGGGATATTTAATGAACTCGTAGATCAAAATGTGAACGTGTCTTCAGCTTGTGTGTTAACCACATTGCATAAATGTTAATCCATTTCCTGGTTGATAAATAATTTCTTCAGCACTCTATTTGAAACATGTTAGCAGCGCGACATGAAAACCCAGATGATTAAGTATCCTGAGCCAAATTGTATTGCAATTCCTCCAATAGTTATGAAGCTATAACTCTGACACAATCCTAGAAGAGACTTGATTGTTGTCTCTAACTTTTCTAACTCTTTGACCGGCATGTCGCCACATCTCTGCAGCGCCGTGCCTAAGCTGTGCAGCAGGTGACCGTCAGGGTGCTGACCTGCATGGCCTGGAGCTTTAGTAGAGCCCGATCTCCCTCAGGTTGATCTTGATGATGACGTCAGTGACGGCGTCGAACACAAACTGCACGTTCTTGGTGTCCGTGGCACAAGTGAAGTGGGTGTAGATCTCCTTGGTGTCCTTCCGCTTGTTTAAGTCTTCAAACTGGTACTGGATATAAGCTGCAGTCTCGTCGTACGAGTTCCCACCTGCAGTTAAAAAGATTTAATTTAATGACCATTGACATGGAGAAATTCTATATGATCCTATAGGATTGTTCCATGTATATGGTCATTACATTATAAACTAGAACGGGCACTCGGTAGAGCATTACCTTTGCATATCACAAGATTGAGCATTGAATTATGAACATGTTGGCATTAGTTGCATGCCAATTGGATACAAATTGACCGTGCTATAGTAAAAGTAAGTTTTTTGACCTTTTCATGACCTTGACCTTGACCTTTGACCCGATCAATCCCAAAATCTAATAAAATGGTCCCCGGATAATAACCAATCATCCCACCAAATGTCATGCAATTCGGTTTAATACTTTTTTACTTATGCGAATAACACGCACGCATACAAATACACGGCAATCAAAACATTACCTTCCGCATTTTCAATGCAAAGGTAACTATATGAAAACAGCATCTCCACACATCTTATCATAGTGGATTAAACACACTAAAGCAACGCAAGGATAAAATTACCTGTGACCTGTTACAGCTTTGGTTTACTTCCAGTGAACTTTCCATTGTTATTCACTTTTTACTTTGGATTTGAGTTTGTCTTTTGATAAAAAGTTTAAAGATTCCCCCAAAAATATTTGAATTGCAAACAGGGGGCACTTTTTATTCCGTCATCGGCTGTTAAATTGGGACTATTTGGTAGAAACAACTTATGTTAAGTGATGTTTACTTTTCAGAAGTACATTATGAAACCAGGAACGCACTCGAGGGTTGCAGATCTATACACAATTAGAATGCTGGTATGGTGATAAAATAGGAAAGAAAAGCTCATTAGCTCAAGCATCCATATAATAAATACAAATGTTATACTCAATGCTTATTTAACACACTCTGCAACGTTACCATTTGTTTTGCTACATAATCTTAACCCTACAGTGTTCTCTAACAGAATGAGATCCATTGTATTTTATTCAGGGTAAGAAATCGGAAGCACGATCACACATTTCCAAAAGGTTAATGCTCGGATACACCCAATAGAAATATATAGATATTTGATCACATCTGAACAATATCACGTTAAAACTTCATAAGTTGCGAATGCACAGGTTTGTCTCACCGGGGTATTGTGGGTAGCAGATGGTGAGCGGACTCCTGCCAATCTTCTCTTCAAACAAGTCCTTCTTGTTCAGGAAGAGGATGATGGAGGTGAGCGTGAACCACTTGTTGTTGCAGATGGAGTCGAAGAGCTTCATGCTCTCATGCATCCGGTTCTGAGGAGAGCAGATACCCATAGGATGCCTTTTACACAGACAGTTAAACACAGTTGTACAAGCTCATGTATCAAGCACATTGTGAACGACTGATAAAAACATATTTTACATGACTTTTAGCATCTTAATGGAAAGGTTACTGTTGTGTCTTTGCCAGCACTTAGAAGCTATAAAAGCCATACAACATAACTTATGGGACATTTTAATAGAGCTATTATTAATGCTATTAGTAATATATATGCATTTTTATCTTTAGGATTTTCCTGTGCTAAAATGTTACAAGAAGTGACCCTAAACCCCAGAGTATCCATCACCTACCATCTCCTCATCCTCAGCCAACACAAGGTCATAGTCACTGAGCGCCACGCAGAAAATGATAGAGGTGACTCCCTCGAAACAATGGATCCACTTCTTCCTCTCCGAGCGCTGACCCCCAACATCGAACATCCTGGAGGCACACACACACACACACACACACACACACACACACACACACCACACACACACACACACACACACACACACACACACACACACACACACACACACACACACACACACACACACACACACACACACACACACACACACACACAGGAACTGCATAAATACACGGACAGTCAATGTGCATATTTTAATTGTAATGCCAATTTAATTCCTGTGTTTTATAAGGATGAGTGTCCTGGTAAATCTAGGGCAAGAGCACACACACACACATAAATGCACAAGCATGCACGCACACACAACATCACACACACTCAAACACACACACACGCACGTATACGGAGAGCTCAGCTATCAACAGACAACACCAATCCAGTGATTGCACATGTGCAGATCCTGAGCGTTTTTTTAAAGGGTTACACATGCAGCCGGGGAGGCTATTACAGTTAATGATTCAACAATATTTCTAAGTACAGGAGCTAGATGAACAAGATGATAACATACTGTAAAAGGAATTAAGAGATTTAATCACATTTATTTCTGCAAAGGTGGGTCGTATTAGGCTGAACGCCACACAGCAGCATTTGTGAGTTATAAAAGAGTCTCGTACATCAGCACATTAATATGCAGTTTCATCTGAGACCAGGTGAGTCAGTCAACAATAAATACTATTATTCAATATGATTAAGAGAGCATAATGACAACTTATGATAACCAGCTCTGGGATAGCCCAAATTGATATGTATACAGTATATAGGACGAAAAAAGGCAAGATACTGCACATGCAAAAACAAAACTTAAGATTTGGTTACTTTCATGAAGTTCAAAAAATCACATTCGTAAAATTAAATGCTTGTTTTTATTGTGATCCTCATCACAAAGTATATATAGAGAGATAAAGCTATTCAGTATTTATTGGATTAAAAACAAACACTAAAGACTAGAGAAAAGTAATACAAATAGAGCAATAGAGCATTGTCCATTATAATCTTGATTGATTCCTGCCCCAGTGGTAATGTCTCCACCAGGGTTGGCAAAGTTAATGAAGAAATATAAATGCTGACCGACTGCTTCATAAATTATGTGTCTGGCACAAGCAGCCCTCCTGAGGCCAGGGCCCTTCACCAGCAGATAAATCCCAGCTGTACTGACTTGAAGTAGAGATCTTTGAAGGTGAAGTGAGTTTCCACGATGCCAGTGGTCTTCACACGCGTACGTAGCACATCCTGCTGAGTCGGCACGTAGCTCGGCTGACAGATCCTGTCCAAGTCATTCAGGTAGCTGAGAGACAGAAAAACGAGTATGAAGACAATACCAGAGGAAATACACACATCATAGTCCAAATGTACTGAAGCAGTAATTGCAGTACCGGCAGCTCCCAACATGCGCCTCATAAAAACAGATGTGGGTCTTTTCTTTTTTTACATCACGTGGGTAAAATCTGTTTATCAAAGTCTCCTTAATAAACAAAAGACAACATAATGCAAAGAGACAACATATTTTGAGTACACTTAAGCTTGGAAGAGTGGGGAGGTTTGCTCTGCAGACAGACTCCAGAGAAGGATACTAAATATGGGCTCATATTTGGGTGCATGATAAACATTGGCTCCTTGTGGGTTGAGTAAAAACAGACAAACTCCACTGGTTCCTCTCGCCTCGCAGTATGGACAACGTGTACCATGACACTGGGGCTGTTTTCAAAACAAAGAAAGCGTCCTTGAGCTGCTTTCCTTTCGGGGAGGTATGATACAAACGCTGTAGAATCAGAAAACCATGCTTCATCCATGTCGACAAGACTGGACTATATTTAGCTCAAAGCACTTTGTTTTCCCTGAACTTCATCAGACAGTCGTATCCAGCGCCGGACTCGCATACAAATCTGGAACCATTTTGTCAAATGAAGTAATACAAGAACAGCTGCAAGTTGACAGAGACTCTACCTTTTGGCAGTTTCTCCTTCATGTCATTCCTTTTCCAGGAATGTCATCAACAAGCTGACACAAGACCGTGAAGAACAAGACGCATCTTGCCCCCATTTTTGCTCCGGTGGAAATGTTACAAACATGAAGGAGGAAAACGAGTCTGACTCAAACTTGTTCAGCTTCTCCCGAAGAGGCAAACAAGATCACGAGATTTGGTTTGTGCCAGTTTCATAGTCGGAAGTTGACGGATGATGCAATTGTAAACTTCCCCCTAAACAGTTGACGCAGTTTCATTTCCATCTGGAATCTTCAGGAAATGTCAATAAGTTGAGTAATACTCAGTAAGAGTTGATGGAAGTTGATTTGGAATCAAATACAGCTTCAAGTGAACGGTATTTCCATTATCAATGAATCTGCATAGCATCTTCTTTTCTTAAAGCCCCACTATGTAGTTTTCCCCTTGTAGCGCCCCCTTCAGGTATTTAACGTTTTAAGATTTTGTAGCTACCCGGTCGCAGCCGGTAGTACCCGGATGTACTTCGACCTGCTTTCTGGCAGTGATTACGCAACGTCACATAGTGCCAGTCCACGCTCGCAGGTGACATTTTATTTGCTCCACTACGCGACGCGTAGAGACAGAGAGACATGCTGCTGTGGAGACGATCAATAACAGACGTTTAGTTTTGTAAAAGAACGAAGACGTCTTTAGGAAAGGGACCTGACATTACTTGTTGTATTCTGGAGGATAGAGAAAATTACAGAGGGGCGGGCAATTTTTTTTTTTAACTCAAACTCAAAAGAGAGCCAGAGGTTCCCGACACCTGATCTATCGTAACTGGGTATTTACGACACTGTAAAGTAAACGTTAAATACCTGAAGGGGGCGCTACAAGGGAACAACTACATAGTGGGGCTTTAAATGTAAAATAGTGATAAACTATAATTTCCTACGGTAAAGTCTGTAATGTCATCAAATGTCAGACTGTCAAAACTCTAAAAATATGTATTTATTTTCACAAAAGATAAAGTAAAGAGCCAATCCTGCCAACACAGAAGAAGTTGATTATTTTCCTGTGGATTGACTAACTCAGAAACTATTTGTTTCATTAAGTCTTTTTTTGCATATTTTCTTTCCTTGAACCCCGTTCCCTCTGAGAATCGACTCGTTTGGTATGCTTGCTGTTGGCTCTGTGTACGTGGAGAAGTGAAGGGAGTCCTCACTAAGCAGCGGAGTCGTTGAGCTGATACTCTCGTGACCGATCGAAGCATGCCTGGACTCCAGCGTCGCTCCAAAGCCTCTGAATCACACGAGTTAGCTCCGACGACATCACCCCTTCCTCCGCCGAGCTCGCCAGGACAAACAGCTGCCGGGCATCGTCCTGGCAATGAGGACGGTAATTGCTGTCATTGTCATGAACAAGGATGCGGCTCTTTAAAGGGCATGTTTAATAAAGACTGGATGACGATAACTTACCGCCCGTCCGGCATCGCTAAAATCTATCTTTAACCGGCCCATCGCCCGGATGATGGCCATGATGGACTGGATGCTGTTGCTGTACACCACCACCTTGTACTGGGTGCACTCCTCCTCTGAGTAGCCATCTTCATGAATGATCCTGACACAGGAACAAACCCAAAGAGATTTATGAGAGTCCAGATACAGTATATATAAGATACCGTATATATACTTGACCGTGTGAACAATGGCTTTAACAAATGTGGGACTTAAAAATTTAAAAAAGATCTCATGCAACAGTCATTAGTGCTGGAATTTGAGCTCCGATGAGCATGCTGCGTGTCTAATGTGGGAACTGGGGGAGTCTATTCAGGACCTGCCAGGCTACAGCGGGCCATGGGGCCATTGTTTAACATGCTATTCAAAAGGTTGCTTCCTACACTGACTAAGCCGAGTGAAATGATGGTCCCACTCTACTTCCATAGTATTTGGACAAAGATGAGCCCCGTTTGTAACCACTGCTCTCCCCGTGTTGTTAAACTCTGACATCAAGGCTACAGCTCAAAGTGGGGGTGAGCAACTGTTTCTCCTCAACGTGATGCAACAATAGCGCTGACGTTTCTTAAAGGATGAATTTTGACACAATGTCATGTGCAGTGTAATCAGGAAACTGTAACTTACTTCATCTGCTTTACTATTGTGCTTTTCCCAGATTCCCCAGCACCTGAAAAAGAGGCACGGTGGTGAGATGAGAGCACAACACCTCCACATACTATCTGACCCCTCTCACATGGACGTGGGATCAAACAAGCTTTCCACTGGGGTTGAACTTAATCTGATGTCATTTATTCACGTATCGCCCAGTGTGCAGTATGTTTGTGTCCAAACATCCGGGCGAAAGCAGCCTTGTGAAAACCTTTAATGGCAGAGATTTAATTGGGGCCTGAAGCAATGTACAGTTAATGATTTTGAAGTGTCACATGGAGGAATCAGACGCTCACTGTTCGCCATAAAATGTCTACAGCACAGCCTGCGGTGTAAGAGGTGCAGAAACACAGTGAGGATAATAAAAAGAAGGAGTAGTGGGAAGAACTTGGGCACCTTTTTGGGAAGTGAGGGCTTTCACAATAGTGTCCATCTGTGAACTGATGACTGGCCCAGCTGATATCAAAGCCTCCTTTACAATGAAGGCCAGGGGAATAATGAGAAGTGGAAATACATTCACACAAGGAACCTTTACGGTCATTCTTCAACAATCGGCCAAACAGGAAATAAGTTAACATGCCTCTGGCTGAGCCAGTTTGTTTCCGCTGGAGAGACAATACCAAATATCATGCGGTTCTGGGCGTTCGAGAGCAGAGGGCCATTAGAACAACACATATGATTACAAGTCTGTCGGCAATCTAAAAGAAACTTCATCACAACATGCAGAGAGTTGACAACCGACACCGAATGTTTCCTTACTGGGTCGTCTCCTATTCCCCTTTAAGGCAACGTTTAATGATAATGGACCCAATCAATTTAATTCCTAATCTTGTCCTTTTGTAAACGGAAAATAATTGTTTGTGTATGATTCCAACAGAAACAGAGATTTCATCCATGACGGATGAGATCTCTGTTTTTGTTGGAATTATACACAAACAATTATTTTCATAATCAATTTATCTGCATATTTCCTATTGTCTATGACATCCTGTGTGTCTAAAGCTCGAGGTGACTCCTTAAAATTGTTTGTTTGGTCCAAAACACCCAAAAAGGAAAAGCACAGGAAGTGTGCGTGCCAGCACGTAAACACCTGAATCCCCCAAACCTTTAGTTTTACACTTCTGTACACAGCAGATAGGAAGCGTATATTAGTGAGCTTTCGGGTTGCCACTGGGCAGATGTTGCTACCTTTGTTTCCCCTTGTGTCTAGTCTCTATGCTTCTGGCATAATTACTGCTGCAGAACCATAGTTGGCCTCCGGGAAAATCTGGAAGCACGATTAATTGGCCGCGCAAATATACACAGCCAAGTCAAGCTAAGATTTGAACCCATTTGTCTGTGGAGGCACTTTGCCTCGGTGCCATCCGTTGACTCGTGATTTTTCTTAGCTGAAGTTTAATTAAAGATGCATGAAAACATGTGTGCACATGAAACATTAGATGTCAAACTCACCCAACCAGTAAGAAATAATTTCAATAAACATCTGGCAGAGACTCCTTTTGCTTCATAAAACCACTATAATGATCAGCAACCGCAGGAAGAAGAAGTTTTCAGGCCCTGCTTTTGAAATCCTTTTTTTTCAAAGCAGCCGGGAACATGTCTGAATGTGTGACATTTTATAAATTAGAAATATATATTATCTTAATACTGTTGTTCCCCTAAAAGGTGGCAAGACACGTTCCCACTGCCTGTTAAGAATCCTCAGCAGATTCATTCAGTCAAGGAGGCTTATGGGAGCACAGTAATATGTTCAGATGGCCAGCCAACAATTAAATCCACAAATTCTTTGGTTAAGCTGTCACCAGCAACGAGATTTACGCCCGCTCACACAGGCGGGAGGGGAGGACACATTCTGTTGATCCCTTTCCTCACTCCTGTCACTCACCAATTCTCTCATTCATGGCATTTTTTGGCTGATCATCAGCCGTGGCTTCCTGCCAGTTCACAAACTTTTTACACAGACATTTACTCAGTTTATTTTCTCCCATGCGGGCGTCCAAACCGGGCCTCTTTCAAAGATAATGTGACATGCTGATTTTCTTTTTAGGAATTACTGTTGGTGGTCAGATGGGAGACCATTTTCATCAGAAGAGCACAGCTTCTCCACCGATGTGGTTTGGTACACAGAGCAGCAGCCAAACTCCTTTTTGTTTTTTCTAATACTCTCTTGTTCCAGCACAGACAGAGAGTGGAGGGCACAGCCTGGAAAATAGCTTCCCCCCCCACACTGTGTGGTCAGAGCATGAATGTGTCATCCTGCATTGTGATGTTGCACCATCAACTTATCGACCTGAAGTTAAATATGTTGAATAAGTTGGGATTCTATGTGACCTTAAGTTTCCCTTTTGTCATTACACTGCAGGTTACACCACCTAAAATAGCTCCATGCAACAAAACAATGCAGTTAGGCTTCAATCTATCAACAAAACAGTGGAAACACTTTAAGAAAAAATCACCACACAGTTGTGGGTAGTGTTTCTGAAATGGTAGGAAGCAGATTACCCAGCGTGGTTTTGTTCTGCTATATCTTAGATCAAACTGCAGGAAAGATCACTGTACATATAAAGAGACATCTGCATTTCTTTGTGAGAATAATGACACAACCAGGAACACAATTAATAAGGAAAAGGCAATAAAAATATGTATTTAATAAAACATGCAACTGGAGATTTGCAAAGCATGAAAATCATGTTGATCTTGACCAGTCAATGTTCACATATAGTCATGAATGACGCAAATCCGTTACGCAATTTAAAATCTTAATAAGGTTTACAACATGACATTTTTTGGTTTTCTGAATTTCCTGGTCAATAAATTGCTGCGACTTGTGGAGATGCAGCCTTTGTGGTTCGTATACCCTTATGTCATATTGCCTTCAGATCATCCACCTGCACGAATAAATGTCACGATGATGACTAATGTAATAGCTGCAGCTGTTCTCAGAATCATCCATTTAATCAAATACTTTGCCCTTTTGCTTGGCCTATTTATTCTGGTATGTTAATGTGAGCTCAAGTTTCAGGAAAAATGAAAACACTTGAGTGAGGACTAAACGTACAAAAATGTTTTGGTCAGTCTGTTAAAACCATTTAGGAGATGGGTGTTTTCCTCATCATGTCATTCTTTTGACGACTGTGAACTATCTTTCACAACATCTCATGAGAACAAATCAAACGTGTCAACCAAAAAGCTCAAAAGCGTTGCATCACGATTGCATCAGTATCTGCTTGCTCTGCACATTATGTACAGTGCAACACATTATGGATGCAGCCTGTAGCTGAAACGTTTGAGCCTGGTCTTACTTCAGTGTAGTTTCAGCTGCTACGTGGGTAAGAAGTTACAATCTCATTTAAATTTGACAATGAACCATTCCACTCAAGTGCTCAGAGGCAGCTTTAGCTAAAGTGCTTTCATCAATATATTTATATTATAAGTAACTTCTGTCATTGTTACCCTAGTGTACTATGTTCTTGTGTCTCACATTATTTTTTATGAATCCAGAACAGAGAGATTACACTGCAGATTGTGGATGCTGATGTGCCGTGTAGAGGGACGTTCACACAGAACAGCAGCAGCACCACTGCGCTCTCAAGCCCATTATTTCCAGTGGCTTGCACCTCGCCGGCCTTTAACAGCGTTAAGCAAACTGCGTCCTGTGTGTGTGTGAGGCGCTTAATCACACTCTGGGCATCCACATACAGCCACGAAGAGTGCATGTTTATGCCACTGACGGGCTCAGATTGTTATTACGTCTGACAACAAGTATGTCAGGACTACAGGGACATAAATGTGTTTTATGCATTTTCACCCTGGAAGGCGTGTCGTGATGAACTTGCAGAGATTTACCACCAAACCCCGCAGCCCCCCCTCAGCTCGACAGAGCGTCTTTGTATATTTCAGCTCTGTTTTGGTTTTACGGCCTACAAATATGCTGTTTAGGTTCACTTAAATTGTTCTCATCAGAGTCATTTCCCGCTGCAGCAGGCAGTTGTTTGGACTGAAAAAGCTTTAAAAAACTTTGTCTGTACACTTCCACCGTACACACAGTTAGCGACTAGCTGAAGAACATATAACAAAACAGAGCAATAAGAGAGTGAATATTGAATTACAATTACAGGTGTATTCTTTGTTGGAAACATAACTGTTTAACAGTTTTTTGTGTCAGCACGACAAAGTCGGGAACTTTCAAATGCAACACTTTGATAACTGCTGTGGTGGCATAACACGTGTCACAGAGAAGTTGCCTTACACACAAAGATAAACAGGGGAGTCAAAACCTGAGATGAGAGGTCAAAAGTAGACACCGCTGCAGGTTAAGGGGTCAGAAACTAAAAGACTGCCATCGAAAACCAGCACAGGACAGAAGTCCTGACCAGAGGGCTTGAACATGTTGACTGCTGCTGGACGCGAGGCATGTAGACCCTCTGGCACATCTGTGCAGTCCACACCCAGTCTGAGACTGCAATAACTAGCAGCAGGTAGTGCAGTTACAATATGCACTGCATAGCACAGGCAGCTGTTGTTCCAGTGAGACAACCTGAAGTTCACTGTAACTGTCCACTGATGTATACAACGGCAAATAGAGCCTTGCTCATTTAATCCATTCAGTAATCAATAGAACATTATTTGTCCAGTTCCAGCTTCTTTATTGTGAGTGTTTGATGCTTCTTATTGTTTAATATGATGTGAGCTTTGAACTGTTGTTCATACAAAGGAAAAAATATGAAGACATTGTTGTTTTGCAGCCTTAAAAACTCAGTAAACGCTGAGCTACAGCAACAAAGAGCACGTTATAGTGTAGGCATATGGACATGGTTAATACACATTAAACGTATGATAATCTGAAGCTCTACTATTTCAGTAGTCATTATGGGACATACATACTGAGCAGGTCCAATACAGATACAAGCCTCCACTTATCAACACTTTGTGTTTATAGGACTTTCAGTTTCACCGGGGTCAGCATGTCCACGCAGCTGTAGCGATGTGTTAAACAGGGTGAGTTACAACGTGCTTTGTGACAACAACTAGTTAACAAATAGTCTCTGAGCACTTCTCAACAATTCATTCAGAAAAGTTATGAGGCAGCACAGGACGTGTACTTTCCCCTTTTCTCACGAACATCTGGTTTACTCTGTCAGTGGAGACATGAAGAGCCACATCTGCATTACACCAAGTGAAGGAGTCCGACACCAAACCCTGGGGCGTAAAGTGAGAAGTACCCAAACGCTCAGACCGGTTCAACTGATTTCACGGATCAAAACGCAGTTCCTACCAAGCAGGAGCAGTTTGACTTCTCTGGAGGACTTCTCCCGGTCGTCCCGCAGGTTTTTGTCAATCATCTTACTCCTCTCCACCGCGGCTTTGTCCTCGGCGCTGATCGTGCAGCCCATGTTTCCTCTCACGCGACTTCTGTAGTTTCGGATTGAGGTTTCAGCAGCTCATGAGTTGAAGAAGGCAAACGCGCGGTCAAACGAGCCCGAGCTGAAGCGTCCCGGCGGAGCAGCAGCGGAGAGAGAGAGAGAGAGAGGAAAGGCGTTGGCACCGAAGGCTCGTCGGTCCAACTTGGGCCACAGTCTGATGCTGAGTTTACTTCAGTCCACAGTCTGGATCTGTACAGGTGATCCACTGCAGGATTTTAATTGGTTTTAAATATATATAAGTGATATGTATCAAAATCTTCCGGAGTTTACAGCATGCTCTCACATGACTGTACAAATATCTATGAACTAACTCATCAAAAATAGTTAAAGTATAAACTTGTATGGAACATCTAATAATAATAATAATAATGTAATAATCAAAAACTAGCAATAACAATTTCCAGATATTCCCATCCAAATTGCAGTCGCGCTTTCATCCAGCTGATCCAGCTGCAAACCAAGAAAAGGGCAATGAAAAAAAGAAAAAGATCGTGCGCCCCAAGGGGCTGATGGGAAATGTAGTCGCTTCTAAAATGCCGGATACTTGAATTTCTGCTTGTGTAGCTCCTCACACGCTGTCTCTCACGGACACTTTCATGTAGTTTTAAACAGGACAATAACAACACACATGCAGGGTTTCTCTGCAGTCTGCACCCATTTGCAATCAGAAGGGTTGCGTGGTGTTAGAGCGCCCCTAGTGGATGTACAGCTGCACTGCAATATCAAGTTCTCAAACTGACTAAAACGATGCACTTCTCGGTCAAGAGGTCAGGGTCAAGCTTTTATAATCAAGTGAACCCTCTTTTGATCCTGGTCGTCTTACTATTACATCTGTATTAGATTTCTGTAAAAACCTCCAGTCGGTTCTCTTGATGCAAACATGCACATGGGTTTCATGGTGTCTCCCACACTGAGTGTCAGAGCGTGGCCTCGTCCTCAAGTTAAAAGGTTTGTAACGCACATTTCATTTGAGATCATGTAACTGTTGCAGGAGCCTCCCTCAGCGGGGATACTAGTCACACTGGCTTTAATGTCATTGTGTTTTCACTGTGCATCGTTTTTATCCACTTTGTACACGTAAGTCATGTTGACATATTGTTGTCTTTGTTTTACAGTTTGTGCAGCCACCAACCATACTGGAACCACTCCCTAATTAAGGTGCCCTTTATAGAGGGTGTATACAGTGTAACTATTGGCATTATTCATATTGAATGAATAATTTACTAAAGCTTCATAGATCAATTAAAATCCATTAATACTCACTCATTTTGGGATAACGAAAATCATATGTACTGACTGGACCAGATGACCCACGTATCCTAAGGATTCAAATATTATATATATTTATCAACAATGTATAAATATAAAAAATGCACTACTAACAATTAGAAATACATGATCTAAAAATGTAAAGGATTGGAAGCAACAACGGGAATTTTCTCAATCCTGAATTTGTTCTTGTTAATGGCATGCAACTTACCTATAAAGCATTTCATGACATTATGTATTTAATATTATTAAAGCCATTACATAAACTTGGTTTTAGAACATGGTTTGTTCATAAATGTAAATCATTTATTATTCAAGGAGTAGATTAAGGAATTCAATTTAAAGAAAATTCCGAATGTTATTTAAAATTTGCCATGTGAATAGTGACGGTTCGTCAACTCAAAGTCTAGTACATCACTTTCTATTCTTTATTCAGTACTGTATGTCTTCAGTTGTAACAATAATCTAGCCTCTTGCCTCTTGTCACTTGCCTCTTTGCCTCTTGCCTCTTGTCCCTTTGACTCTTGCCTCTTGTCCCTTGCCTCTTGTCCCTGGCCTCTTGTCCCTTTGACTCTTGTCCCTTGTCCCTTGCCTCTTGTCCCTTTGCCTCTTGTCCCTTGCCTCTTGCCCCTTTGCCTCTGTGCCTCTTGTCCCTTGTCCCTTTGCCTCTTGTCCTTTGCCTCTTGTCCCTTGCCTCTTGCCCCTTTGCCTCTTTGCCTCTTGTCCCTTTGCCTCTTGTCCTTTTGCCTCTTGTCCCTTGCCTCTTGCCCCTTTGCCTCTTTGCCTCTTGTCCCTTTGCCTCTTGTCCATTTGACTCTTGACTCTTGCCTCTTGTCCCTTTGACTCTTGTCCCTTGTCCCTTTGACTCTTGCCTCTTGTCCCTTTGCCTCTTGCCTCTTGTCCCTTTGCCTCTTGCCTCTCGTCCCTTGCCTCTTGCCTCTTGTCCCTTTGACTCTTGTCCCTTGTCCCGTTGACTCTTGCCTCTTGTCCCTTGTCCCCTTGCCTCTTGTCCCTTTGCCTCTTGTCCCTTGCCTCTTGCCCCTTTGCCTCTGTGCCTCTTGTCCCTTGTCCCTTTGCCTCTTGTCCCTTTGCCTCTTGTCCCTTGCCTCTTGCCCCTTTGCCTCTTTGCCTCTTGTCCCTTTGACTCTTGACTCTTGCCTCTTGTCCTTTGCCTCTTGTCCCTTGCCTCTTGCCCCTTTGCCTCTTTGCCTTTTGTCCCTTTGCCTCTTGTCCCTTTGACTCTTGACTCTTGCCTCTTGTCCTTTGCCTCTTGTCCTTTTGCCTCTTGTCCCTTGCCTCTTGCCCCTTTGCCTCTTTGCCTCTTGTCCCTTTGCCTCTTGTCCATTTGACTCTTGACTCTTGCCTCTTGTCCCTTTGACTCTTGTCCCTTGTCCCTTTGACTCTTGCCTCTTGTCCCTTTGCCTCTTGCCTCTTGTCCCTTTGCCTCTTGCCTCTCGTCCCTTGCCTCTTGCCTCTTGTCCCTTTGACTCTTGTCCCTTGTCCCGTTGACTCTTGCCTCTTGTCCCTTGTCCCCTTGCCTCTTGTCCCTTTGCCTCTTGCCCCTTTGCCTCTGTGCCTCTTGCCTCTTGTCCTTTGCCTCTTGTCCCTTTGCCTCTTGTCCCTTGCCTCTTGCCCCTTTGCCTCTTTGCCTCTTGTCCCTTTGCCTCTTGTCCCTTTGACTCTTGACTCTTGCCTCTTGTCCTTTGCCTCTTGTCCCTTTGCCTCTTGTCCCTTTGACTCTTGCCTCTTGTCCCTTTGCCTCTTGTCCCTTGCCTCTTGCCCCTTTGCCTCTTGTCCCTTTGCCTCTTGACTCTTGCCTCTTGTCCTTTGCCTCTTGTCCCTTTGACTCTTGACTCTTGCCTCTTGTCCCTTTGCCTCTTGTCCCTTGCCTCTTGCCCCTTTGCCTCTTGTCCCTTTGACTCTTGACTCTTGCCTCTTGTCCTTTGCCTCTTGTCCCTTTGACTCTTGACTCTTGCCTCTTGTCCTTTGCTTCTTGTCCCTTTGCCTCTTGTCCCTTGCCCCTTTGCCTCTTTGCCTCGTGTCCTTTTGCCTCGTGTCCCTTTGACTCTTGACTCTTGCCTCTTGTCCCTTGCCTCTTGTCCCTTTGCCTCTTGTCCCTTTGACTCTTGACTCTTGCCTCTTGTCCCTTGCCTCTTGTCCCTTTGACTCTTGTCCCTTGTCCCTTTGACTCTTGCCTCTTGTCCCTTTGCCTCTTGCCTCTTGTCCCGTTGACTCTTGTCCCTTGTCCCTTTGACTCTTGCCTCTTGTCCCTTTGCCTCTTGTCCCTTTGCCTCTTGCCTCTCGTCCCTTGCCTCTTGCCTCTTGTCCCTTTGACTCTTGTCCCGTTGACTCTTGCCTCTTGTCCCTTGTCCCTTGTCCCCTTGCCTCTTGTCCCTTATCCCTTGCCTCTTGTCCCTTGCCTCCTGTCTGGTCATGTCTTTCGTCTCCTCCTGACAAACAAACCCATCAGCAGGTTAGTCAGGATTTAAGTAAGTAAGTCAGAAATGCATGTGTTGGAGTAAATCTGTGATCCAGTGAGGGGTTGTCCTCTCCCAGATGGTTTCCTTGCTCTCGGAGCCTCCGCCTCCTCTCACCCAGCTCTGTGTTCAGGCGTTTATAAACCCACCAGACCATCCACTCCATGACTGTGCGCTGCACCCGGTGGCTCCCCAGGGTGACATGATGGTGGCATCTGTCCTTGAGCCCTTTTCCTGGGTGTGTTGTAGCCCTTCACAAAGGTCAGGCTGTTTGAACTATTTCTCTGCACTGCGGGAGGCGACCTCACGGCTCAACATGAAAGCCATGAGTCACTTTGTCCGATTGGGAGCAGCACAGGAGCATAAACTGGAGGAGGAGGAGTATAAAGTGAGAGCATCAGAAAACAAACAGAACGAGCCCGGATACTGCTGAGAGGAAGGTGGGACCTGGAAGCTACACATGCGCAAGCTGAACATGTATCATACATATATCATAGATATTAAATAAACACAATATTTAGGAAATCAACTTGCACAATCCATATCTAAATAATCTTCATTCCTATGTATATTCTTCTTCTTCTTTTCATCAATAGATTTAAGATTTATATTTGAAATCCTCAAGGAATACCAGCTTTGATTCCTCCATCAGTGAACTTTAAAGAAAGAGTGATTGGCAGTGTTTGTTTTATGAGACATTTGATTTAGTTTGTAATTCCATGCTGTAGAAGTTGTGCTCCACGGTGTCGTGTTGGGTATTGAGGACGACCGAGTCGGCCATCACTCGTCTGACCGGCGTCAGCATCGTCCAAATGTCACTCCTCTTTCATCCTGTTCGTAGTGCTTCACTCCTCCTCTGTAACGCTGCACCATCTTCCTGCAAAACACACACACACACACACACACACACACACACACACACACACACACACACACACACACACACACACACACACACACACGCAGCCAGGGGGCAGGAGAGAAAAAGATGATGGACGGGATTGACCACGTAATAGATGCTGTTGTTGATCTGGTAAATAAATATGACAACACCCACAACACTCTAGTTAATGTTCTTGCTGTGTCTTTAATCATTTCAACTAACACAGGGACATCCTAAGAGGGAAAAACAATCCTTAATAATGAAGAATCCAAACAGCCAACTCAGGTACAAAAGACAGAAAGGAACGGAAATCAAAATCAAATCAAAGGGAAATTAACATTTTGACGGTATTGATGATTTACAGGAATACTTCCGAAGCTGGGAATATTATCTGCCGTTCACCTTCAGAACAGATTACTTCTCCGTCCACATAATCAACAGATGGTGGCGGAAATAGATCTTAAAGCATTTAATCAGATTGGTCGGGGCAATTTCGCTGCTACGGTAACGGAAATCCAGCTGATTGAATGTTGGATCCTCATGAGGGGCTTTGTAATGACCCCGGACGGTGTGAAATGTCAACGAATTCTTTATAACGTGATGATCAATAATGCTCAATGAGGAAGATCTCAGATTATCGAAAGAGATTAAATCACCGTTGTTCCTGCACGCTGGTGGGTATTGTGTTGCATAACATTGAATATGAATAATTCTTATACAAAAGTAATTTTTATAATTACCAACAAAAATAAATTAAAAAAATGCATACATACTGCAGATTACTAAGGATTATGGCAGTGATTTCTTCTTGTACTCACTGTTGTACTTGTAATTCAATTTGGGCCTCACAATACTGCACCATCATTGTGACACAAAAGAAACCTTTCAAAACAAGATGACACGACGACCTCATTAGAAAACAACCACAAGGTCATATCACAAGAAAGTTAAGAAGGTCTCCTCCTTACAAAGGGACCTTTTTTTTGTTCTGACTCCCAGCTAAATATGAGCCTTTCCTGTCCGCCTTGTGTTGGGTGTCTTGTGATCATGCCAACAGTCTGGTACGAGGCAGTCCGAAGTAGATACAGCGAGAAAGAGCATGTATAAAAAGAGACAAATAACATTTTTAGTAGGAGATTTGTGCCTCGTATTTTTCTTTGGAACATTTGCCACTGCTCGTGTGACTTGTGCAAACTGTTTGTATTCCACCTGAGATCAGAGAGAGTATCACCAGAGTCGTCCATGTGTTGCTTAATGAGGCCAAAGGCAAAGCTCGCCATACGTAAGCATCGCCTCACCTGTGTGCTCTTGTGTAGCCACAACAAACCTGCTTGTTTAGAGCACAAACATAAGCACACCCACACTGCCCCCGTGTTTACCTGTAAACAGCACAGACATTAGGGTTTGACGGGGACTGGTCGAGATGTCCGAATCTGTCCACATTCAGCCTTGTGTCAACACACTGACAGTTAACCGTGCCGTTAGCCAATGTTTTTACAGAGCTTAAGTCCTTAACACCATAACTGGCATACGAATCAAACCAGTCACAATGTTTTTCTTTGAGTGGAAGGGGGGCGGGAGGGGGGGAGGGGAATCACGAGTATACCAATGTGAGCTGATTTCGGTGAGGAGTTGATAATCACAAGACTGAGAGCAGATAAACATGATAATGATGCTCATGGAAAATGCTTAAAATACGCTGGTGTGTCAGCCTGTTTACAATAAAATACCTTCAGCAGCACCAGCTGTGAAATGATCCAGTTTAACACAATGAATATTTCAAGACGATTTTAAAACTGGCTCTGAATAATCACTTCTTTCTACCAGGAAACAGCCACATGTTTGCATTAGTCCTCGGTGTTATGAGGAAATGTGAAAGTGGTGTAAAAAGAGAACTTTCTGGAACACTGAGTTAACTGGACTGATTGTCTGGGGGCTTCTTCAAGTCTTAAAACACCAAAATGACATTTTAGTATAGTAGAAACAAAAAGATTGGAAGTACAGTATTGTCCATGTAATCGCAGTGATGTGTTATGACTAGTTTCATACAGTACATTATATTTTTATATCTGATAGGGAACTTTTAATGAGGAATTAATGAAGGAATATCAAAACTCACAGTTGACTGTTTTTTTAATGGCTCGTGTACTTTTCCATAAACTTTGAAATCCGTGTCCTCCCTGAAGCAGCACTCCTTTATGTTAATGTGATGTGTGTCACACCACTGACCCGTGGTTAACAATGGTTTAGTGTCCATCTGCTAACATCCCACAGAAAACAGTCCGACATTCTGTGGCTCTAAAAACATGTAACGCTCCATGACTGATACAAGTGAGGTGATTTACACGAGATCCAGCTTTTGTCTTTCTCGGAAAAGCCGCACAACTTAAACTCCTCGGAGAAGACTCCATGTTTTGCAGATAGTTAATTCAACACATTAAAGAAAACATGAATGAAACTAATGACATTTATTGTATTATAGATGTTGAAGTATAGACACGGGAGGCGGCTACAGCTCCGGTCCAGTTGTGCAGCAGTTCTCTGATACATGTAGCTCATTGTTCAGCTGTTGCCGCTGTATGAACTCTGAGGTTTCCTCAAGGATCTGCCCCGGGATGTGGAAGTCAGCTGGCGTGTTCTGCTGAACAGCTGATTCCTGACGGATTTCAGTCTCCGGCTCCTCTGGGCTAGCTTGGCTGTGAGAGTTACAGGGCTCCAGATTGCATCCGGTGCCCTGGAGGAACTGCATGAAGTTCTCCTCGATAGAGGCCTCACGGCTGGGCAGCTGCTCTCCTTCGCCGGGCCCGGCCCGCTTAAAGAGGCAAGCCAGGTGGCGGCCCAGCTGCTCGCGAATCTGCCGGTTCAGGCAGCCGTAGAAGAAAGGGTTGGAGGTGAAGCAGAAATAGCCAATCCACGTGACCACATCTTCCAGCTGGGCCAGCGAGGCGGGAGAGGTAGACGCCGCGGCCGAGTAGAGATGGAAGGAGAAATACGGCAGCCAGCAGCAGAGGAACTGGCCTCCCACCGCCACCAGCACCGCCGCCGCCTTCCCGCCGCTGAAGGTCCTCTGAGGGGTGGTGCGGGCGCCGGTCCCGCCGAGGCTTGCCGCCATGGTGGAGCGGCTGCTGATGGACTCGGACCGTGGTCGCGGCGTGTCCATCCAAGTGGGGAGGGGCCCGTGCTGCATGGCCGCGACGCGCGCCACCTTGAACATGTTGCAGTAGACCACGAGGATGATCAGCACGGGGCACAGGAAGTAGATCAACGTGAAGAAGACCATGAAGAGCAGCCGGGTGGTCCTGCCTCCCGTCCAGTGAAGAGAGCAGTGTCTCTGACCCGGGAGGAGAACTGAAGGAGTCCCCGCAGCCTGGTTCGCCTGGAGCAGCCATCCCAAGAGAGGCAGCGCTGACATGAAAACGGCTTTAATCCAGATTCCCACCAGAACCGTCACCACCACCCCCACCGTCATCTTCACCTCGTGGCGCATGGGGTGGACGATGTAGTAGTACCGCTCGACGTTGATGGCGCAGATGGTGAGGATGGCGGCGCTCACGAGACACACGCTCAAGCAGAGGTAGCTCCGACACAGCGCCTCGTCCACCAGGACCCGGTCCGAGAGCATCCCCAGAGGCATCAACACCAGCGCCGCCATCAGGTCCACCAGACACAGGTGGAACACAAAGGCAAACTTGCGCAGCTGCGGCGTTTTGGTGATGACGATCATCACGGCCAAGTTGCCCACGACTGCCAGCACGTCCATGATGAGCATCGCACACAGCGCCAAGGACTGGTTCAGGTCGACGACGCCTCGGACGCCCGCGACCGGCGAGGTCACGTTCGAGATATTCGGGCGCAGTGAGCCCGAAGATACGGGAAGGTCGGACAGAGAAGTGTTCCAGGAGGGGCTCGGTGTGACAGGACGCTCCATGAGAGGATGGGATAAGGAGGTGAGAGTCTGCTGAATTTCACGGGCCCATCACCCATCCTCCCCTGTCTTCGGGGGTCACTGAGAAGCTTCGGCGGCGGGGTCTGCCATGGCAGCTGGAGCTGAACCGGCTCCGGAGCCCGGAGGACTTTAGCCTAGCGACAATGACAGGAATTTTCACTCAATTCTTGCAACTTTTATTGGGGCCGTCCTTCTTTCTCCAGCGTGACCTTCAGAAGGAAATATCTGAAAACAAAATAGAAAGTTCTGTTTAGAATTATGCACAAGTGAAAGTTTTCTGTTAGTTTTTGCAACATGTTCATGATGCGTCTATCAGTGTAATTTGTGAAATGTAAAACAAACTAGTACGATTTGTTAAATATTAGATTTTAAGTATAGGTCCAAATATCCAAACATTCATGAATTTTTGGGAGCAGGTTTCAGTGTCGAAATATGATAACTTGATTGATTTGTTATCCCAACAAACACCAAATCGTTCAGACTAGAAATACATTATGGAAACGTTAAATAACAAACATAAAAATCTACAGTTAATGCCAGAAATCAAATATTGGCCACTTCTACTACATTTAATGAAAATGTCTTTAAATATACTCCTTTATCAAACATGTCATTATTTCTATTGCGGTGACCCTGTGAGTCTTGTATAACGCCTGTGCTCACTGTAAAGCCCCACTAGTAGCTGGGGTCAGAATCAACTTCATATTTGACATCTGCATCCTCAGATGTGTGTTTTCAGGGAAGCAGCCGGGGCCTCGGGGAGAAGCTAAGAGCGCAGAAAGGACCATATGTCCCCCTTACCAGAGTTAAGAAGCAACATGGATGGGTGAATAAACTGCGAAACTCAGGACTACAGAGCTCTCTGCTGTCTGAAGTGACGGGAGGAGAACATCGATACACACTTTTCATATTACTAGTCATGACGTGAAAAATATGAAATGTTAAAGTTCCTATGGTTTTCTTATTTATGGCCAATACATCTTGAGAGACAGAATATTTGGGATGTGAGGTGGGATGTCGTATGTGTACAGATTGTAAAGCCCTCTGAGGCAAATTAGTACTTTGTGATATTGGGCTATACAAAATAAACTGGATTGAATTGAATACATCTTTTGTAGCGATGTTCAATTAAAATAATGGAAAGGGTGGCCGAGCACCTTCAGCAGTGAGTGCAGGTGTTTATGTGGCCTGCGCTCTGTTTACTGTCACAACCTCACCTGGAAACAACCCCACACACTGTGAAAGCCGTGGAACGAGCACTAAGGCTTCGGTACATTTCCATATGCTGCACACCTGCATGTGCAAGTTTTCCATTTCATCGGTGTGACAGCTTCATCCCCGCAAAACACTTGTTGTTATTCCTACGCACATACGCACATTTGAGCAAGACAGTCACCTAAAAGAAGTAGGCGTACATAGGTGGCTTTTGCGGGAATGGGTCGAAGGGTTAAAGTCACCTTCAGCCCAATTAACTAACCAATAAACATCATCTCAGCTCAGATGTAGCAGCAACTGTGGAGCAGCTCTCTTGAGATTCTTAGTTTAATCACAATTGATTGTTTTACTGCACTTTGGTGTCCAGAGGTCACTGGACACCAAAGTGCAGTAAAATGAAATGAAACATTGAAATGTGTTATGCAAAGAAGCGTATCACCACAAATCTTTCAGGTCCTCAAAGAGTCTTTTATGACACAAATCCCATTAAAAAGCATAAAGATTTGCCTGTTATCCATTTTAAAGTTGTTGTTTTATAGTTGATTTTATCAAGTTGAAACCACACAAAGAAAACATTTTTAATATTATAGAAAGAAAGAAAAGAGGACAAAGTGGCACTAATGCGGCCCATCCTCTTATTAAAATAATCAAATCTATGAGTACCATGAGACTCTGGAGCTCTAAACATAGTCACACACAGCGCGTTGCAGCAGAATCTCTCTGGAAGCCATATGACCCAATAAGATGCACATGACACGGTGTTTACTGCCAGGAGAAAACTAGCCTGTTGTTCAATGTCCCTTTCATCACACTTTCAATAACAAAACATGTATCTGTGGTATTGCCCCCTTCAGTCAGATGTGACTCTTTCCTGCATCCTAACTTCCAAACATTGAAACACACGCACACACACGCGTGCACGCGTGCACGCACGCACACACGCACACACACACACACACACACACACACACACACACACACACACACATCTCTCCTCACACCCGTGTGACAAACATCGGTGACATACCTCAGTCTGGAGAAGGCTGCGTCCTCCTGAACAGGTTCACAGTCTACTGAAGGAGTGCAGACCTGTTTCGCTTTCTCTCCCCCACACACACAGCAAACACACACTGACACATCACAAACACACACATGCATACAGTACGTCAGAGAGAGAGAGAGAGAGAGAGAGAGAGAGAGAGAGAGAGAGAGAGAGAGAGAGAGAGAGAGGCGCTCCTGTCTCTCCTCCTCACCTGGCCTCTTTCATCTCGTCATCACCTCCCACCCAACCAAGCTGCCCCCCCCTCCCTCCCCTTCCCTTCAAACACGTACCTCCTCCCTCCCATCAGCTGTCTTCTAGCCAGGTCTTCGATTCAGGTGGGAGAGCACGAGCAGCACGGAGAGAAAGAACACAGAAAGGAGGAGAGGGCTCCTGTCTTCCAGCCTGTGATGCACTGGACACACACACACACACACACCACACACATACACATACACACTATCATACACACGTGTGCTGTCTCCAGCACGCGCCCAGGGCAACTGCAGAGCGGTGCAGAGCAGACAGGCAGGCGGCGGGTGGGCAGGCTGGCAGCACCCAGCCTCCTGCTCTCCACTGGGTCTTAGTGCCTCGTGTCTCTGGACTCCTCGCGGAGGGATGGCTTTGCTTTTCAACCTTTTCAACTCATCTCACCGCAGGTCACACCAAGTCCCACTAATAGGAGCAGACGTTGCAAACAATAAGGATAGCAAATCCCTTTTATACTTTGCATCAGCATTTTTCTGATTGTGTGTATGCTCAGCTCTCCGAGCTCTCCCTCCACGCACAATCCAACAAAAGCCCTCTCACGAGGCTGGATTATTGATTCACGGAGAGGAAAAGAATACCAGTGGTTATGTTAATGAGCTGAGATTAACCTTCACAAAATCCCAGCATACACAACAAACATATTACACTTTCTAAACTATTTCCTGCACTGAGGAACAACGTTGTTTTCCACTGGACTGAGAGATGTAGGATCCAATGTGTATATATATATATATATATATATATATATATATATATATATATATATATATATATATATATATATATATTTTTTTTTTTTAATCCCCAGTGTCTCTCTCGCTCT
Organism: Liparis tanakae; assembly: GCA_036178185.1. Classification (NCBI taxonomy): domain Eukaryota; kingdom Metazoa; phylum Chordata; class Actinopteri; order Perciformes; family Liparidae; genus Liparis; species Liparis tanakae. The sequence goes on along the minus strand of CM070097.1, from coordinate 14,150,903 downwards.
CTCTCCCCCCCCTCCCTCTCTCTCTCTCTCTATATATATATATATATATATATATATATATATATATATATATATATAGCATATATAGCATATATAGTATATATATATATATACTATATATAGCCTATATAGCCTATATAGCATGTAAACAGCATGTGTATTTTGAATCCCCAGTCTCTCTCTCTCTCTCTCTCTCTCTCTCTCTCTATATATATATATATATATATATATATATATATATATATATATATATATATAGTATTCAGTTTGTTATTATTTAAATATGTTGACTCATCAAGATCAAGAGCCGAAACAATTAGTCGATTATCTGATTTAATGATTGACGGAACATGTAATTGAATCAGGATGGTTACAGTTGTTTAATACAAAAAAGTAGCAACATATTACGTCACATTAAACATATTTGAGTGTTTGGTTAATTGGACCAAACAGGACTGAACATTACTTTGGTTTTTAAGAACTCGTTTTCTGGGAAGGTTATTAATCTGTGATAAAGTCGGAGCCTGTGACAGCATGGAAACATCAGAGAGTAAAGCATAATGTGCACAGTGGTGCGGCCTCTGGCTCATGACCTCGGTTATTTTCGATGTGAATCATACTTCAAGTAGTCGTACCAAATGAGATGATTTAATAACAAAGTGCTTTGGACACAAGAAGCAACCTTTTGATGTATGGCGGTGGCTGTTGCATCTGTCAACTCGACTGCATTCTACTTTGCATATCCCCTTTTGTTATCCGGCATACTGTGGGATGACTTTATTAGGTCTTCTTGTCTCAAATGTTGCCTTGAAAAATGTCTATTCCTCCCTCAGGATTTGCATGAATGATGCACACGCCAGCAGTAAGTGGCATCGCTCTTTCATGCAGTGTATTTCCCGAGGGATTTATTCATCAGAGGAAGTGCAGCTGCACAAACAATGATCTGTTTATGAATCATTGCTTTTTGTTACTGATAAATCAATTGGTCAATTTAACACATTTTCAGTTATTGATCCAAGTACTGTTCACCAAAGGTTATCGACCATAAACCTGCCACTGCAGTTTTTATGTGGATCGTTTGAAGATAACACTTTGAGCTCATGTGAGCTGTATGAAGAAAGATCAGATAGTACTTTTCCCCTTAAATGTGTTTGAGCATTGAACTGTGTTAAGCCTGAGTTTACATGTGATGTCAGGGATTGAAGAAGGAGGCTGAGCACAGAGGAGTCTTTGTTTGTGTTTGTTAATGTTCCTTCAAGTTCTGCATCCTGTGTTTGTGTGTTTGTGTCCTGTGACTGCGCTCATGTCTGAGGTGTTGAATAATGACAGAAATAGCAGATACTTGCTCTGGCCAGGAGCACCAATCATGGGTGGGAAACACAATGGTTTCCGTGGCAACTCTCCCTCCCCCCCTCTCTCTCATCCCCCCTTCTTCTCATCCCCCTTCCAATCCACCAACAGCAGATAAGAAAAGAAGAACAGTGTATCAACCTCAGAACACAAATACACACTGTGGCACACACACTGGATGTATTAGCGGCCACAGGAGAGTTCAGTGTGTTTTGGACCGCTGATTATTCTCAGCTACCTTTTCCCCTATTTAACTGCCCCGGTGGGCTGATTCATGCTCAATTACAGCTGCTGATCTCATGTTGATGTCCATTGTGATCTAAGATCTCATCAGTAGGGGGAGCTCTCACATTTAACAAGTAATTGCAACCTGACATCCAAGAAAATAAAGCTTTTTATAGGGCGCATCAAGAGTAATGCTTACAGAGCAAGACATGTAATGACATGAAGTTCATACTTTATATGGTCGTCATCATAGCCATTCAATGTATGTTTCACGTTGACATGTTTGCCCTCATTTGAGCTCACAGACTGCACACGAGCTGAGGAACATTCATCAGTGTTACGAAGGATGCAGACAAGCAGGCCCATAAACTCAGAGTCTGAGCAAGAGGATGTTTGGGTTAACATCCAACCCCCATGGACAACTGGATCTGGACGAATCATTTTGCATTATTTCATTTGTATTGCGCTGCTCAGGGCTTCATTTCCCCCATGACCTACATACCAGAAACTGAGGGTGCACTTTATTTTAAAAGCAAATGATCTATTTTTAATGTCTACGTGTTCTATATTTGTATAAAAAGCGTTATTTAGACTTTTACACTGTCCTCTGTGAAGACGAGCAGTCAATACATTTATTAAACAGGAAGCCAGTATCTGACCTGAGTTAAATCACCTTTGCTCAAGTGTCATCCTCCCACGATACCCAAGAGACTAACATCCACCTGGAAGGTCACATCCGACTGATTACTAACACCTATCATGCACCGCATCAGATGAGGGACGCTTATCTGAGCTCACAAAACTCAAAGAGCGACATTGTGTATCCGCACACATTTTTGGGCTAAACTGCCAATAACAAGTAATGCTAAATTGTATTAAAATAGTGCAGCTGAAAGGAAAAAGCCGTAATCCAACACTTCAGGGTTTGGATAAATAAATAGTGTCACCAAAAGTTGATCCTAAAACATTTCATCCTGCCACAACACCAAACCTTTTCAGCCACATTAAATACCCAATAGCACATTGTCTGTAAAGAAATACTTGTCTTACATCAGAGATCTGAGTTTGATGAATATACTGCATTACTGAAATCCTTTTCACCATTAAGACCATGAGAATATTTTGGGATAGCTTGCTGGGAGTCCTGGGGCCGCCAGAGAAAACCCTAATTGGTGACAAGAAGTGATTTGTGCTGTTATTTCTCCCAAACGAATGCATGGAGTCCAAACATATAGAATTAGCTCTCTGTTGGCTCCAGGTTGGCGCCGTCATCCTCTGCACACTGTGACTCACTGATGAGTGTTGACGCTCCAGGCCGCTCTGCCTGTCTGGGGACGCATAATAACACCGAACCTCAAAAAAATGAGCCAAGAAGGATGAAATGGCATCTCACAGACATTTTAATTCCTCCTGTTGATTACAATTTTCTTTTTTAGCATGCTTCAGACTTTCGAGTCAAACTTGATCACTTTATTATAAGGACATACAACCAACTGCCACAAGCCCACAGATGCTCGATGACTCTTTTCTGTGTCACACTTTTTATTGTGAGGACATCATGACTCCCCTTTGAGTTACTGTTTTTTATTCACTTACCGACTGTGACTAGTTTAGTGTCATTGGACAGTTTAATTTGTTACTTTCTGTTTTTTGTGATACTATATGCTCTATGACTTGTTTGACATTTTGATAATCTGGCTTTCCGTGAATAAGAACAGTCAGTTGCATTTTTAGCATCAATCTGATGGTACGGTCCTTGGTTGTATCACAAATGGCCTCCTGGTGGACCAGAAATATAAGACGGGACATAATATAATGACATCTATACTTTAAACCCTTTGTTTTTGTTAAACTTGTGTGACACAAAGAATACAAACATCAAGTTGTTGATGTGCAGGGTTTTTTGCCCTGGACTAGGGTTTGGCGGCCACCGTTAGGCCAGCATATCCCCCTTAATACCACAACTTAAAGTGGTTTGGCCTTATTACCTTTACATTGAAAATGCGGAAGGTAATGTTTTGATCGCCGCGTATTTGTATGTGTGTGTGTGTGTGTGTGTGTGTGTGTGTGTGTGCGTGTTATTCGCATAAGTAAAAAAGTATTAAGCCGAATCGCATTAAATTTGGTGGGATGATTGGTTATTATCGGGGGACCATTTGATTAGATTTTGGGATCGATCGAGTCAAAGGTCAAGGTCAAGGTTATGAAAAGGTAAAAATCCTCTTTTTACTATAGCAATTTATATCCAATTGGCATGCAACTAGTGCCAAAATGTTCATAATTCAATACTCAATCTTGTAATATGCAAAGGTATGCACTCTACCGAGTGCCCGTTCTAGTTAACAAATGAGATTGAGGAGCACAGATGCTCATTTGTGTGGTGAGGTGGAGCCTCAGCTTTAAGCCTTCACCCCCCTCCCCTCTGAAGGTCACCCATCATCCATCACAAGTCTCTTCTTCGCTAATAACGATAGCATATTTTCATTTATACTCTGGAGCCTCTTTCACTTCCTCGCTCACATCGGGAAGTTTGAACTCAATATCCACCATAAATATGAGCGCTAAGTGTATTTACTGTCAATGAACATCTGCACAGTTGAGCCCAGATGTATCTTCACTCATCTCACCTTTCATTTATTTTTGCTTCATCCATTTTGACATGATGGGAGTGGGTGTAATCTTTGAGGATTATGTTTGCTTTCTCTCTTCAGTGAACATGCGTACTTGTAACAAATGATATGATATACATTTTTTCTTCTTCTTTATTTAAAGTACCATTATTTTTAAGATGATATTATCAGTTGCATGTACATGCAATATTATTTACAGCGATGGTCCAACAGATCCATTTCAGTCTGTACATTTATGAACATGTGGGATGTGAATACAGAATAAGCCTCATAGTTGATGTTTGCATGTGGACTCAGATTGGGCAGTGACACATATGGGGTCTTACCTAGCGGGTCTCCTGGTGGATGCAGGGGTTGAGAACAGATTAGTATACCAAGAGTCAGAGTGGCCCATAATGTTCACTATACATCTATACTTTAGTACGTTAGAATGCTTACATTTTATGGTATGCAAAAAAAAGTACAGCTGAGGCTGATGAAAATAATATTATTATTGATATGACACTAATCGACATCTGTGATTACCATATGTTTTACCATAAGAAGAAATAAGGTAAAACAATTATCAAAGTGAAAATAGTGAAGAAATCCCTTTACAAACTCTCAGATAACACATGCAGTATTATCAGAGTCTCATTTCTGTAACACCCTGTTCTGTTTCTCCTGTTCCGTGTCTCCTGTCTTCTCTGTCTTGATTGTTTAATTACCCGCACCTGCCCTCAGCCACTCTTGTCTCGTTACTGTCTGATGTCGTACACCTGTGTTTCCCCCCTATATATTGTGTCAGTTTTTCCCTTGTCTCCTGTTGGATTGTCGTCTATAGTTCCGTGTCCTCTTCCCGTCGTCCTGTCCGTGGTCCTGGTTCTCCCTGTTGACCCTGCCGGCCCTGAACCTGGATTCTCTGCCTCCTCCTTTGGACCTTGTTTTTTTGTAAACCGTTTTGCTTCATTAAAGAGTGCTTTTTTTTGTTATTCACATTGCGTCAAGCCTGTCTCTCTGCGCCTGAGCCTCACCCCGCCACAAGAACCTGACAATGTATCCAGTTGAATGCTCAATGTAGGCCTTATGATAGCACATTAAAGAAGGAGATAAAACAGTCAGGCGGACACTCTTACATTTGCATATGCAGAAGTGTTTTTTCTGTTGGGAAACTTCAAATCATATAGACTTTTCTCAGTTCTTTTGATTCTGTAGTGTATGATATATTTAAAAACAATTTTATATGGCAATCTATTTTCATGGGAGGCAGTTAAATGTCTTCAGTTGTACAATAGCGTAAATGCCACTGAGGGGGGAGAGACGTAGAGAGTCATTGTGTGTCAATATCACTGAGTCACTGCACACCCTATTCTCATGGTTCAAAAGCATTACTCACTCCAAATACACACTAGGTGACAGAAATAGTCATGACATGCATATTTATGAGAACATTACAAATGCCAGAAGCCTGCAAAAGTGAACATTGACACAACAACTTTTCATGCCTGTAATTCAGTGTGTGAGCTTTTTCGCTCACAGTCGCTGACGATGTGTTTTTTTTACAGTAGCTTATTTACTCTCAGCCCTTATCTTTTCTCTCCACTGCCATTTTGATTACATATTCTGTGCTCATTAGAGCCAGAGAGCTGAGTCCTGCAGGCGGGATGTTGTGAAATCCAGACAGATGCTGCACAGTTAATAATCCAGGCCGGCTGTCAGCAATCAGAAGGGTGAGAAACTGGAAATCAGCCAAGCAGCCCATGTGCACCGCGGCTCAACAATCTTAAACACATTTTGACTTCAGCCACAGCAGCACATGCACACCTTTACAGCCTGTGCAGGTGGAATACACTTATTACATACACATGTATTTCCATAATGCAATCATCATGCACAAAATCCATACAATTGTTGCAAGAGCTGCAGCAACAACAACCCACCTGAGCTGCAGTGCAATGATCCAATCATTATATATCAAGTGAAGACAAGAAAACCATGGGGATCAATATATTTTTTTTCTATGGGTTTTCTTCATGATAATTGGGTGCAGTTTAAATGCACTTGGAATGAGTGAACAGTGTCACCTGTGTAATTCCTTCTGGCCTTATGGATATAAGTACATTATGTCTTCTATGTCAAATGTTATGACTGAGCTTTGATGTACAGTATGAAAATATGTTGTTATGTGATCAATTATTCATTCTGTAATATATTTCCAACTAATCCTTTATATTCATCAAAATGAATATGATATATGATTATTTCTAATCAGCCACTACGTTTTATTTTATTCCTCTCTATACTTAATATTGTTACTGTATTTTGTATTTTATTTAGTATTACTGCTCTACTGTGTACCTACTGCTACGATCCTGCAACTTCCCCACTGAGGGACTAATAAAGGAATATCTTATCTTATCTTATACTCCATTTTTTTCCAGAATAACAAAATAAAGCCTTACAAGTGTGATTCAGGCTTAAACGCAAATCAGAAAATAATAATACTATGATACAGTATTCAAGGACTGGAAAATAAATATTGTGCATGTGTAGATGTGTGTTTATTAAAAAGCAGATTAGACAAGAGGTCAAATCTTTTAAACTGCAGGATTTCTATTTTTAACAACATAAGCAAATTAAGAATTTTTTCTTTATGAGTTTACAATCGAATAAGATGTAATAAACTCAATGAAATCCTGTAACAAGGTTATAAAAAGGCCTTTGAGTGCTCAAGGTCAGCATATCTTTTAAGAATCACAATGCTCTGGGTGTGCTTGTGTAAGAGGGATAGTTGTATTTTACTTGTATTTGTTGCCGAGTTCACAGCTCTGTGGTAATGACACCAGAAACCGGAAGGCATTGTAATAATGACCCTGCATTAAATCTCTGTTTCCCAGAAAACGTCCTCACACCACAGAGAACAGAGGGCTGTGATTAATAGAGGCAACGGCAAGAGAAGTAGATGTCCTTTTGAATCCATTAAAGCTCTCCACGGGGCTGAAGGTGTCAACCATACGGGGAAACCCACGGATGATTTGCAGATAAACATTAAATCCATAAAACGCGTGGCCCCATGCCAAACCAATTTTTCAAGCCATTGCATCTGTTGTGTTTGATGACGCTGCATAGAGGCTTTTGATGAACCACCACAACCCATCGACGGCACTTTAACTGTCCGCCAACAGTTCATATTAGGTTAGGGCAACTATTCTAAGTTTAGGTTGAGGAAAACGTATCGAACGTATCCTCACAATAAAACTGGCTTCCTGTGTCCAGGTCTGTGGTTGTTTGACGCTCCCATCATGAAGGGTATTTCACACTGGTGAAACGACATTACCAGTTCTGATCGATGCAGCTTCACACGCCTTGAATTCATGTCCCACAAGAGGATCCTAATTAACTTCCCATGAGTTGTTCAATTGTTTAATTAATTGTTTCTGGGGTGCCGACACCTCACCGTAATGCATCACGAGCCACCGCCACTGAGGTTGCTTTTGTCACATCAAGTGGGCGTGGTGTCGACTCTCAGCCCCTAATACACTTTTTTTCCACACTTTCTTATTACAACTGTGCAGTGGGTGGACCGTCTCCTGAACTGTGCCGCACTGCCGCAGGGAGCTCTTGTATTCCTCATGCTCGTTCACAGGCTGTTTCTCTGTACCCGCTGTGAGTGGATCGTCTTGGCTTGGAGATTGGCATATGGGAGAGCACCATGGGGCGACCCTGAATAATAGATGCATCCTCCAGCAGCAAAGTGACTGACTCATTCACTCCCTCATCGCAACATCAGCGGCCATTACATAGCAACTGAAAGGCCAGTTTCAGCTTCGCAGGGTCGGTCTGTCCGTCTGTCTGGAGCTGCTGCTGAATTGGCTTTTAAGGCCAACTTCCCACTAGTGCATCATGGGATTGGAGAACCAGGAAAGATAGAGCTATGAATGAGGTTAGATTACATAGGAGAAAGTTTAAAACACAAAATCCTATTACCCACCTTTCAGTCACTGCTGTGCATTCATGCCTGAGGGGAGTGTCTTACCCAATCAGGGCAGTCCGGTTGTGTTTTGGCACGGTGAAGGCCGGAGTTCAAGAGGAATGAGAGGATGTGTCGGATAATAGTCAACCAGCTTGTAATGGGAATTAAAAAGGGGATTTCGACAATGATGACTAAATACAGAATTAGAAAAGAGCATCAACAAGTTGATTAATCGAAGAGGAAGTACGCTTTAATAGTACATTAGCAAACACGCATGAGTTGTCTGGCAAGCGGACCACACACACACACACACACACACACACACACACACAAAGGGAATAGACAATCCTCCTCGATGTGTGCTGCATTATTCACAGCCGAGAGCTAAATAAATAAAGGCACAGAGTAAACACCCCCGATCCAACGATGCAATAGGACACTTGCTTTAGAAAGGTCAAAAGACATCCTGTCCACCACCTTGATGCTCGGCCACCCTCCCTTCTTCTCCCATGTTAACCATCTCCTCGGTCAGCCCTCTGTCTCTTCTCCTGCTCCATCACGGCCTCCACAGGCCTCTCTGCATCCAGCCATCATAGCTTAGTGGTTTGGAGGACATTTAATGAACATTAAAGATGCAGCCGATTCATGTCTTTCTTTAATCTCATGGGTAATGACTTCCGAGCCACTTAACATCTCAATTACAGTCCCTTCCTGTATTATAATGCATTCACTCCATAATAATGTTTCATATCTAGCTCGCTGAGCTTTCGGAGAAAATTATCTGGCATTAAGTTTGATTTCCTTCACAAACATGGTGAGAAATCCTCTTCATTCACTTCTAATATTGCCGCAATATACTCACAATTCAATCTATTTTATTGTGGTATGTCGCTATTGATAATTACTCTGCTTCTTGTGTTGAAAAATGCAGCTCAATGTGAATCTCAATATGGCTCCGGTATAAAAAGATATTTAGGACTGCACCCTGTCACTTCCTCGCATGCTTGCCTCTCCGCCTCATTACAGCACTCCACTACTTTCTTTTGCCCTGAAGCACAATCATTGCCATTTGACTGGACAGCTGAAGACCTCTCTGCCAGGCCTGATGTGCCACTAGTGGTCAAAGGCACTGAGAAGTGAAAAGTGAGGGAGAAAAAGGAAAGTTAAGTGCTCAGCAAACGAGGACTGGAGGTCAGTGTTTGAACACGTCCGCACTGGCTGGATGGACTCTTACCAAAGGCAACAAGAGCGTCGCTGGGGCAATCTCAGTCATTTGCGAGGGATGGGGTCTCCTCCCTGCCAAGTAATGGGCTCTGTGTTGACTGCTGCTGCATTGCTCGCTGCGCCTCTCTGACACGCTCCAGAAATGTCTCCAGAGCAGAGTAATAAGAGACGAGTCTAAGAGCCCAACGCTCGATGAAACATTTAAAGGGAGGAGGAAAATCTGAAGAAACGTTCGCGGCTGAGCGCTAAACGCCTGATTTACTCCTGCTGAGAACAGACAGCACATACTGCACATACTTATCACGATCAAGAAGCTCTTTTTGAATTATTGTGTTATTCTAACACATGGAGCTAGACATTTTCAAGGCAGTGAGTCACTGACTATTTGGAGTCTTTTCCTGCTTCTCCAGGGGACCTCGTCTTATTGGCCGAGGGCAGGGGCACGGCTCTTAAGCAAAGACAGAGGATCAACTTTGTTTGCCCACATAGTTAATTAGTAGAGAATCATCCGTATCCTTTGGGAACAGCTCGCATGCATTGCCTCCTTTATCTTTCCCCCGAGGAGCGGATTAACAGGTATTAGTGATACAGACAGGGCAATGCTTCGTCTTCCAATAACTCTCTCCCCATTCACAATATCCAGGGCTCATTTATAGCCTCTGCTCTGTTCTTTCTCAACAGTAGATATGATTGCAGATGTAATATTCACCCAGCTTTAAATATATCCATAATGGGCCCTCGGCTTGACAGTTTCACCTGACAGAGATGATTATGCTCAGTTATTACAGTAAAGCTTCTCGCTGCATAAGTGACAGCTTCAATTAGTGAGTGAAAACAATGCGTGCCCAGCCTCTTGATTATACCCGTTGTTCATGCTCACGGCCGACACTTGAGAGTCGTGGTCTCCGCTGTCTAGAGCATGGCTAAAGTACGGCCGGTTGCTAAGCGATGGGAGGATCGTACGTGCCAAGATTACAAACAGCTTTTCTTTTATTGAAGCATGTGTCGTCCATGTGGGCTTTTTCTCCCAGATATGATTGTTGAGTGACCTCTTTTCATCCCTGCACTTCTAATCAAACATCAAACGGAAAGCGTTGCCGTGGAAACCAAGAGTAGTCCAGATGTAGGCTAAACAAAGATTACGGTAACCTTTTTATTTTTATCTTTTTGCTCTTTCCTCTCTGGGCCATTTCGGCATGTGTCAGATCTGTGTTTCGAGCCGGAGGGAAGATGCTGATGAGCTCAACACTTCTCTCTGCTACATTCACCTGCGTCAGACACACTACAATTCATTCATTTAGACACATTATTAATAATGTCTTTGGAGAAAGCTGGCCGAGTATGTATCTGCATGATTAAACCAGATATAAAAGAATTTCAGCTTTTAGCACACTCAAGTGAGAAAACGAACGATACGTTCATCTGGAAACAGTTTTTATTGTTCAGCATCATTGCCATATGTGCTTTACATTTCAATTAATTAAACTATTTAAACTAATCCTTTGGCTGGAATCTAGATGTTTAGCCATGTGAAGTCAATGTGACATTGGGTGGCTTCAAGTGATCTTTCTCTTCAAGGTAAAGACAAAGGTCGCCCTCATTCATCGTCTTCAGCATGAGGAAGCCAGCGGTAGGTTGTATATGTGTGTGTGTGCATGTGTCTGTTTGCCTGTCCTCAGCATGCTGGTGGACCTGTCTGCATCATTTTTTAGGGGGGAAAAAACATTTTATAGACTTATTATATTATTATAACTTTTTTTCATGCCATTATTGTCTGCGACTCCTAATTGCTCCTAACCAGACGGTAGGAGCCACAAGGGATGAACAACCGCACTTCAGGAGGTCTTCCTCCAGCTACCGGGTACAAACAAGACTTATCTTGTCCATGTCGTGGTTAAAAACTGACTTCTATACAAGAGTTTAGTCTCTTTTGAACTGAAAAAACTGCAAATTAATTCATACCCGGGACGTTATCATCTGAAGTTTTACTTGCTGCTGATAAATGTGGAGGAGGAGGTCGTTGTTGTAGTTTCTGAGATCCATATTGTGTACGGCCTTTGCATCGAAGACGACAAATACAAAAGCGTAAACAAACGTAAACAGAAACAGTGCATGACACAACGTTACTTCCATTGTTTGAAGTGTTTCAGGTTAGTTTTGTACACAACGTTTGCAAACAAGCAGGCCGACCGCTACCTGGCAAGTGCTCACACGTCCACGTCTTTAAGGGGACGACAACATTAACCCGTGGCCGTGGGCGTAAACAAACCTGTCTCTGTCGAGTGCCACGCCGTGGTCTAACATGCAGCGTGGAGTCCAGTCGGTAATGTTGCCGTCGGCTCGGAGACAAGAGAGTGTGTTTACCGTGTCAGCAGAGAGGCCGGGCGGAGCCCAGGAAGCACCTGCTGCATGTAAACATCATTTACATCTGTGTGGTCAGCTGACTGTGATAATCATCTTCTCAGGTGTAAAAGGAGCCAAGTGCTTTCAGAAGGTAAACATATCTTAAACCTCATGTCATAATGTGTGAAATATGATTGGGTCATCTGGGGCCCCAGAGTGCTGCTGCCCCATGGTGACCTAAGAATGCTGCCTCCCCTGAATGATTAATACATCGTCCACCGGATACTAAAAACACATCTTTTCCGACTATACCTTGAATAAAAACAGATTAACACTTCAGTGGCATATGAATGGCCCTCACTTATTGTATTTTTGTAGTTTGGCTTTCTTGAAGAAATGTTACTTTCTTGATTATACGCATGGTTAAATGCACGCTTTGGACATATAATGTAATGTAAAGTAATGTAACTAAATGATGGGTCACAGTCAGGGGGTTCGTTCTGACAGCTCTGCAGAGAAAGATGGATGTTCCGTCACATTTTTTACATTTCACTATGTGCTAATGAATCATAGACTAAAGCGTAAAATTGGTACCAGATGTTTCTCCCTGTGCTCACAGAGATTATTTGTATTCCTAAGATCGAGACATCGATCTCATCTGAGCAGGTACACAGAGATAACCAAGAGAAGGAAAGACACCTCGGATTTGCCAAGGAGCCAACACAGTCAACGAAAGGCCACAGACAGTTGCCAGGCAACGCTATCCCTATCACAGCAGGAAGAGTTGAACATTATTCACATCTCACAGGACTCACAGTGTTTAGTGCGCCCGTCAGACAGGGGTTTCCCATATGTTTACCTATATATGTCCAGGCATTTCAATAGATGCATGAAAGAATTGAGATGTCTCCAGTGTATTTGCATTATTAATAGTATTTATTTCAGTCCATTTTTGTCCCATTTTACTGTTCAAGTTCTGTCAGAGTCCAATAAAGGAGAATGTTTAATGTGTAAACTGTTTTTTTTCCAGAGGGAAACAAGTTAAATCTGTTGCTATTGATTTATCTTGTGAATAATTCATGTGGCACTCAACTTCCCGAAAAACAAAATCCTGTGGGACGTCAGCCTGCATTTCAGTCTGCTTCAAATCTGTTTGTTTCACCTGCCAAAGCCCAATGTCTAAAGGCAACCCGGCTATAACAGTTTGTGAAATGTACTCTGCTATGCTTGTTGGTCTCACAATGGTCCAGCTTTGCACCAAGACAAAGAAAGTATTGAGCCTAATGCCAAGCAGGGAATAAACAAGTTGACATTCATAGCACAGAAAAGCACAACATGTGACGTTATATGTGGTCCTCACATAGATAACTCTCCTGGTCAAATTAGTTTGAATGGATAAAATCAGCAAAATGGGACCAAACTGGGATCAACACCAATGTCAGCGTCTGACGGATATTGAGATAATTGCATGGGGACCACAGCTCTGATGACCTGCTGCTCTATCCGTCTCCACCTAATCGGTCAGACGAGGGAATCACACGTTCATGTGTTACAATGATGTCATCATTCATATGACAATAAAGGTATCCTGTGTCCCCTGATGCGACACTGTTCATTTATTAAATGATTTCTGGTGTCATTTGGAGCATGGAGGCTATGCAGCGTATTGGTAATGCAGGGGTTCTCACAGCGGGGCAGGCTCGCTGCAGCAGACCTGTGAGTTGAGGAAAACACGGACACAATCTCCAAAGGCAGCATGTGGGCGGATTCACTTGAGTAAAAGAAAATGACACGGTTCTCCTCGCTTAGTCGGCACTCATAAACAGACGCAATCAAATATAAATAGAGTCTTTGCATTGAGCGAGGACAGAACAAGAAATGTGTGAATATTATTATTGCTGCATGCATACTGAAGCTATCAAATAATGTTCTGATGTAAATTGTAAAACATATGGCCTAATCAGCAACTAAGCACATACATACAATTTAAAGAGTGTCTCTTCTGTTATGAAGGCCATCGGAGACTGGGGCACTTACCTTGTGTGTACATTTCAATAAGGCTGAAAATCTGAATGACTGCAGCTGAATCACTAAACTAAGACAACGAATGAACCAAAGATAGTCCAGGCTATACATGAAAAAGTATACGGCTGTGGTCATAACATTGTTAACATAATCAGCTGTCAGATGAAGATGGACAGAACCATGTGACTGCTTAGCATGGCCACATGCAGCCACTGTTGGTGCAATCTTATTTTACCCCATGGACAAGGACACACATCGGTGTGTTTGTTTCCTGGTTAACGAATATATATTATACATTCACAGAAATCATCTTTGTTCCATAACCTTTGGCTGACAATGAGACTGCCGTGAAGTCTAAATTAATATTAATAAAGATAACAAGGCCTTACAAATATAGGGGAAAGGTGGCAGGGTCACCAACATGTGTATTTATTATAGGAGTAGACTTCCGTTGTTGTATTGAATCAATAGCCTCTGCTCCTCGGCAGAGTTGATCATCACCTAATGATCGTGATGTAAACACAAATGACCCCACGACCGCTATCCGGACATGATGATGGACCATGGATAACATGTTGTCCATCTCAGTCCTCTCGTGGGTTTCCCGCAGCGCATCTCCGGTGCGGCTGCACTGTATAACAGCGCGTCCTGAGTGAGAGCGCACAGCCTGTGAAACATGCGTCAATCCCCGCAGCACGAGGACAGCCGCCGGCCTGCGAGGAGCCAGGGGGCCGCGCGCTGCCAGCCACGGACTGCTCATTCCTCATGATCTCCGCGGCTGCTGACGATACCAGACAAGAGCCGGATCTGCTCGAGATGCGCCAATCATCCGCAGAGGACGACGTGCGCGCACAGGGCGGTGAGCTCAGTTGAGAGCTGAGACAGTTGATTGCCGGTGGCTGTCAGCAGTTAAAAGGACGCGCGTTCTTTGCTCTTTACGTAATCCTTGTTTGCGTAATTTTGCAGCGGGTATTGGATGCCGCGTGGACCAGGATTATTTTGGCGAGGATATCTCTATAGGGCTCTCCCCGCCTCCCGTGTGTGTCCTCAATATTCAGATGGGTGGACTATTTGTGTAGAGCAATATTGTAATTGTAAACAGACGAGGAAACCGTTTCAATGAGATCCACCATCGCTGCGTCCCAGTTGGAGGTAGGTGGCTCTCTCGCTCTTCTTCTCCATCTCTCGCCTCACGTTTCCATGTTGTGCTCGTTTCTTTTCGAGCGGAATGGTGCAATGCAACGTTTGCACAGCTCTTCCACAGATGGATCAGGGCATTTCAGAATGCGGCACAAGCCGTATATTTGCATGATTTCAAATGTGTAAGCACATTTGTTTTTAGTGTCGGCTATAAAACATGTTTAGCGTCTTAAAGAGATAAAGAGAGAGAGAGAGAGAGAGAGAGAGAGAGAGAGAGAGAGAAGAGAGAAAGAGAAAGAGGAGGACATTAGATGAGAAAGACCAATCAATACGTGTCTTCCAGGAGTGTGAATGGGTGAGTACTGTGTGTGTGCGTGTTCATTAGTATTAAAGGAAGTGCATTGTGCAAAGCGGGGTTTATAAAGTTAGTATTGTACACTCTGTGGGCGAGGAGCCTCAGACAGAGGCCGCTTCAGGTGTTTTACTGCATGTCGGATACAGAGGGGATAGGTAACTAAGGACACTTATCGTGGAGGCTACTGCGCAGTTTGTACAACGCGGATGCATATATAGTATAATATAACTAATATAAATATCACAATTGTCCTTTTGGTTGAATTTGCATTTGAGAGTCAGATAAGTCCGTCCATGTATTCAGGCTGTGCTGCACTCCTTTATTTGCATATCAAGCTTTTACTACAAAACTATTAGTACTTACTTTTAATAATTTAAAAACGATTTGAAGAAGTTGTACCAAATGAAGCAACATTACAATGCTGGTTTAAAGGGACCATTCTTCTCACATAATACAAATACTTGTAATACTTAAAACAGTGAATGTGTTTTACTTTTTGTTTATTCATAACATCTTGCAGGTATATTATATAGTAGAATGATGTAAACATCTCAAGGGATCATATTAAACATTGGTATTATACTTGTACTTACAGTCATTACTGAAGTAAACAAACAGATCATCTGACTTTCATTGTGGAATGTTGGTATTTTTCTCTCTGTGGGATAACACACGTTAGTTTATACAAAGCATGATATCCCTTTTCATATATCTAGCTATTCATCTATACATGTATCTATGCAAAGTACAATGTATATTTATGTCTAATAACTACATATGTTTATTGTTTCTGTTCCTGCTTTCTTTTATCCCAGCCTTCACTTTGCGATGCCTGGGAAATTCTCCAGCTGCTCTTCCATGCTGTTCTCTGAGGATGGCATCGTAGTAAACATTTCTTGGATTTAGATCAACAGCTAGCATGTTGCAGCCTATCACCAGAACAAGTGGCCGCCTGCTGAAAGGAGTGCCTCGTTGGAGAGAGCGTCCGGGATGGGTCCTCTCCCTCTGCCTCTGCCTCGGCGTGGCCCTCCTCTGGCTTCCGGGGGCAGCGGCCTCGACCCTTAACTGCCACAAGACGTGCATCTGCGCCTCAAACATCGTGAGCTGCTCCAAGATGAATCTGACCACCGTCCCCACAGGCCTGCCGCTCTACACCGCCGTGCTGGATCTCAGCTACAATGAGATAGAGCGTCTGCGATCGGAGTGGACCCCGGTCAAGCTCCTGAAGCTGCATAACCTCCTCCTCAGCCACAACGGTCTCAACTTCCTGTCCGCAGAGGCGTTCCAACATGTGAAGCACCTGCGCTACTTGGACCTGTCCTCCAACGACTTGCAACTGCTGGATGAATTCATCTTTGAGCCTCTGGTCAACCTGGAGGTCCTCTTGCTGTACAATAACCACATTTCCCAGATTGACCGCTCCGCTTTTCTCGGCATGATCAACCTCCAGAAGCTCTACCTGAGCCAGAACCAAATCTCCCGCTTCCCTGTGGAGCTGGTCAAGGAAAAGTCCCGGCTGGAGAAACTTAGTCTCTTGGATGTGTCCTCCAACAAAATCAAGATGTTTCCCATCGATGAGCTGCAGGCGCTGCCTGCCTGGATTAAAAACGGCCTCTACTTCCACAACAACCCTCTGCTGTGTCACTGTGGTATTTACACCCTCCTTGCCCATTGGTACATCCGAAAGCTCAACTCTGCTGTGGACTTCAAAGACGACTTCACCTGCATTCTGCCCGGCCCGCAAAAAAACAGAGTCGGCGTTTTTGATCTCAGCGGCGACAGTATGAACTGCAGCACATTCAAGGAGGAAGATGAAGAGGCTTTTTTGGAGCAGAGGCTAATCCTTGGCTGCGACACCAAACACCGGGGGACGTTAAAAACCTGGACGATGCCTGGTAATGTGGGAGTGACAACTGGAAGCAACCAGACAGCCAAAGTCTTGCCAGATGGAAATCTGCAGATTGCTTCAGTGAGGACTGAGGACTCTGGGACCTACACTTGCTTTGCCATGAGCTCGGCCTTCAATGAGACCATCTATGTGGTACTGAAGGTTCACAACTTCACCATGCACGGGGGCAGCGAGAGCCTGAACACCGCCTACACCACCTTGGTGGGCTGCCTGGCCAGCGTGGTGCTCGTGCTCATGTATCTTTACTTGACGCCATGTCGCTGCTTCTGCTGCGCCAACACAGGTAAGGCTCACGGCGATGACAGCATCCACTCGTCCATGCTCAGCGTGACCCGCAAGGACACGGCGCTCAAGGCCGAGCTGAACAGGCACGTGGCCTTCATAGACTCCAAGGACCTGCAGGGCCAGAACGGCAAGCTGAACCCCAATGGGGACGAGGACGATGAGGATCTGGATCCAGAGGCTGGTTCTCTTATGAAGGGGAAGAGGAAGAAGTCTGTAGCAGAGTCCATCAGCTCCGTCTTCTCAGACACTCCCATGGTGGTCTGAGAGGAGACTGGATGTACATGGAACATGAGAGCCATGTTTTAGTTGACGTAAACTGTGACTGTGACTTTGTGGAAGGAAACGGAGGAAGGAAGTTCATCTCTAGTGGTGGGAAAGTGGAAATAAGGATCTCAGAGGGAGTAAAAAAATAAACGGTCTTGCTGCCCACAAAGACAATGGGCAGGACTTTTCCAGCATTTTAATCTGTAGCACTTAATATTCATACTGTGAAGGAATGGCAGTGTACATGAACAGTGGGAACTACTGAAGTCTTACGAGACGTACACAATATATCGTTGATATGAGCACTCAGGAAGGGGTCCATCGATCTGCTAACATTTGGGAAATAGATATCATACAATGCACAGGGTGAAATTAGATGTAAGTAATGTATATTTAAACCATGACTGACTCATAATTATATTTATTACACAGACTAGAATAGATTCATCGTACCTAAACGTTAGAGCATGTGACCCTCCTCTATCTACACAGGGAACAGGCCGTGAATACATTAGTCGTTAACCTTGAGTCATCTGTAGAGGAACAGCACGCCATAAAAAACCCTCATTAAATGAGGTCTCAGGCTGATCTGTATAAGTGGGATAAAGAGCATGTGCACATTGAGAAAGCACTAACACAAACATATTAAGAGCCAATCGCAGGTCATTTCCATTCTACTTGGCTACACTCAGATTTAGGTAATCGATCTAATCTTTTAAATATTCATAGTCGTGTATAGCGATATAGGAAAAATCGGTATTCGATAAAGAGGGATGTATTTACACAGAGCTATGGCATGAAATAGTAAACCAGCTTGAGGCAGATCATTTCTTATGAATGGACATCTACACTATAACCCCAAAAGCAAATGTACAGCATTACAAAAACGGCTCACAGCAAGCAGATACACATTAGAAGTTCCCAGGGAATTATTTTGTCTTGAAAGATTATCAACATATTGTCTCAGATCTGTATACATTAGTTCTTACAAGGACTAATAGGAGCTTGACTCTTCCTCTCGACCAAGTTATATTCATTTGTTTCTCTCAGTCACACGAGCAGGAAGTTAAAGACCAAGCTAAAAGCTGCCAGCTTGAGTTTATTTCATTCATTCCTGTATGTAAAATGAGCACCGTACACAGTATATACACCTTAATGTGTCCATATGTCATACATGATGTAGTAGATTTAAGTATTTGGCCGTGTCACCCTGTTTGGTCCTGTGGTAGGTACACTGTGTTAGCAGGTAAACAAAGTCTGACAATAATACAACCGACAAGGTTCCTCCTGAAGGTTATGAGTAATGTTGATGGTACATTATTTGAAAGGACGGAGATGATTCTACAGTTTGTAGCGACTGTCAGAAAACCTTGTGGAAAACTGGAGACTTCAGACGATAAGTTGAATTACTTTCCGTGAGAAACACCTCGTATGCTGTGCATATTTCATGAACAAGGTTTAAAACAGGCACGCACCAGATAATACATGGTGCCGTTTAAACAAGGCTTGCCCGGTGTAAATGCTAATTGCATCTTGTGATGGGATGCAGCGACCCTCTGCTTGGTCTGTGTCTCTCTCGCAGGAGATGTGTGTGTGTGTGTGTGTGTGTCATCATGAGCCACAACCGCACAAAGCCTTCCTCTCTGGCTCGCTGCACACTGACGGCTTCAATTCAGTCCAGATGTTTGCTTTGTTTTGTGTCCCTCTGTCATAACGTAGCTGCTCTCACTTTAGTTCAAAAGCAATCAGGCAACCAGGCGATGAATGTGATGCCCTTTAATGTTCACCACCTTCCTAAAATAATGGTATAAGTCATTTTTAAAGGTTTTTCAAAAAACATAAAAAACAGGACCACATATTGATCATATGATGTTGTGATATATTATACTACAGGGGTAGAATCACATGTGTTGTGTTCAACTGAGGATGTAGGCGATTTTGACAGAGGTGGGCAATATCATGAGATGATTTAGGCAAAAAAAACTTTTGTTGTCAAAAAATGATGAGGCCAATATTTTAGGAAGGTGCTGATATGTTTATGAGGGAAACCCCCGGGAGCTTTCATTCAACATTTGCTCTCACACTAGGAACTCTCACTCCCATTTGTGATTTCAAAGTATAATCATAGTACAATTTCAAAGTATAAGTTATTGCTCAATGCTTCTAAGTGTTCCACAACACTACATATAAGAACAGATAGCGTATCAAATCCATTCAGCTAGCAATTCAATGTCAGTACAGCTCTCAAATGTTAGGATGTACACTTTACCGAATGCAATAGGTTTTTACGCAAAATTAATGTTATATTCACAGTTGCAGTGTGCAACGCAGCATCTTCTGTGTGTGGGTGAGAAGAGGAAGTCACACTTAGCAGAGAGGTGGTGTGTGAATCATTTCACTCTCACACACACATAGGAATACCAGTTGGAAAATGTAAAACCACATTTAGCACTACTGCTGACGGGGTGCAATTGCTGAAAGATCTATCCCATTTTTAGGGCTCCAGCCTTTAGGTGTTGCTCTCGAGAATTTAAATAAATGTGCTGTTCCCTGTTTTCGCATCAGGGGATCAACCCAAAACCTCTTGGATTTTAAGCCCTGGTCCCTCAAGGCGGCATGAGAAAAAACGACTACATGGCAATCAAAGAATCTAATATAGCAACAACAACAACAACTCACACAATGATCTGGAAGACTGTCATGTGTTTCCCCCCAGAGTGTCAATTGATCTAAATTGGCACTGGCTAACGATTAGTCTTCTGGGTTGTCACTCAAAATACAAGTTGCATTCTGTACAGAGAAAAAAAGTGCTATTGCAAAGCTCCTGTCATAGAGGAGAAGAGTGGCTTCATGGTCCCCAAAGTACATCTGCCTTCCTATATATATCTATATATACAGTATATACAGATGTATTACGACTCTCTTTTCTGTGTTCAGTATTGATTAGTTGTGTACTGCTATGTTCTACCAGTGTACTGATGGTATTCTTGTATGATCGGATGTCATTTGGCATTACCTCTGCCACTGTGCTACTGTTAGTCGTTTCAACATTCAAGTCTTGACCATAAATGTTTATTTTTTAAACTGTCTGCGGTTACATTTTCTATTTACATAGGATGTATTTTACACTTGACTCTGTTGAACAATATGGTTAAACTGAAAATATGTATTGAAAATGTCTGTAAAACTGCAGAGGAGTGCCAGTGTTTGAATCCTCGTCACCTCCTAATGGGCAGTGAGTATGTAGCCAGTAGTTATTCTCAGTCAATATCACAAAGCCATAAGAAATTCGAGGAAAAGATTGGTGGCTATGTCAGGTGATATATGGAGTTGTAGGTAAGTTCTCAAATAGATACGAAAACAACAACTGTTCTGTCTCTAACAAAAATCAAAGAATATTTTTTATAAAAGCTGGGGAGGAAAATCAAGAGACCTCTGCGCCAATGAATTCCTGAAACACAGCAGGATTCTGGATGGATTTGAGGACAGACGGTGAATAAATCTTCTCAGGACTGTCATTTTTAAGTTCTGAATGTAATGCGATGCACAAAGGTTTTCACATTTGCAGCATTAATAAAACGAAATCTTTGGTTGGAGTTCGGTGCAGTTCACATGCCGTTTGCTATCTGCAGT
The DNA here is from genome assembly GCA_036178185.1 of Liparis tanakae. NCBI lineage: Eukaryota > Metazoa > Chordata > Actinopteri > Perciformes > Liparidae > Liparis > Liparis tanakae. Next base: position 14,129,568 of record CM070097.1, on the reverse strand, counting down.
AATGGTACATCTACTAATTAGGGAGGGGAGTGGTCTCTGCCCGAGATACATCTAGCTACGTTCATCTGACCATGTAGTAGCAATTAAGAAGCATCCTTGAAGGGGTGGGGCTAAAGTCTCTGCTTTCACAGTGTCCACAGGACAGGAATGCAGTGAAAGCAGAGTTAGTCGCCCACGGCCTCAAAAGGTGAGCTGGTTGGTCACTGATATCAAATAAAAGGTCTTGCGGCGAAAGTGGAATGGCTTTGCATGGTTTGCTTTAGAGCTTCTCTGACTGCAGAATAGGTGCAACCTAGTAGGCATTAAAGATAAAGAAAAAATAATTTGACTTAATAATAAAGATCAAGATTTTCACTTTGTGCTGACTCGTACTTTACTGTTGTCTCTTATTATTTCCAGAAATCCTCTGTGATATATTCCTGTATTTGTTTTTCTCTAAATCTTTGTGGCTGATATCTTACGGAGTAGTTTAAGGACAAAGTTGTGATATTTTGCCAACGTTACTATGACTAATGGAGAGGCGCTAACACAGTAAATATAGAGTAGCCAACGGGGGACACTTGAGACGCACACCATGTAATTCCCTGTAGTGACTGTCCAATCTGATCTACATAGATAAGTATACACAGCATGGAAGTTATACATGTTCATCATGAGCTGATCAAATCATTTGACCTGTAATATAACAGACACAGTAGGTGTGTATAAAGTTTGTGCTTGTGCTTACATAACTTACTGGAAATGGCAAAAGGTTCTTTATGCTGCTTTTATTCAGAGGAACAACATTACGAGCTTAACATCTGGTGATAAACTGAGGAAGTGAATCGCTAAATATAAACACTGACATTAACTGGCCACATCCAAACCATTTGACACCTTTAAACAAACAAAACGTCCCCATTTATATAACTGCACTTTGAGGAGAATAACATTAAAGTAAATGTTTTCAAAATGTCCATATGAAACTACTTTTGATTGAATTTAAACATATTTTTCAGTCCACACATCATACATATATACATATATAAACACACACACATAAAGATAAATACACATATATATATATATATATATATATATATATATATATATATATATAATATATATATATATATATATATATATATATATATATATATATATATACATACAAACATATATAAACATTATATATATATATGTTTATATAGGAATATGTTTGTATGTATATATCATAATATTAATAATAATAATAATAATAATAATACATTTTATTTGTAAAGCACTTTTCATTCAAAAATAATCTCGGAGTACTAGAGAGCAAGTAGATAGTTAAAAACAAATTATCATAAAAAATAAAATAGCCGGCGTCTTCCTGAATAGAAAGGTTTCCCGGCCAGTCTCAAGGAGTCCAGTGGCTGCGCTGCCCTCGCGAGGTCAGGAGACGGTTCCAGAAGCAAAAGGCCGGACGCCCGTGGCGGAGCTTGTGTTGCGGACCCGGAGGAACGAGCTGTTTGTGGATGTGAGGATGCGGGTGGAGGGTTGGGGAGTAATGCTAGTAGGACTTTGTAGCCAACCAGATAGCGCCATCTGGTGTTGGAAAATCTAAAGATTATCAAAGCAGCACTTGGGACAATAAGAGAAAAATATGTTTAATGCTTTATTGGTACAAAACCACAGTACATAAACCGAAGACACAGGGCGAAATATGGGTTGAGGATTTTTTTTATTGTTTTGATAATATCACTTTTCATTTTAGCAGCATGAGGAGTAGATTGAGGTATTTTAACATTCGGACACAACAAAACAAAACAAAAAAAAATAACTGTTTGTAAAAACACATACATATGGTAGCATGCAGACAAATATTTATTCCTGATGTCTGTGCATAAAAATGTGAAGACCTAATCATGTGTGGACAGAAACATACAGACACACACCATGCAGGCAGCAGCTGCAGCAGCAGCAGCACACTTCTTCTCCAAGTGTTTTTAAGGCTGGATTCTTTATTGACTGTGAAGATAAGAGGTAAACAACTGTCACCTTTAAATGCATACATTGTTGTTAAAACAATCAATCAGGTTCAGGTCAAGAACGTCTTCAGTCACTGCCATTCATGTCATTTCAGACTTTAAGGTCAGAAATCATTGACGGCGTGCGACCTGCAGTACTGCATGCCACAGCTAGTCTACTCACTCTCCAGGAGTTGGATCTTTTCTCCAGGCCCACAGCATGCACGACCCCGTTATTCTTTCCAGTCGCTCTCCTCTCTGGGACGGGGAGGACAAGCGTTGACACTTGGTTCTGGGTCGCGAGGCGCTGATGGGCTGAGGCTCACTGCTGCCTTTGCGCTTTTTGGCAGGACCTCTGTGGTCGTAGCCCACCACCTTCTGCTGAATCCCCGGGGGCTTCCCTCTGCTGCGGGGGGAGTGGTTAAGAGGAGGGCATGGCTTCTTTTTGTATAGAAGGGTGCCGTTTACCACTCCCTGATTGGGGGGGACGTGTGGCTGCTGGCCCTTCTCATTGAGGGGGTCCCTGATGCTTTTGGAGACCTTGTCCTCAGCTTTCTGTGCTGCGCTCGCATCCTGCACAAGTCTTGCCGATGTGGCGGAAGACAGCGCTTTGATACTGCGAGCGTTGTGCTGACCGGTTCTGGTTTCCAGTGGTCCCAGTGAGGTAGGCTCGAGGCTGAGGGAGCCAGTGGATTTGGTGGGTCTGGCGGTCCTGACGGGTGATCCTACAGCTGGAGGTGTGACACGACAGGACCTGAGACCTGATGATACTTGAGGCATTTTCCTGTAAATTAGAGGAAAAACATGAAGCAGATTACAAAATAAAAGTAAAACATGTAAGCAGGAGATCCAAGACAGGTCCGGTCAGCTATTGCTCCTCTCTCAAGCTGACCTGTCTGGCTATCAGCCGGAACAAATGGTGTCTTGCTTGAGGACCAAATAGAGCTCAGTATAAGAGCATTCTCTTATACCACTGGGGTTATGGATGGAAATAGTATTTAAAAATATCTTCAATTTATTTAGTGCTTGTATATCTGGACAGACTACCAACCCACAACCTGTGAAATAGGACAACTGTGTGTGCTGCACAGCGGACTCCTGGATAAATAGCTCAGTTGGGCTAAAAGATACTAATACAAAATAAAACTGGATATTATCACTTATACCCTCATTTCATTATAAGACAGCAGTGACTGATCCTCCTGTTCGCTAACATCCCTGGGATGACTGCACAACAGCCCGCTAAAGTTCAGCTCCATTAATACAATTAAAGCAGGCAAATAAGTGTATCTTTTTTTAAAGTCTCTGTTAATGAAGTAAAAACTTGGCAATCAAACCTTTTCGTTTACTTTAAATCTTGTATTTATTTTTTATAAGAGTATCAAATCAATGTCTGTCCTTTTTCTCATTAGATAATTATCTTTAATTCAAATGGGAATGCACTTTTTATAGTGGCTCGGTGACTCCCAACTCACTCGGGGATTCGTCTTCTTCACCTTGACATGATGACATGGAGTCATTTCTAGAGTGTAGAGGAGTGACACTCACTTCCACAGGTGCGTGCTCACATGGTGCTCCAGCATGGCACTGAGGGCAAAGCGCAGGTGGTGCCATCGACGGTTGAAGGTGAAGATGCTGCAACCCAATGTGCGGCATCCAAACGTGCATAGCTGCAGAACAGAAACAGGTTCAATTGTACAGACACACTCATGTGTCCTTTAATTAAACTTAGCTTTGTGTTTTTCACACTCGAAATTCCAACTGCTTCACTTTTTTCTCTCTTAAAACAAGCATCATAAACTACTATTGCATTGTACTACTATTTCTGCACTCACCCCAAGCGGTTTGGGGTGCCAGGGAGTGTCAGACAGGTCTATGTCTTCCGACTGCTCATCGTCTTCACTCTCCTCGCCTGAAAACAGGCTTTTGTTGAAGAGAATTTGCGGCGGTGCCTCCACTTCCCCAGTGCTGCCGCTCTGCTCCTCCGGAGGGCTTTCTGATGGGATTTTGGACCTGAAGGTAAAAACAGTTACAACCAGCTGCATCGGGAAGGGTGTTGATCATATACTTCCTACGTGTAACGTGTGTAACTAGAGGATTCCACTAGAGAGCCCACCGGAGGACTCGGCCGTATAGAAGAGCATATTTGTCAGTGTGCAACGACACACCATACAGATGCCAGTAATAATCAAGAATGGAAGACTCAGTCTTTTAGGTTATTTTCTGACATTTTCCCGCCTCCTGACTCCTGCCCCTGTGTTATCACCATACTGCCCCTGCGGGTCATGTGCATGCACACGCTGCACTCCAAACAGATGCAAGACACACAAGGCAACCATCCTGCAAACAGTAAGAAAGCAGGTAGAGCTCTGGCTTGGGTATGTAATGATGTTTAGCGTTCCTGTCAATGTGTCCTTGTTCATCTCAACCAGAGATTTCATACCTGAGAATGTGACTGTTGCCTTTACACGTTGTACTGCTCTGCAGTGCTATCTTCTCTTGTTGATGGTGTTGCTCTTTGTCTTTTGATTTGACAGGAAGCTGCTCCATCTCTTGACCTCCAGAGGCGGTGTTCTGCTCCTCTGTCCATTGATCGGAGGTCTTAGTCCTTCCCAAAGCTTTCTGCTGCTGATGGACTGAATCTGTCTGTGTCGACATGAACAGCACAGGAAGAAACAATGATAATCATGATAATCATATTTTTTTATGTTTGATGTTCCTTCATCAAGCAACAAATGCAACCACTACAGCTAAAGCCTCATATCTGTCAAAAATAAACATCAATAAAGACGATGGTAACAATATTGGGCAAAAGGCCATGACAATACATTGGGTTTACTTTGCACAGAAGCTCCTGGCTGCACAGCTTCTTCCTCTCTGGATCCAGGACCCCATACGGTGCGTTCAGGTCACATTCTTTCTCTATGGGAAAGAAAGAAAACACAGTAGTCAGTGAGCAACCCCGACGGTCCACGTGATGCTGCTGGTGGAGAGACTACAGACCACCGGATTGTCATTAATGAGAGGAAACTATTATGCATACAATCTAAATATACTTGCATGTAAATAATGCTGTTTACAACATTCCATACCCAGGCTAATGCACTCCATGTTTGTCCTTTACAGTTCAGCGACATGGTAGAAAAGCAGTGAAGGAGGAAACAGCACATGTTTTATAAACAGAAGACTTACTGTTGACATTTTTGTAAGTCCGGCCGTAGGTTCTCGTTCCCCGGAGAGGACTATGAGACTCACTGGCCTGCCCAGCTGTGGGCTTCTGCACCGAGGGTAACTCTGACGTAGACGTGGAGGCGGAACGGGGGCCGGGGGGCAGGGGGCCCGAGTGCCATGGAGGGACCCTGGGGCGAGGCGTGGAGGGGGACGAGAGGTGTGGGAGAGGTGACTTCTCCTGAGGGAAATTTTCCACTGAATGAAAACTGTAGAAGTAGATAAAGTTGATTTAGAAAATGTATGTAATATAGACTTGAAATGTAGACCTAAATCAGGTTCACGCAAGTTTCGATTGACATCAAAACTATTTGTAAGTGGGAGCATATTACAACACATTTTGTATGTTAAACGTAATGCTTTGTTCTTCTTTGATGTTCTGCATATTGATGACTTGCTGCATCAATTCAAGATGTATTTTTGAGACAAATGTTACGCTGCTGTTCCAGCCACATTACTTCTAACAGCTTTAGTTAGATTCAACAAAGCAACAATTACTAAATAAAAGATAACGGGCCACATTATTCAGGTAAACAATGTCTAAATCTAAATAATTCCCATTCCCTGTGTTGCCATGAAATAAACAATCGTAAACAGTACCTCTCTGCCTCCTGCTGGGCCTTGCTAGGTCTGTGCTGGTGTACCGGTGACGCTGCTGAGGAGTGGGCACTGGCTTCATGACCTCTGGCATCTTTCTGCTTCTCTCTAGAGGAGGTATGACTTGCGAGAGGGCGTGCACGGCGAAGTCGCTGCTGTGAAGCCAAAGAAGAAGACTGTCCACACGTCTTAGTGAGAGGACCATGCCGCCTCTCGCAGTGCTTCTCAAAGGCCTGAGGCTTCACCACATGGCCACAGTGGCTGCACACCACCAGAGAGATCTCATCGTGTGCAGGGCATCGACCAAATGTGTGCATATCTATAGAGATGAACAGAAGAAGTAGTGTTGGCGTGATATATGTGAACTTGAGGCCAAGTTGAGAGAACTTGAGTGTGATTGAGATTCATGTGTCACCTTCTTTCTTGAGGGTCATGGTCTCAGGGGGGGTCCTCACATGCTTGCTGCTGTCGTTAGACTCAGCTGCATAAAAGGGGAAAAAGCAGTCAGCATGAAACATTGTCAGGGGACATTTTTGGAGCATCTTCCAAGAGACAGTTTTAGCAATATATAGATCCGCTTTGTTGAGGAAACCCCGGAATAGGTCTCTCAACCAGTCCCAGATTGGAGATTTTGAGCGGATATTACTAATACATCTTAAAGTTATCCGGACGAAATCCCCTTCTTGGACCCTCGCCTGTCATACATGGATGGCCAGCAGCTCCCTTTTTGTGTGGTCCAGTCGCAGCTGCTGTTAGCTCACAAATCCTCCCTAAGTAGTGCTCTTTAGTGGGACAGTCACGCGCGCACTAACGCTAACGGGACACGCACCTGTCCAATGGGAAGGTGGTCACGTGGGATTTGTAGCGCACGTTAACAAATGCAAAATAAACTATAATTGTAATTAGTTGTTATGTTTGTTGCCAGTTAACATTCCTAGCGAATTGCCACTGCACTAGGACCCAGCAGGTCTTTTGTTTGGGTCTCCCTGCATGCCGCTCTGTGGATGTAACAACAGATAAATCACAGGACGTGGCCACTGGGACGGGATGAACACCAAGACCGGGGCAGGGAGAGAGACTCACCGTCAGATGGTAACATATTCACTCTTTCCACCCAACAACTCCAGTTTAATCCGACAAAATCGTCGAGATTAGGATTTTGCCGATCCAAAGCGGCCATTGCTGCTCTTGCGCGTTCCCGAGATGAACGCGTCACAAAGCTCGCGGCCGCGACTGTAAGACTACAAATATCTATTCCCTCCCTATTTTAAAGTCGACCTTAATACGTCTACATTCACAGCGAAAGTCCCCATATTTATTAACGTCTTCGTTTTATAACAGCAGAATAACCACATATGAAGACATTTCAGATTTAAGATATGTGGATAAAGTTTGTACACAGACAGGTTATTAATATTTAACTAATAAAACTGTCAACACAATACCTGAATGTAGCCGTTTCTTCAGTTGAATGACATTTTACTTTTATAAATAAAACAACACACATACACTATATATATGAATAAAATGTATATAAATAAAATACATTCATAATCAGTACTACTAAACTGTGACAAACCTTGAATGTGAGAGTTGTAAGATCGTATTCATCTGGTCGATAACAACATTGCATACAGTATAGGAGTGTGTTCCCGCCAGTTAAAAAGAATGTGGTGTCAAATCAGACACGTAACAAGTGCAGTTCATCCTTTTAATGAAGCACAGCATTACATGCCAACTTTTTCATGAAATGAACAGGGACTCCAATCTCATCTTGTAACAGTTATAAAAACACAATTGCAGCTCAAGTTTGAAACTGTGGATAAAGCAACGCTATATCAAAGTAGAACATCATAATAATGGCAGTAATATAGTAAACAGCTCATCATATTATCTCACAATAGAGTAGATGCTAGGCAATAGCAAGAAAAACAATTGATCAGTAACTGGTTAACGATCAGTAAATTGTTACCAAAACAAGTCTATAGAGTACATAGAACACTAGCTTTGTCGGACGTATCTGGGGTATTAACGCAAACATTATTAGACTGTGGGTCAGTGGGTAGCAGGCCCGTCTTTCAATCACGGGGTTGGAGGTTCGATCCCCGCCCTAGTCGATGTGTCCTTGAGCAAGACACTTAACCCTGAATTGCTCCCTGTAGCTGCGTCTACAGTGTTTGAATGTAACAGGATTGTAAGTCGCTTTGGATAAAAGCGTCAGCTAAATGACATGTAATGTAATAATGTAATATATACGGGAAAGAATTCCGTGTAATAAATGGAATAGTTCAATGTAAAAAATCATCAAAGAGCAAACATGCCGTTAGTCTGAAAATACTGTATTAACTGCATAATTAAGCCTTCCGTAGTGCAGCGACAAGGCACAACGTTACACAAAACCCATTAGAAATAATCTGGATTAATGTTCCAAAGAACAACTATTCAACGTGTATTCATTATAACTACTTATTCTTATTGTATGTTTTAGGTTTGTACTAAAATGTGATTTGGTCGAAGATTTGTGTTAATAATAAATGCACTTCAAGTATTTCATATTTGTTATCAATTTTGTATTTCATACACTCAACCCTGAGGTTCTATTTTTTTAAGAAAATGCTGATGGTACAGAAATGCTGTTGGCAGTTGACAGCGTGATGCTTCATTCTGATTGATCACCAACAAGGATGCAGAGTCCTCCTCTCCAGGACCGTGTTAAATAAGAGTCACTTGGGGTATTTTTAAACACTCAAACTGAGCCTGGAAAAGAAAAGACATTTGAATGCTACAATTTCCTGTATTAGTTTGACAAACTCAAGTTCTAATTAATTTTCTAAGGGAGTTGAGACATCAAAGCTCTAAATATAAAATGAATACTTAGCAAAAGCAAAAGGAGCAGTCATATTTGGATACGTATACCGTGTAAACCACCACATTTTGATAAACCAAAATGACTCATTCAATTTTGAAATGAGGAAGCTGCGTGCTTACGATGGCCCGACTCCTTCCTGCACTTCTGCAGGCGGGTTGGCTGATTTGTGAAAAGGTGTTTCCTTGTAAATGAACCAGCAGTTGCTACCCCACAGGATGAGGTTGAGAAAACCAGAAATCTGCCAAAGAACAAGCACAAGTCAAACACCCCAGGCTGTTGTGCACACAATGTCTGAAAAAGATAAAAGTCCAATGCTACTTACCACGGAGGCATTCAGTCGGCCCATGTGAGGCATCGCACCTGGGGTGCACTTGTTCTTTACATCCTTGCACACATCGAGAATAGTTACAATGTTTGCTGGACTGGTGGCCCACTTCACATCAGACAAGCCTTTAGCCCAAGCAGAGGATGAAGCCAGCCACAAGATGGCCAAGGCGGCAGTCACCAACAGGTCCTGAAAGAAGAAAGATTATCAGTTTAAAACCAATAAACAGACCACAGTGGTGGCTTCACTCAAGCAGCTTTCTTGGACGTGGACTACATACTGCAGTATGCTCCCGAGTTGCTTAGGAACCACAGCCCTGCCCTCTTTTTCATTTACACAACTCTGTTAAATGCACTTTCTCTGACCTCCAGTCGGATTCCAGGACGAGGTGGACTCATTGAAATCCAGCAGCTGGCGTTAGATGCAAAATGTTACATACAAAGCAATATACATATTGTAAATATGACCTGCAAAGATAAAACCACATTTATCTGTGGTTTCACTACTGAATTTGCACAACAGCTCAAATAAAATGCACAAAAAACTCCTGCTTCAAACACCAGCTCTTGTAAAGCCACACCGTGTAATTTCACCTCACTCCATATCTAAGCTAGTTATACACGGACGAGGACTTGGCTAAGCACAAACATTCGCCAAACCTGCAACATATAGAGAAGTCAGACAAACATACCACAGTGGGACCACGACTGGATTCTCTATATACGTGCTGGTAGCCCAAGTAGAGGACGAGTGTGGCAGTGGCGTAGAGAAAGGACAACACGCCAATGCAGACGTAAAACTGGGCCGAGGATGTGTGGTCTCCAGTCAGGAAGTGATTGGTAGCGGTAGTTTGATTGATTTTGCAGTCAGGAACATGATAAGGATGCTGCATCAACCTGTGTAAACACAAACCAGTTGAAATTATGACAATCTCAAGCTGGTTCTCCACTGAAAAGGAGTGTAAGACTGTTTGCTCACTCTCTCTCTCACACACCTGAATGGGTAGTTAAAATCAGCCTGTATCTCTTGGCTGGCACTCCCTTGGCACTGGACGTTGATGCTGGTGGTGCCGCTGTAACCTCCAGTCGTAGCAAAGGCAAAGATGGCGAACACCTGCAGCCACAGGACGAGAAGAAACACTTGGGCTTAAGAGGGCTGATCCAACTGGCTCACACACACACAGTTCCCCTTTATTTTTACGCAACACACTTGTCAGGAAACAGTCTTGATCACCAGATGGCATCACTGCGAGTGGTGTCCAGAGTTCACAGCAGAAAGTCCTCATCTAAAAGGCAAAGCTACAACTAGTAACATGAGCACGGAGACGTTTCATCTGGGAAGTGGAAGCAGCATACCACAAGCAAAAGAGACATTTTGTATCGTTATTAGGGTAGACATATTGTCGACCTGGACAGTAGCATTCTTACTTCACACATCATTGCCTACAGGTGCTACACTGGACACATGGATGGGCGTCACGGGCACACCGGCTGCGTGCAGTGGGTCACAAGACCAACAACATAATCGATTCGCATTGAATTCCACCTCCCATGGATATGGAGCATATGGTCCTGCAGACACACAGATGGACCGAGGCCATATGGGCGAAAAGGTGCGGAAGAACTCACCCATTGGAGCAGGCGGATGAAGGCCAGCGGTTCCTTCAGAGGTCCAAAGTCAAACACGAATCCCGCAGACAACACTTTCTAAGAGGAAACAAACACGCAACGTGGGCAAGAAGCTGTTACATCGCAGAGGAAGTCAGGCAAAAATACGCGAAACATACACAAGAATGCGTCATGAGGCGTTCAAGCTTTCTGCCAGCGGGCCTACCTGGGCGACGGCGTCCATTGTGTCCGGAGATATGTACTATATAAGAATATATAAGAAAATATCATATGGCTCCTTCCCTCGATCTGCAGTCTCTCTCTCTCCCTCTCTTCAGGCTTGTCAAACTTTTCTCCAACTTCAGCGAATCGCAGATCACGTGATCACTGACGTGCACGCGTCGAAAGGGGCGCTGCTGGGAAAGTGGTTCAGTAGATGTGTGTGTCGTCATCGCATGTACACTGGGATTAACGTGCATATTTATTACAAATACTTAATTTTATGTATCAAAGTTAAACGTAAAATAATCGATAAATGAATTTCATTATTATTAATAGTGGTACTAAGTGACATGTAGAGGTACTTTAGAGTAATTATATTCCATGCTACTTTAAATAAGGCAAATAATATGCTTTTTATTCCACTCAGCTCAATTGCTGGTTACTTTACAAAATGTACATAGATTATATAATAATCATACATGATGATACACTATGATAGGTGAAGCTATCCAGAAGTATATAAAGCACATTTGCCTCACCTTTAGCAACTGAAACATAACAACAACAACAACAACAACAACAATAATAATAATAACAACAATTATTATTATTATTATTATTATTACAATAATTATTATCCAGGAATATAATAACCATCTGATCTATGCTGACAATGTAGTGGTCCTATCTCCTGAGCAATTCCTCAGAGTCTGCTCAAGGTATACGGTGTGCACTGTGCACTGTGATATTAAATTCAACTCAAAAAGCGTGTCATCGTGGCAGCTAAAACCAAGTAGGATCAGAAGCTACATTAACCTTCATTTTCTTTTGTAAGACCAGGAGCTAAATGTGGTGCACAAAGTCAGATATTTGGGTCACATCAGGAATAACCTCTGATGATAACGACGTGCAGCAGCAGTGTTGCAAATATGCACAAGCCAATATGCTGGCGCGTACATTTTATATGTGTACGGAAGATGATAAATATGCTCCTTTTAGAGCCGACTGTACTCCTCTCTACACAGCCCACCTGTGGGGCAGTTAAAGTAAAGGAAACACGATAAAGATTCAGTTGGCATTTAATGATACTTTCAAAATATTGCTCAAGCTTCCTAGACGGACAAGTGCAATTCATGTTTGTGACTCATGTTCCCACTGTCCATGCTGTGTTGAGGAATTTGATATACAAATGTAAATGTTGATTAATAATTAGAATTCTAAAAGTCTTAAGTGAGCCAACACAGATACGAGGCATTGTTCTTGGAACAAGTGTTTGTATGTTTGTAACCACGAGTGACTTTCTAACTGCAATGTTTTTATCTGTGTCCTTGTATTATATTGTATTGTATATATTGTTGTTGTATTTGTGTTTGAAACCATCAGCAGATGTACCTACTTTTCGTTTTTGTTTTTTGTTTTTTACATCTAACCTACTATACACTAAGGAAAAGATTTTTAATGAAAATAATCACATCACCAAATACTCGTTGTACAGGAGGACTTGTGGGTTCTTTGATGCACATGTTTTGGTTTTGTAAAGATGTAACCCTTTTCTGGAAAATGGGTTATTTCTTTTTGACAAAGATCTTGAACTATGTAATTCCATGCACTCCTGCTGTGATGCTTCTAAAGGATTTCTCCACACTGGAATTATCACAAACCCCAAAACCCATTATTTTAACCGGCCTGACCGCCACAGAGAAAATGCTAGCAATGCACTGGAGTCCCCCACATACTCTCACGAAACCCCAGTGCTTATCTAGCTATCAAGGAACTTTCAATAACTAAAATGCACGGTGCTAAAGAAAGATTTACCATATCCTGGTCCTTGGCTTAAAGCAAAATCAAACAATCAATGTAATTGTATCATAATATAACACATTCCCTTGTATAATATCTGGAGATGTTTGTAAAAAGCAAAGAGTCTTTGAGGGGAAATAGTTGCAACAGTATTCTCCCCTGGCATGTAACACTGTGGGGACTTTGACTAAACACGTGTTTTATTCAAGTCATTTTTCTTCTTCATTTGGGGAAAAAAGTATTACAAAATGTAAATGCATTGAGTATCTGAATTTGACTCTTTTTGTCTGTAAAATATCATTGAAGGAAAGACAAAACATTAACATACCAGGTGACGCAACACTTTTGAACAGCAGTGTATATCATTGATGATAATCTGATTTTAGATCAGTAAGTTAATACTTGCATTGACATTTGCTAAAATGTAAAAAAACAATGCTCAGAAGTACATAGTGAATGCACTTTAATGGTAATTACTTTTGACTAGAAGTTGCCATTTCCACAGGCACTATACCTGGACATTACTAAACTAACCCTTTTTACATAAAGCAAGCCATGACTCTCATAAGTGAGGGCTGAACTCATAGACACACAGACCGTCCATTTAATACCCTCCTTTGGGTCAAATTAAATGCTTAGTAACAGAGAATTTGTTCCCACTATCTCTCAACACACTGTGCAACCAAAATGGTGAATACGCAGAAAGACACTGTTCTCATCCTCATAGACTATATCTCCAAGGCATAAGCGTGGCTTTGTTCTCCACCTTTTAATAGTTGACTGAGCTGCGATGGGGGAGGGGCAGCAGCTCCATTGTACAGTCTTTTTGTGGAGGAATGCTACTCCCCAGATCAGATTGTTTGGCTTTCTGAGTGAATCTGGGAATCAAGAATTACAGAAGCAAGACTTGGTACATACAAAGAGTTTTCCCGATGTTCCAATGCATGTTTGTGTGTGTTTGTGCTATAAGTTGTGGGTTCAACTTTAAGATTTCATGTTGTATTCAGGGTCATTTAATCTTGTTCAACAACTTTTTTATTGTCAGCTGTGAAGGGATGACACACTTGTGTTGTGGTTGGAGGCCTGGGGACTTGTCGAACAGGTTGTGCACACTGGAGGAAAAACATGAGCATAGTTAAATACTCACCATGACTGTCCAATTCTCCCACCTTCTACTAACAGATAGTTAGTTTCAATTATATTACTGGTATGACTTGGCAATTTAATTCCCTCCTGTCCAACTGGAAAATGTAAATGGAAACTTAAAACTGCATTCTTTGTTATGTTACAATTGTAGTTGGTGGTCTGTATGAATCTGTTTGGCTCATTGTGGCTATGAGTACAGGATTCAATTTCACTGCATCACATGACAAGTTGTCATGGGTTTGTTAGGACCCGCTGTCTCATCACATGCACCAATGTAATCAAGAACACATGTGGACTCATTGCAACCAACAACATTATAAATGTAAGAATAGAGCAGGCTACACAAAACCAGCCACTTTCATGTATTTACAGTTGTGCATATCATATGATAAAAAGATACGTTTCTGTTTGACTATGATGAGCAAGCTCCAGCTATCCTAAACATGTTTGAGACGGCGGGGGCCGGAGCAGTTCAATTACTGGGTTACTGTCACTATGTTGGAGTGTCTCTATGCAAAACACTGTACCCCAAGTTGCTCCCCAGACACTTTACAGTAGCCCACTGATCCTAAATGCTTGAAATGTATTAAATGCAGGTCAATTTCATGTATGTACTTGTATGTATATAATAAGTGAAACTGAAATAAAGTTTTAGAACAGGGACATAAATGAGTTACAGTATTCAAGAAAATGTGTTTGTGTTTATGCTAATGAATTCATTTATTTTTTCTCCAAAAATATCTGCCAATAAAATGGACCACTAATTAGTTAATTAGTTACAGCTCATTTTCTCCAGTTGTTTTCAGGACTGTCCCACTGGTGGAGAGATCACTGAAATCCCCCATAAAGCCATCTCTTCTTGGCTTTTCTTTTTTTTTAAGTAACCTTTTTGTCCTATTAATTTGATATGTTTTGTCTTGGATTGGATGGAGTATATATGATAGTATTGCTCAACCTAGCTTGGCTGGCTTTGACAGCTAGATAATATGCAACTCCTCCATCTGACACCGCCTTTTCAGAATGTAACCAATCAAAACAGCGAATGGGTGGAGCAGGAATAAAACAGCCAATCACAGCGGCTCTTCGCTGCACAGAGCATTGCAGCCCACAGAAACAATTTGTGTGATCCGTACAGTGTACATGTTGGCTGAGGAGTTGCAGCGCGAATGATTGGTGTCAACGATTTCGATTAATTTCGCAAAATTGCATTTTTTTTTACAGTTTTGTTATTCGCTGCTGCGAAATAATCGGAGCATTGAGGGCGCTCCGGATTTCCAAAGCCCGAAATAATCGCTGTCAGTAGGACTACAGTGTTGATGTCATCCTCGGCAGAGCTGTAGCGACCTTCAATTTGCAGGCAAGACCGGCATAAACAAAGACTGGCTTTGGGGTGTTTCTTCCGTCTTTGTTTTGTTTTCTTTGCCACTGAACACAGAAACCAGGATGGGACTTTTGCTGCACTCTCTCCTGCTGTTCTCTCTCTCCACGTTCACAGCCGGGGTCGATTTTCAGCTGGAGTCAAAACCCTTGGCACAATCGTTCCTGAGACATTTAAACATTGAAGACAGAGCCGTGAACATCATCAGGAGGTCTCTGCCTGCATGGCTGACTGCATCGCCCCAACACAAGAGAACACGAAGAAACGTCGAGCTGGGAGAAAACTGCAAAGCTCTTCAAGGATATGACACCAAGTTAGCAGACAACACGCACCGTGTAAGTTACCGACTGAGGTCCTGTTACTCTTCACACGTCTGGCAATTAAATGAGCCTCGACACGACGATGCGCAGGTGCTAACCAGGTGCACGTAGAGGCCTAATCAGCTATACTCTGCGCCTAGAAACCTGCTACCAATGAAGCCCGAGATGACAGTTAGATACATTGCACTGTATATATATATATATATATATATATATATATATATATATATATATATATATATATATATATATATATATATATGTATGTGTGTTGTAAGTAGACTTTAACAAAACCACACAATTAAGGAATCAACATGACTGGCCGGGTCCAAGCTTCTTTACACCTGCACCTGTCTTATGTTGGCTATCAGTTTGGCCCTGCTATGTTTTTCGCTTCTTCCACATTTGGTGCAGTGACATACAGGGTAGTGAAACAGTAACAACGCCTATTTCCCTCATGCTTTAAGACCTACGTAGGCTCCACTGAGCTATCAAGCTCCACCAGACCGGTTTACCTCTCAAATGTTCCAGTAATGGCCATGACCTATATCTCATTCTTCTCCAGGATGCAGCTGCAGTCAGTGAGGACGCCACTTGTCTGCCTCACTGAGAGTGCATCTGTTTACTGGGGAATTGGCCCAGTGGGATCCATGTGACTGGCTGTGTGGTAGTTATTTTGTAATAAGCCTAATTAAAAGTCGTGTTTTTGTGGTGGTGAAAGCAGTTAGCATTGGCAAGCAGGCACTCTGTTAGGACACAGAGAGACTTCAGTATTGTTTGGAAAGGTCAGAAGGCTATATTTGGTCTCTGTTATGACACAGGAAGTAAACGTATCCAAATGAACGCAGTTTATAAAAGATGCATCTAACTATGCAGAGCTCTGTGCAGCTTATTTGCCTAGCTCTTCATTGCCACGTGATCAACTTTGCATTGCAGTCTTTGTATGCGTGTCCTCAGTAATCTAAAGTCAACAGAATTCCTGGAGGCTCAGCTTTGTCTTTCCCCTTGAGGTTTCTGTGGCAGGTCCCATCGCTGCTGGAGCTGCTTACAGCAAGAGCGACTGAAAGAGACCTGCCGGAAACAGTTTGTGAATGTTCACATGGTTGGAGAATATTCAGCCACTGAATTGGTTTCAGGAATAAATACTTTTATATCAGAGCAACACTGCTTCATTCACCTGATTTGCACAAACCTACGGTCAGAGTAAAGTCTGATCCCAGGTAGTTGGTGTTCAGTATCTGTATTCAGGAGTATTGTGCCTGATGGGATTCTTGCCTGGTCGGATAAGTGGTTCACTTTTTACACGTTGTCATGTACGCTCGACCGCATGGTGTCAGCTAGACTCCAAATCCTCACTTAATTTAGAAACACAGCTATTTTAGTGACATGGTTATTTTGACCTAATGCTCAATATATGCTGTGGTTTTTAACATGTTAATTTTGAATGTGTTTTACATCTTTCCTCAGTATATCTTCAATGACCTGAGCGGGTCGGTGTCGCTGGCCTGGGTTGGAGATGGCACAGGGGTGAGTGTTACATTCTCCTCTCACACACTCTGCTGTTCCTCTGTGACAGGAGTGGGACCAACTGGTCTGGACCATTCAGTGAATGGTGTGGAAGTGACAGGGTAGTAAAGAACCTGCTAGATTACACAAGACTCGCATCAGGGTCTCATGCACGTTAGTAAATGATGCTCCACTTTCCTCAAGCTGAACCTCCTTTGTTTCGGCAGGTCATCCTGGCTTTGACGACTTTTCAGGTGCCCTTCTTCATGATAAGGCTCGGGCAGTCTAAGCTCTATCGAAGGTGAGTCTCAAGATTTCACCTGTTTTGAACCTGTGAAAAACAACATAGTTTGTATTTGTTTTACATCTAATTTGACTGGAACAATTCGTCTGCCAGTGAGAACTACGGGAAGTCATTCGAGGATGTGACCAACCTTATCAACAACACCTTCATCAGATCAGAGTTTGGCATTGCAATTGGTAGCTCTGGGAAAGTAAGTCATCTCGTCATCAAGAAAAGTAATGTGGTTTCTGTGAGGAGCCTTTAATGTCTTACCATCTTCTATGGTTTCATCAGTCTGAATGTTGGGCTCTGGCTTACAGGTGATCCTGACAGGAGAAGTGTCCGGAGGTTATGGGTCTCGGATCTTCGTCTCCAATGACTTTGGGAAGAGTTTCACCCCTCGGGACCTGCCCTTCATCCCCCTGATGCAGATCACGTACAACCCAGATAATTCCAATGTGCTGCTGGCGCTCAGCAACAGCGTGAGTAGTGAATGTGGAAAAGCTATACTTTTAAGAAAGTAACTAGTTTGAATGCAAGCTAGTCTATATGAACTTGAAAGCTCAGAATAGTAATTAGTAATGTCGTTAATTTAAAGAGGGCAAGTGACCTTTTTTATGGCATGTTGTAAAAGCTGCCATAAACAACTCCATCATCTCCCTCCCTCATGGCCAAGGAGACCCCTGTTTATCAATCCTTTGTTTGCACGGAGTACATTTATTAATAATAATGTATACTTTATTGATCCCACAATGGGGAAATTTGTGTCTGCATTTGACCCATCCTTCGTTATGAAGAGCAGTGGGCTGCAGTGAAGCGCCGCGCCCGGGGAGCATCTGGGGGGGTTCAGTGTCTTGCTCAAAGACACTTCGGGCTGCAACTAATGGGGAGAGCGGGGATCGAACCTGCTACCTTGCGGTCACGGGACAACCACTCTCCCCACTGAGCTAAACCTCCCCCCTAAACATGGCTATCTTTGTTTAAGGGTAGCTCCAGTTGAGCAAGTTATGAGTGAGCCATGTAAACCAGAAGTTCATCATTGAACACTTCTATTTGTTATCTTCTCAGAATGAACTCTGGCTGTCTGAAGATGTTGGCAACAACTGGAAAAAGATCCACGACATGGTGTGTCTCGTGAAATGGTGAGAGACCCAAACTGATGATATTATCACATCTTTGTCAGGTGATCGATGAAGAGACAGCGATGTTATTCAATACCCCTAGGGAAATATTTCTAGTGACAGACTGATGATGAAAGTACACATTTGACTCCTTCACAATAACACCAGTTTGCTCTCCTTTACTGATCATTTTAGTCACCTGAGGTCAACATGTGGGGAGTTTTCCTCCCACGAGTATTATGGTTGCTCCACCTTTGCAAAATAGCCAGTACGACTGCATTGCAGTCCAGCCAGAGGCTGTTTAACTAGCTGTGGTGTGGCCAAGCCCTCACCGCATTCTTGTTGTTTTTTAGAGGAACTTCCTGGTACGTATCATTTATTAACCTTGACAGCTCTAGATATCTGTTCAGTCACATTTAATGTTTTCAAGGTCTGAGATCTGAACAAGCTCCAGGGAAAATAGGTTATTCCAAACTGGGGCAGACAACACTCAAAAGACAGTCAATATTTAGGAAGGGCTTTACGCTGGTTGTATTCGATAAGCCATGTCATGTGATGCTTACTTTCACAATGAAGCAAAGAGATTGAGAACACATAAAGAATCCAGTATGAGAGCTGATTTCTTCCATCCTGATTTGTTCTTTATTGATCACGAGAGCTGTCGCATGCAGCCTTATCAACAAATAGTTTGCTCACATCTCCTTTAGTCTACTGACTCAGTTGTGTCTGTTTATATAACATTTACGACTTTCTACTCTGGTTCTAGGGGAAGAAAAGATACCATCTTCTTTACAGCCAATTACAACGGCTCCTGCAGTAAGTGTTTCCCTCTTTCTAGCAAAACCTGAAATGAAAGCTTGGTATGTTCAACTGTGGTGTCCGTGTACTGAGGAGCAGCACACACAATAGGATGTATCTTAAACATTCTCGAGGCAGTTCCCAAGACGAGCATCATTACATGTTTCTATTGAATTCTCTGTTTACCATTGATTTGGATTGGATTATTATGCTTTCAAGATTTTCCATATTCCTCTTCGATGCTATATGCAATTTATAGTTAAACTTAGGAATCTGAATAATTTGGTTGCCCTTTCATTTCTAAATTGTCTTGTATTATCTTTTAGGTGATCGGGGAATGCTGGAACTGAAAAGGTCGACAGACTTTGGTAAAAGCATCAAGACTGTCGCCGGTAAGATCTTCTCCTTCGGCCAGGGTGGACGCTTCCTGTTTGCCTCTGTTATGACGGGCAAGGTCAGTCTACAGTTGGTTCACATCTCCCACATATACAGAAACATGATCAGGCATCCAGAGCCAACATATTGTTTCTGTTTAGACATTTGTGTTTGTAAGAAAAAGCTTCAGTCTACTACTACATTTTCAATTAAATTAAATTCAGTTTATTTGTATAGCCCAGTTTCACAAATTACAAATTTGTCTCAGAGTGCTTTACAATCTGTAAGGTTGTAAAGCTCCCTCTTTACATTCATATACATTTCATACATTTGAAATGTATGTGATGCTGTTGTGAGGTGAGATGCGTTTGCTGTCCCTGTAGATCCTTGTTATGACATAGGGCACTTCAAATCAAGCATTAGGAAAGTATTTTTGTCGTATTGATATAATAAGATTAGGCATTTTCCCTATCTTCATGTTTGTTTTAAAGGTGAAGTCATTTGGCCGAACCGCTCATGAGTAAATATAAGGAAGTTTTGCTCCTTTTTAATCATCAGATGGAGAAATGTTCATAGAAAACAACAACTGACCATATTAACTTCAATGGTCAGAGTTGGATGAATAGTTTGCTGTGCTCCATGGCAAGCTGATAGATAGTGTTACACTCAAAATACACACAAAGCTCTCATGACACACAATGGCTGTTTCTTTCCCTCTGCCTTTTAGCACAAGGTAAATACTCTCCAAACTGATCTAATTATTTCCTCTTTCTTTCCGTCTCGCTCCCTGTTTTCCTTCTTTCTTTTCTGCCTCTTTCTCTGCAGGGCACTCTGAGGATGATCCATGTGTCGGTGGACCAGGGTGAGACGTGGAACATGGCCCAGCTGCCCCCTGTTGGTCACGAGCAGTTCTACTCCATCCTGGCAGCAAATGATGACATGGTCTTCATGCATGTGGACGAGCCAGGAGGTCAGGCCAGACATGCAGAAAGCTCACCTGTTTACTCCTCTTATTGTTTAGAACTGCACTAACATTATTCAAGAGTTTAGAGAATGCAATGTAAAAAAGGGGAATCATATGTACCTATGGGCATGTAGAGAACTCTCACCATATTAACTCAATATTTTATTATTTCAAATGACCAGCTGCATCTTCATTTTATTTCCAGCAGGTGTGAACTCATTTGTGCTTTTTTTCTATTCTATTTCTGTTCACAGATACAGGATTTGGCACCATCTATGTATCAGATGACCGTGGCACTGTGTACTCCAAGTCATTGGAGCGCCACCTTTACACCACCACAGGGGGAGATACAGACTTCACTAACGTCACCTCTCTGCGAGGAGTTTTCCTCTCCAGTGTCCTGGCAGAAGGTAGCCAAATGAATAAGGAACAGCAAAATATGCCTAGACTCAAATTCCTCTCAGAAAAACATCCACATATGACTTCTCCATTACATACCAGAGGGAGGGTATTGAGTAAATATTTAATTAGATGTTCAGTGTTAGATGTGCTGTCTATCTGATGCGGATGGCTGACAATTCAGTAGAAATGCCACATCACCAGTTAAAACATGACTCCGTCGTGTCCGCTGCTCGCTGTGTTTTCTGAACAATCTCCTCTGTGTTTCCCCGTGTGGATAACATTTCACTGTCACACGAAACAACAACTAAAGTACTTAAAGCAGGATGTTGTTGCTGTCTGTGAATGTGTGATAGGAGAGATTTAATAAAGAAATTTTTATCAGGACAACTTTTAAATGTATTAGCAAAATCCAGTCAAACAATCTTGAATCTGAAACCTGGATGCACAACCATGCAATAAAGTGTACATTATTATTATTGGTAGTAGTAGTAGATACATAGTAGTACATACATCTGATAACTCTAAATCACTTTATATACCCATTTAAACTTCTATCCCATCATATGGCCCCTTAGGACACAAAATATGAATTGTCAAGAAGCTGTCAATTAGACGAGTTCAAGAAGTTTGTTTACATACGGGAACATTTGACGACGTGAGCAGACTGGTAAAAGTGCACACCGGCTCTTATAACGAGAGCAGATAAAAAGCCCACACATAACTATTTGAATGAGTAATGGGTATTTCACATACTTGTCATGGCGCGTTCCAGCTGGTAGCACAACAGAACAGAAGACAGAAGAGCTGAAAACAAAGCTGAAAAAGACCAAACTGACTGTCAAAGTAGCAACAGATGCACTCAGGGGGCACACGATCAGGCGTGTGATTAAAGGACCATCAAAATAAGACAGGATAGATGTCTGCTATTGGCGATGTACAATGTGGTGCTATTAGTGCTAATATCGGACTGTAGATATAATAGTTTCTCCTAAGGTAACAAAAACAAAACACTTAATTATTCACTGAATAAAAACATACCTTGCCTAGATAGATCCTCCATAATGCTACACATTAGCCTGTTGAGCTTTATCTGCACACATTGTTTGTGGTGCGGCGTGTGATGACTGTCTTCCTCCTCCAGATAAGTCTGTCCATTCTGTGGTGTCCTTCGACCAGGGAGGGGAGTGGGTCCCCCTGAGGAAACCTGCCAACAGCAAGTGTGACGCTACAGCCAAAGACCCGGACAAGGTAGAGGGAGAAATGGGGATCAATGTAAATTTGATCAGTCTTGATCAGTGTGCTTTGTACAATGATTTATTGTTCATGGTATTTGTTTGACTTTCACAGTGTTTGTACTCTGAACAATACCAAATGCTTCTTGTGTTGGCTTCTGCAGTGCAGTCTCCACCTCCACGCGGCCTACAGTACTGCCATGCGGCTGAACTTCCCCATGCTCCCTCTCACGGAAACAAACGCTGTGGGGCTCATCTTGGCTCATGGTAATTATTCTGGGTTTTTTAAAGATGAATTAGAAGTTATTAATTGGATACACTCGAGATTTTTGCCTTATCACCATTTCCGTGTTTCCTCAGGGAGCGTTGGTGACTCGATCTCCGTGATGAAGCCTGATGTCTATGTGTCTGATGATGGGGGGTACACCTGGATTAAGGCGCTGATTGGGCCCCATCACTACGCTATCCTGGACTCTGGAGGGCTGCTGGTTGCGGTGGAGCACAGCGCTCAACCCATCAACACCATCAAGTGAGTTACAGTTGGGAGGAGCGGATGACTTTGTAACGTTCGGAGTGTGTTTGTCTTTATCTTTATGTAATTTACATATATTCCGATTGCAAGCTATACAACTTCCTCACACATGTTATTGCTTTACTTTGAAAGTTTGCTAATGTTTGCACATCCTTTGATACCCGGACAGATTCTCTACTGACGAAGGACAGTGCTGGGGTGTTTACAACTTCACCAAAGACCCCATCTACTTTACTGGGCTGGCATCGGAGCCGGGCGCTCGCTCCATGAACGTCAGTATCTGGGGCTACAGAGACGCCCTCCTCAGCCAGTACTGGATCTCCACCACCATTGACTTCAGAGAGCTTCTCACCAGAGACTGTAAGTGGTATGACAATTTGTTTAGTATAACAAACTAACTTTTGAGATACTTGTGTAAACCTAAAGTTAATTTGTCACTTGTTTGTGATTTGTTCGAGGTTATATGTAAACGGATTTAAACAATGTGAATGATCATAGGTGGCGACCAGGATTACGTGCAGTGGTTGGCCCACTCGGATGACATCAGTGACCCCAAAGATGGTTGCATGCTGGGCTACAAGGAGAAGTTCCTCCGTCTCAAGAAGGACTCTGTTTGCTGGAACGGACGAGATTACCAGGTCAACACTCTGCCCACCCTGTGTCCGTGCACCCTGGATGACTTCCTGTGGTAAGACTTGAGCTGGTTCCCAAATCCACACGAGATACCAATTCTGTGCAGTATATTCAACATACCAATTTGTATCGTTTATTATTTTTGCAGTTAGTATATCAAAGAAACTGACCTATGCAATAATAACAGGCAGTGACGCAATCAATCAATTCATCATGCGACGTCAGGTGTTACCGCAAGTTAACCTTCATAAATAGGAAGTACAATGTATTTTTTAATTTAATAATTCTTTGAAACTGTTTGACCACAATACACATTTTATTATTTTGTTCTGCTATGAGCAGATGGCCTTTGCACATTGCATTGTGGGAGTAAGAGTATCCATTTAGCATGTAATTTTATCTCACTTCTCTTCTACCTAAACATCCTGTTGAGATAGAAGTGTTGCTAACGGGCTGTGATTACTGATGTAAAGGTTGTACTCAAATATGATTAACTTCCTTCTACGACACTGACACTGCTCATACTGAATGGATGTACTTTGACACATAAAAAACAGTCATTTGAGGAAGAATTGACATTGAACATGGCCAATTGCTATTGAATAGCGGTGTAAAAGTTTCCTGGAGTAAAAAATAATTGTGGCTCTGGATATTAATTGCATCCTTGCTTGTCTTTGCAGTGACTTTGGATACTACCGTCAGGAGAACAGCTCGGAGTGTGTGGAGCAGCCGGACCTGAAGGGCAAGGTGCTGGAGTTCTGCCTCCACGGAAAAGAGGAGCAACTGCAGACCAGCGGGTCAGTGGACATGTGGACGCTCTTTAGTCATCGATGTCACATGATTAGCTGCAACTTGTCTGTAATTGTTTATTCTGCTTGATCATTTCTTTTGTTATTGTGTCTTGTATTGCCAAGAGTCTTATCCAAAGCAGGGACTTCCAATATGAACATAATATTAATATTAAAACAGATACTGTGTACATTATAAATTGTGCAAAGCCATCCCCACTGCCGTATGTCATGCTCCAACTAACTATCATAAACTCTTGATGTGTCTTCGGTCCACAGCTATAGGAAAATCCCTGGAGATAAATGCGAGGGAGGAAAGATGCCTGAGCGTAAAGAGATCGACCTCAGAATGAAGTGTGTCAGTGACCTGGTGGCCCCTGAACTTCTGGTCAGTACCTGCCTACTTCTGGAGCGTGTCATGAACACAGCTTCATTCATGCCATCTATGGACTGTATGTTCCTGCACGACCGCTTTAACACACGGCCTGCTGTTATCTTTATAGATAGACACCCACTCCTCCAGGTTTGTAGGCATCACGGTGACGGTCATCGTCATCATGCTGCTGAGCGTTGCAGCGGGAGTCGTCTTCATCAAGAAGTATGTCTGTGGTGGCAGGTCAGTGTTTCTTTTCACACAGGTCAAAAGTCTAGCACAAAACCAAAACCTGTCTCGGGTATCAAAGTGTATTTTTGTCCTTCATGTAAGTTTCCTAGATGATTTTAAGTGGCCAGATAATATTGTGGATGTGCCCTCCAGGTTCTTGGTTCACAGGTACTCGGTGCTGCAGCAGCATGTCGAGGACAATGCTGTGGATGTGATGGACGACCCCCTGGAGACCAACCACGCTCAAAATGGCAAGATAGAGTTTCACGACGACTCAGATGAGGTACAGTGGATACAGTTTCCTCGCTCGTACACGGAGAGAAACATGGGTACCAGGACTGGGCCATTCTTTAGCAATATGACATAAGTCTGTATCTTTAAAGCTTGATTGATGTCATGTAGAAATGTAGAGAACTTAAATAGTTACATAGAAACATAGAAAGACTTAGAAAACAAACAACCCGACCGAAAAGAATCTGCTACACACCTTAAAGCTGAAGATAAATAACTTGAATACATTTTAATAACTGTTAAATCAACCTAATGGTGGCTGTGTGGGTTTATGGCTGTAGGAACAAAGCCTCTACATGTCACGAGCCTCGTGTTCACTAAATGAAACATGCAGGACCCTGGTGATGAGGCCTTATTCCTCCTGTCCAGAGCCACAGCCTGCAGGGGCAGCTGAAACGGTCTTCTAGAAGTAGTGCAGGTGTAGAAGGAAACAGTTTCTAAATGACCTCAAACTTTGGCATTTCTGAACTGCAATTTGTATTGTCAGCCGACATGTAGGTGATTAGCTATCGTTGGCTGATCCCTCGGCCGGGTCGGGATAGGTCAAGTTCAAGACTGCTGAAAAGGAACAAACATGCGTTGCACATTGTTGTCAACCTACCGCTCGTCACGCCATTGTCTTTGAGGAGAAACTTTGAGACAACAGTAATTGGTCCAAGAGTAAGTCAGAGTTTTGAAGCTCAAAGCCTGGTTTAAGTTATCGCTCCTCGGCCACGACCTCATCATCCATTCCCCTACGGACAGGCTACCTGAGTAAGCGAGTTAGGTGCATGTGTAAACGTAGCCATAATGGCTTCTTGTTTGCTCCCCTGTGTTGGCTCTGGCTTCATCGGAATGTCGTGTTCTTGTCTTTCCACAGGACATGCTTGAATAGCAGGCACAACATGTCATGCAACCGAGCAGCAGGTTTCCAGTTCCCCGAGGCCGGCGGCTGCTCCTGTCACTCTCTTGTCTCCAGCTACTTCTTCCTTTCACTTTCTATTATGAACTTTGGCTTCAGCTACCAGACACGGAGTGTGCGTCACTCTGCTGTCATCTATAAAGTATAATGAATGTACGAAGGCTTTCTGGGACGGATGCAGAAGAAGGAGCTGTTGTAGTTATTGATTCTGTTCGAGTCTCCGAGTTATTTATTCTAGGGAACAAAGAATTTGTGAAGTAATTTGAACTGCTGATAGAGCCAGAGCAATGGGTTATGAAGCAACGCTAGATGTATAAATCCACCACCATTGCATTACGGGTCCTGCCTCTCCCCTCACCTGGGAGCGTTCCTGGAAATACTTCATACTTCTGTTGGAGATCTGTGTCCTTTTTCTCATGCAATTGTACATAAACCTGCTTTTCTTTTTACCATTTTTGACATGGTATGAATTTGCTAGGTGTAAAAAAAAAAAGTTTGCTGTTGATTAATAACTCTCCCAAAACCATTCAAGTCTTAATCCCTACTTTGAACTAAGTAGTCGTTTGTCAAAAAGCGTCCGCCATCCGGCCCGGAGGATGTCAATGTGGGGTTCTCAGCCGGCTCCTCTCGGGGCGCCGGGCGGTGAGATCCCCTGTTGTCGTCTGTATTTGGAATACAAGCCAGCGTACTTTGACTCCATGGCGTTTAGAACCACGGTTGAAGTAATAAGACAAACGTGCAAATGTCCCTTTGCATATGTTTAATAGCAATAACTATGTTTAGATTCAGTAAATTGTCCATGCAAGTTAAATAATCCTCATGGCATGTCTGGTGAATGGAGACGTCATTGTGTGAAACGCCTCCATGTATAGGGGGTAAGTGTGTCTGTTTCAAGACAGGATTTGTTCAAAGATTTATGTCTGCAGTTATAACTGCCCAAAGCACAAGGTCATTCGTATGCTTAGTTTGTAGTTTAACATTTTTCCTAAATGTGACCTAATGATTAACGCGATAAGACTGTAATAATCACGCTAGTCATATACGAGTTGTGTTTATAATCATTTGAGCAGTTTTTGTACTAACACACTTTTGAACTTGTGTAACACAATGTGGTTTGAAGATGTTCAGAAATGACAGAAATAAGTATAGTTTGATAGTAAATATCTGTCTATTTTTACATCGGATTCAGAAAACTGATTTACTGATTTGGAGATGGAAGCATAGGAGCAATAAGAAAAAAAATAAAAAATTGTGTAAATGTTGTATAGCATAATTGAAAGTGTCGTAGCCTTTTAGAGTTAAGACATGGTTGTTGGGACTGTTTTTAAATTGGTATTTGCATCTGAGGTGGAGAAAACTCGCACGACAAACAGGGTTGTTGGAAGTTTTTCGTTTCACAGTGACCTGCTGTTCTTATTCTTTTTAATCTTGATACTGCTGTAATTTTAAACTGGATTGATCAACGCCTCTCAAAAGATCTCTCGTCCATCACGCCAAGTCTTTTTTCTTCTTTCAAACATTTGTTGCACAACTATTTCAGTCTTGTGTTAAATATGTTGCTTTCCTGGAGCTTTTATTTATTCATGACTTGCAGATTCACAGTGCAGTAAATTGGATGTGGTTACACAAGTGCCTGTTGTGAGGATATGATGCGAGGCTCTGCCCAGGTGTGGCCGGCATCTCTTTGCTATCATTTATATCAACTAATGTGTAACCAGTTCCACCTAGTTTGTTAGTGACACCCTGAAGTTGCACTCGTTGCCTAAATTATATCCTTGAGCAGTGCTGTCCATGTGTTTCATACGAGCTCCCATTGAACTGCATGTTAACTCACTATTTTACTCCACAGAGATTTGTAAAGATAACTCACAATAACCCAGTTAGTATCTCTTTCATGTCTTGGTATGATACATTGACAAGATTTAAAAAAAAAAAAAAAAAAAACTGAGTGGATACAGGATTATTATGTAGCTGCTATACAGCGGGAGACACTTGGCAAGTTATTGTATGATGGTTTATTGCATTAAGTGAAAGTAACACATTTCTTACGGTTTAAAACTGCTGTATAAAAGAATAAGTTATTGTGATGTCTCTGTAAATATACAAGGTTACATCTTTGTATCTGCTGTTTCTCTCTTCTGTAAATTTGAGGCAGATTTCTTTGGGTTTGACAATAAATTCATTAGTTCCTCTATTTTTGTCAGCAAACTTATTTCAAAGCAACATAAAAAAAAATTAGTTAACAAAACATTTTAGTTGGGAGATGATCACTTCGAGCAGGTTGAAATACTGCAGTTTTAATAGATTTGAAAAATGCATAACATCTGTACTTCATTTTCCCTATTTAGCAACTGTTCACTGAGCATCATTGTCATAATGCCAACCTTGAATATCACACAAGGTTAGAGACGGGAAGTCCTCAGATTCTATACAAAAAGTTGCCCTCTCCGTCAAAGAATTCATTGCCAACTTCCACCACAGGGAGAGGCTTTTCTACTTCCATAAACTCTTCAACTTCTTCATCTGTCAACAGCTGTCCATCCCAGCTTTCCTCCTCCTCAATGTCGTCATTTGTAGGATTTGAGTTAGAAGTGCTGTCCTCTTGTTCTGATCTGGTCACAGGAACGTCTTTACCATCAGCTCTGAACCGAGTGGCTTGAAGAGCAGCAGGGGCAGGAATCTTTGCCACGGCTCCTTCACCTCGAAGGACCACCAGCTGGTCAGCCACAGGCACAGGCACCACTGCACATGCTCTACTTCCAGGTGGGAGTGCAGCTGATGTGTGGTTTCCAGGCAGCTTCCGCCTATTTGCCTCCGTCCCAGCACCTGAACGCAGTGCCAGCTGACCGAGTACAGACAGTACTTTGGCATCCTGCTTCGTCTTTCTATCAGGAGTGGAGACATGCTTGCTCCGGAGCACTCTCAGGATGACATCAGGGGTGACAGAGTATCCCTCAGCCAGACGCTCTACGGTCCACTCATCGGGTTGCTCTTGCTTCAGATATCTACAAATGGAGTACAATTTGAAGCCTCGGTGAAGACAGAACAGCCGTGTCTCAGATGAGTGGTTGAAGTGAGATAATAAAAGCAGCTCACCTGATCTGCTCCATAGCATCCCAGGTGAGCTTTCTCTGTGGAGCTCCTGGAGGAGTCATCTTCCTTCTCAGTATGTGATATTTGATATTCCTTTGACCCTTTCGCTCCTCCCTGAAAAATATGGAGGACTTTACATGACTGAAGTATAAATAAATAAATGCATGAATAAATACAATAATAAATAAATAAATGCCTAAATAAATGTATAAATAAATAAATATAAGAATAAATGTATAAATAAATACAGAAATGTATAAATATAAGATAACTAAACAGGACATCATTAAATAAACTTATTTCTACATTTCTTTATATCTCTTTATATGTCCACACGTATTTCTTAATTTATTTATGTGTGACATGTATGTGTCCTTGTATGAGCTCAGTATTTCAAAGTTACAAGACAGCACACATAAAAAGCATCCCACATTTAGTTAAGTTAGTAATACTAGAATAATGTCAACTTACTCAGCCAAGGCCTGTAGCTTGTCAGCTACTTCCTCCAGTCCAAATTCATGAACTGACATCTCCTGGTGGTGTCTCGGAGCTCTGTCTGTCCCTCTGTCTCTGTCTGAGCCTCTGTCTGTGCCTCTCTCTCCGTCTGAGCCTCTGTCTGACCCTCTGTCTCTGTGCACATGGGCCGGTCCCATCCTCGCCCTGCTGGCTCCTCCGCTCGCAGATCGACCCGCGCTGACGGAACCGGAGGGCCTCGCGCACAGAGCACCGAGCCTGGTGAGGAGCGAGAGCACCTGCGGAGCTCGGGCCATACCCTCAGTGTGCTCTCTCGTCGCTTTTAGAGCTAGTTGTCCTCAAACAGTCGGGCACAAGTTCCCTGACACTGACGCACTTCTGATAGTCTTTTCTTTGTTTACCCAGAGTCCGGTCCCTTGCTTGCTGTGCTCACTAGAGTTGGTGAGTTTACTACATGCACTTATTACAGACTGACCCTTCAACAAAAATAGACATTTCCGAAACGCATGGACGTACTTCCGTATACGTCACTCCGCGTCACAACAAGTCGCGCCACTGCCTCCTACCGGTCCGGAATGGAGGTGCAGTTATGAGCTGGACCTCCACGAGACGAAGAGTAGAAAATAAGTAAACAAGAGCACTGGTACAAAACTAATTGCATTATTATCCATTGCACGACTAAACAGCCGATGGTGCCATTTCAATGCCGACCAGTACGACGGAGGCCATCATGTGGCCCAGAGGGAGCTGTCAAAGAAAACCGAAAACACCTAAATGGCAGCATCTGCCGGTCGCCCGCGGCTCTGCAGCCTGCTGCGTCCCGCGTGCATGTGTCACGCAGCTGCGCACCTCCTCCCAGGCGCCGTTTGTTTCATTTGCGCCATTTTGTCCGCTCACTTTGTTGATTGGGCTTTAGCGAGCTGTACTAGAGCCAATCAGAGGGAAACCGGACAGCGAAGACACGGTAAGGGAGAAGCGACTGAAGGCATTGGTAGTTGTCAGCACGGATTGGTTTGCCACGAGCCAACCAAATTACTAACCCGGATAAATGTAAAAACAAAACGAATGGCAGTTTAGTTCCGACCGCTTCGTCCTCGGGCCGGTTGGGCTGCAAACACCGTCCGGTTCTCACCGCTGGCTCTTGGAAACATGATCCGTGTGGTCCTCGAGCCTCGGACAACGTTAGCAGAGACATAGACTCTCGCGGCGGGATGGGGGTACGAGCCTCTGTCCTCCCGTCGGTACAACGTCGCCTCGTTCATGATCACGAACGTTACCATCACAAAGCAGCATAAAGACGCACAGTACATGTCCACTGTTCACCTGGTAACTTTACCTGCTCAGTGGCCTCCCGCCTCTGCTTGGTAACGTTCACCCCGCGTAGTACGGAGCTAGCTAGCCCGACTAGCTCCCAGCTAAACACCCATAAAGACGAGCGTGAACCCGCGGTGTGTTTCTCCCGTGAGGCCATATGTCAGGCGTAGCATGTTATATCTTCATGGCACACACGTTCGTTAGCGGGGTGAGTTGAAATGGGACAAGGCCCTACTTGAATATCGTTCATGCCAAACAATGAGCTGGCTGCAGTAACGTCAGACAGCAGTGGACAATACCTTGTTTTTTTTCTGGACGATCACTAAGGTTGCATGCAAATTTATAATATATGTCCAAGAAACGTAGCGTTACATCTGTTGTCTCATGCTGTACGTGTCTTTCTTTTGTTTCTAGAGGTTGTGACAATAACAAGCTATGGAGCAGTACACCACTGCCACCACTACTACTGGGGAGCAGATAGTTGTGCAGACATCCAATGGACAGATCCAACAGCAGGTGAGAAACAGGGTTTAATCTCTTTATTTTTTTCATAAATAAATCGCTTTTTAACAACCATAAGGAAACAGGTACCCAGAATGACAGCGTTCCAGTGGATTCCAGATCTGATCTTTTTGCTCGTGTTAATTCCTTGTCTGAGATTGTATAATCCTTCATTACCTTTAGACACAGGGCACAGTGACTGCTGTGCAGCTGCAAACAGAGGCTCCAGTGGTGACGGCCTCAGGCCAGCAGGTGCAGACACTCCAGGTAGTGGTGTCACCGCCGCCGCCCTGCGTCAGAGTCATGACAGTGTTACGGCCTACGAGATTGCATGCTCCAACCAGGGCTGTTTTTCATGACCCTTTTTTGTGCCGTTTGGTTCATCCTCCCTCTTCGGCATGCCTTACAGCTGCCTGAACTGCATGTTCCTCAGCACAGTGTGT
This sequence comes from Liparis tanakae, assembly GCA_036178185.1. NCBI lineage: Eukaryota > Metazoa > Chordata > Actinopteri > Perciformes > Liparidae > Liparis > Liparis tanakae. The sequence continues at coordinate 14,097,830 of CM070097.1, read as the reverse complement.
TGTGTGGTAGTCTCGGGTTCACGCTTGAGCTCTCATGACCACTGTTAGTCTGAGTTGTGTTTGAAAGTTAAGCAAATTTAACGTTGTTCCCAATGAGAATGAAAGTTATCTGAATCATGAGTCATCTGGATGTGTTTTGCTGTCTGCTGAAGAACCAGGACTGAACAGCAGGGATCCATTTTCATTATTGGCTGTCACCTCATCATCCACCTATACTTTTTTTATTGTCTAGTGGCAACATGTCAGTGCATTGTTCCCCTATGGTACAACTGCTGCCACAGGCTTTCAGTTGTCCATTGTGGTCACTTTCATAATGAATGGATGCAAATTAATTTACATCTTTTAGGCAAATGAAGTTGAAAATAAGCAGTATTTTTTGTTTTGTAATTGTAGCCTAATTGAATGAAAACCAATATTATAGAATATACTGTGCATAGGCTAGGTTGGATTTACTATGGAGCCATGTAGTTTCATGTTTGTATCCCAAAACAAAGGATGGTAAATCATCATATGTTGTCCATGATGTGGTGTCTTGGATGTTCCGAATTTGACAACATTTGCTTGCGGTCTGTGAGTCACCCATAAGAGATATATTGAGGGAACAAACACTGGCAGTGGCGCTGTAATGGCTTTCTGTTTCTCTCTGTAGGTCCAGGGACAGCCTCTGATGGTCCAGGTGAGCGGTGGGCAGCTCATCACATCATCGGGGCAACCCATAATGGTGCAGGCCATGTCGGGGGGGCAGGGTCAAACCATAATGCAGGTCCCTGTATCTGGAGCTCAGGGATTACAGCAGGTAAGAGATGAGGCTCAGTTACTAGATTAAGTTCTGTTTTTTTTCACATTATCTTGAATAAGGACACGTGTTCTCCGTGTCATACTATCGGCACGTGTGAGAGGTGGGTGTATTACTTTAGGAGGAGTAGCATACTGTGATTGGGTTTTTGTTTAATTAGTCATCAGTTGCTGTACATGTTGCTGTTGTTCAATGCTGACTACTTTGGGAGGTTGTCAAATAGAAAGTTACCACAAGGAATTTCCAACTAGTTCATTTTAAAAACAATCAGCTTAAATGTAATACTAATGCCTCGAGATGACTTGCATAAGTAAATGGGAGCATCAGCGAGACGATTGGCTGTTACTATATAGTTACTTTCAAATGACCGTCATCGGTGTCACCGGATCGGATTCTGCAAAGAATCAGAAGAACTCATGCCGGTTCACCAGAAACCCTTTCAGCTCGGGCTCCATCGCGGCCTCCGGCAGCAGCCAGTCCACTCAGGGCTGACCCAGATCTGGCTTTACTGCCACTTCCAACCCCCAGTCTGAGCTCCTGTGGGAGGGGAAGAGCTCCAGGTGCCAGTACAGCTGGGCACACTGGGAGAACCAGGACTGTGCAGGAAGGACTGTCGGACTATGCTCCAGTAAAATAAGGGATTCTGGTGCCCAGAAACATTCCCACGTTTGTCCTCAGTAGCGGCCAAAACGTAAAATTAAAGTTCCTTGATTTAACTTTAAAGTTCTCAGAATTGGTGTTTTCATCCTACTTAATTTGTGTAGGTGTTTGAGCTAAATGTAAATTGGATGTCCTTGAATCTATAGATGGTGCTTTGTCTTTGTGTAGATCCAGCTGGTGCAGCCAGGTCAGATCCAGCTTCAGGGCGGACAGACTCTCCAGCTCCAGGGTCAGCAGGGTCAGCCCCAGCAGATCATCATCCAGCAGCCTCAGACAGCCATAACCGCCGGACAGAACCAGGTGTTAAACCCCGACCAGTTGAAGGGCAAATCCCATTAATCAAATTATTATGAACATGATTAATGAGTGTCTTCTCTTCTTTCTTGTGGTCTACTTACACAGGGACAGCAGATCAGTGTCCAGGGCCAACAGGTGGCACAGACGGCTGATGGACAGACCATTGTCTACCAGCCGGTCAATGCCGATGGCACCGTCCTGCAGCAGGGTAAACTCAAAGTTCTCTTACATTTCTGTTTACCTTCTGCTTTGTAGACTTTATAAAGAGGAGCATTGCTGAGTTGTCATTTTGCATAAGAACTGTGATGTTTATCTTTTTGCAGGAATGATCACAATTCCAGCTTCTAGCTTAGCAGGTGCCCAGATTGTACAGGCAGGCGGTGCCAACAACAACACTACTAACAACGGCCAAGGCACTGTGACCGTCACCCTGCCCGTCTCTGGTAACATGGTCAATGCAGGTGGAATGGTCATGGTAAGACCCTGTGCAGAGGTATCCAGCATCTTATTACCTTATCTTACCTATCTCGACTCGCACAGTGTGGCGGAGGTCCCCTTTTTAAGAGCACTAAATACAGTTTTGATTTATAATTTGTGTGATGATCATCACTGCCTTTCTCTATCCGTTATGAAACTGTCGTCATGTATTTATATTGTGTTAGTAGAATCATATTGGGTTGATATGATTACTTAATTATTAGGTGGCGCATCACTATTTTCCTTTTTTTAAAGTGCTGTATTTGATGACAAAGCTGTCAAAATAAAATAGTTGGACTTTTCTTTTGTTAAATTTCGTGAATATTACTATTGAACACCCCTTGTCCTCCCACAGAGGTAGTTTCCCTCTCCTTAGGACTGTACTGGCGTTTACAGACTATGGTTGATTGACCTCTCTCTCGCCTTTTCTGTACTTGTTAGGGCAGGACAACTTTTTTTCAGGGCCTTTTAAGTTCTTTATTTGTTAAGGACATTTGTTGACATCATGCAATTCCCAGAATAGCTCCACCCAATGTCCGCCTAATAGAGAAGTCTATTCAGCTAGAAAGACTGAAAACACCTGTATTTGCACAGTAACTACTTGTTTATTTCAGCATGCTGCTATACATGTGTCCTTTCCATGCCAGCGGCTCTAAACACCGCGTCTCTGTTTGTGTCTCTTTATCAGATGGTGCCTGGAGGTGGGTCAGTTCCCACAATGCAGCGTATCCCCCTGCCAGGGGCTGAGATGCTGGAGGAGGAGCCTCTGTACGTTAACGCCAAACAGTACCACCGCATCTTGAAGCGAAGACAGGCTCGTGCCAAGCTGGAGGCTGAGGGCAAGATCCCCAAGGAAAGGAGGGTAAGACACATTGATTAACGCCCCTCACAGGGCACATCGAAGCTCCGTCTTTCTCAATGCCTGCTAAGTGCACATGTTTTGTCAATCGACTGCTTCATACAGGGCTCATTTGGTATTTGTTATTACGCTGTGATGGTGTCTGTCTTGTGATATTTAGCCAGGTAATCTCCGAGACGACAGGCAAGTGCGAAAAAATGTCTTGCATATTTAACCAGTACTGTTGCAGAGGTGGCACAAAGTACTCTCAAGATGTTAAAATGCTCACGACCCGATACATCTGCTTAATCCTTAGCAGAAATACCTTCACGAATCTCGCCACCGTCACGCTATGCAGCGGAAGCGAGGCGATGGAGGACGATTCTTTTCACCTAAAGACAAGGAGGAAATGGCTTTGGCCTTGGCACAGGTGAGAACAGTGTGCAGATGTCGCAACAAAAAATATACCGACTCCAGCTCATATGTATATGTTCCAAATTGTCAACAAAGTACTTCAGCAATTTCCTAGGAGCAAGGTGTCTTTGTGTTTGAATAGGAGAGATCTCATTGTGTAATGAAACTCTTCATAAGTTATTATGATGAGCTCACTGATCGTTTCTCCTCCTCCAGCAGCAGCAGCAGGAGGTCGCCCAGGCAGCAGCGGATGAGACCGTGGCCCAGATGATCCGAGTCTCATAGCACTGTCGCCAACATCCTCTCTTCTGTCTGTGAACTCTGCCCTGCCCGAGACTCTTCATCCCTTCTGACCTGTTCTGCTGCACCATCTACTCTCCCTTTTTACTCCCTCCTGCCACGGCGTCTTGCACCAAGTCACAGCGCCGCCACTGGGTTTCTTCTGTTATCTCCCCAGCCCGACACTGGTCTTCCAGGGAGCCGGCCGTGTGGCTGCTGAGCCCGCTGACGGTTCTGGTCGTCTTCGCTGAAATTGACGACGCTTCCACCGTCGGCTTATTTGGTCACGTGTTTACAACCAGCTTTTAATTTAAATTAGAAGTTGTTGAGACAACAATGATGCATGCAGTTCTAGGTAACCTAGGCAAGTCACTCACAGCAAATAACAGCTGATATCACATCCCGGTCTTTAAAAAGAGATTTTGTCACCAGTGAATGCTTTAAATATCTTTTGTAAATGGTACATTTGTTTTCAGAAACGCTCGTTATGTATTGGTGTCTTGTATCTTGATGTCCTTTATTTTGACTTTGACTTTTGCATATATATTTTTTTTCAACCCATGTACTGTGGGGGCTGGACTTAGCATTATAAGCCCAACCTGCGTCCACTGAGCAACAACTAATGTGAAGATTTTGTACAGACATTCTTCTCTTCCCCAATGTCTAATCGTTGTAATTTCTAATTGGCCCAATTTTGTGGATGCATTTTATACAATTTTGTTGTTAGACATCGTGTTTGTAGGAAAACAAAGACTTGGTGTTTAATCACATTATTCTATCTATGTAGTTGCCTCTTCATCAGTCAGTCCACTTAAGTGTTTAGTTTTTTTTCATTGTCGATAATAGATTTTTTTTTTACGTATAAAATGCTTCAATGCAATGTTTTTGTTTTTTTATAATGTAAAAAGGTTGGACATTCTTGAGACCTGCCGATTAAATTTTATTATGTCATACAATGTTGTTTGTTGTTACTTCTTCACACCCAGTTGTGGGTAGTTTAGTTATTAATTTAAGATATTAAATGAGTTTTCCATTAGCTTTTTAGCAATACTTTATTCATACCTGCGAAGTTTGAAATCAAAATAGGTCATCCACGTGAATTTTTGTGGATCCGAAAAGTTTTTGTTTTTTAAGTTCTTTGTCTCCAATGCAGACAGTCTGTAACGTTCTGTAACTCTACAGCTGCTCATCCTGATGACCTCTGTATCATCTGTCAGATACTAAAGGCCTCATAGTGTATAAACAATGCTATGATGGCACCATGTAGTGTCATTTATATCTTCCTCTATTAATACTAGTATTACTGCCATTTGTTAAGTGTTGAAAAAGTTGGTTAAAAGTGAACCATAACAATGTTTTATTTATTACTATTATAGATAAACATACCAGTATCATATTTACTGTATAATGTTTTTATGGGATTGTATTGAATTCTGATATCAGTATCATATTTATGGCAGGTATGGTAAAGAAGTTATAATGTTAGTATCGTGACAACCAGACAGGCAGAACAGACACAAGGAAAAGTCCTTGCACCTAGTACCTCTGCCTTCTCTCTCTCTCCTTTTTGACAAATTCACGTTTCTTTATTGCACATGACCAATTTGACTTCTTTCCCGAAGTCTTTATGCCTTCTTGCCTCACATTGTCCATTGGACCTGTCTCTGTTCGGAGGCCTTTCTGGACCCTGAACCCTTGCTCCTGCATCCTGCTCCTTGGGCTGGGCCTGGCCTCCTGCCTCATTGGCCGTGCCTCCTTTGCCTTGCCTCCTGCCTCAAGGGCCTGGCCTCATACACCATGCCCCCTGTCTCCTGCCATGGCCCTTCTTATCTAAAGCCTTCTGTTTACGTGGAGTGTAGAGGTCTGGATCGTAGACCATGCCTGCTACTCATTATTCCTATTTTGATATTCATTGAATGTGTTGTAACTGTGTAACGCTGTTTATTATGTACACATGACATATTGCTTCTATCTATCTGAGTAGAGGGATCCTCCGTTGCTCTCCTGAAGGTTTCTTCCCTTTTCCCCTGTGAAAGTGTTTTTTAATAGTTTTCGGGGAGTTTTTCCAGATCTGATGTGAGTTCCCAGGGATGTCACAAAATAAACTGAAATGAATTTTATTTAATCCATTTTAAATTAATATGCTATCCAAGTAAATGTCCCTGAGACTATTTAAATGATAAAGCTTCATTTTAGCCATTTGAATAAATGTATATACAAATGGAACGTAATACATTCATTTAAATTGATGTATTTTAGATAAGGGATTAAAATGGCATGGTCTTTTCCGTGTGTTACACCTCCTAGGTCAAAGGGTCAAGCACTGTCCCGAGCAGGCTCTACCAATCAGACGCGGTAGAATACTGACGTGCGTAACACGGTCAGCCAATCATAGCGAAGATCATAGCGAAGAGGGCGGGACATGTCCTCAGCCTCCTATGACGCTGAAGGGCCATTGAAATACTGCTTCTATTGAAACGGGACATCTAGGTTATACTCGCGTCGACTCTCAAGTAGCAAACTGGTACGAACTGGTGACCGTAACCCAAACTCGCGCTACTCTTAATTAGGGAACCGGACCCAGCCGGTGCGTCTCCGTATTCCTCCGCACCGGCTGCTGGATGACCGCCGCCAACGTCACTCGTCCAGGTGACAGCCTCCTCTAACCGCCCCCTCCCCTCCGGGGATGCTGCCGCCTGCGGATGACAGCAGCGTAGAGGACCGAAACAAGTGTCTGTGCCGCTCTTCATAAAGTATCGAAGACAGAGAACAGGTGCACCTCTCTTTAAATTAGGCTGCTCTCTGCTTCGCGCCGGGGTCTAGTGGAATAGGAGTTTCCGCCACGGTGCGGTCATTTTAAGCCACGAAGCTTAACGACGCTCGCTGAACACGGTCCCATCTGAACTCCGTGTCTCTCTTCAGCCGACAAGTCTCCTCATCTCCTGGATGCGATATGTCCGACTCGGTTGTGGACAGCAAGGCGGAGGTGAAACAAGCCACGAAATATGTCAAAGAGACCGAAAACGTCGCGGAGAAATACTCGGCGATGACCGTCAGCAAGAACAGCAGCGACGTGAACATGAACGTCGGGGAAATGCCTTCCGCCGCGTTCACCGCAGTGCCCACGCTGAAATCCGTCAAGAAGGTAAGAGACGCGACGCGCGCCATCACTCGGTGCCACCGGCGGTACCGTCTGCACGCATAGTTCTGCAGAGAAGTGCCCGCGCACCGGGCCCGTGAACGCACCGCGTCTTCATACGCCACCAGCCGCAGCCTGATGGCGTGCTGCGCGTGCTGCTGCAGTGGCACGCTCTCCATCCCGCGCAGAGCTGCGACGTGAAGACATTATATCATAATAACATGTGTGCTGTTCATATCCGAGTTAGGCCACCAAGAAATGCCATCACGTGTGCTGTTTCCCTCCTCCATGCTTGTAGTGTATTATTACCGAGGCTGCAGCAGGTTATGTAAAACGGGATTTCATCCAGATTTGTATTATTGTTAGAAACCTGCCTTCGTGCAGCCTTCCTGTTTATGTCAGTCGCAATGTCGACATCATGTCACATCCTGTCGGCAGGAAACAAGGAAAAGCCAAGTTGAGCTCTTAAACCTCTGATTTAAGGCCTCTGGAAAGTGAAGTAATACATGGCCTAACATAGCTGAACTCAGAGAGGGCGCCCGCACACGAGGGGTTCACTGAGGGTTGGCTTTGCCTTCTGAAGGACTGGAGGACCTCAATCGGCCATCTATACAAGTTCAACGTTGAAGGTGTAGGGGTCAGGGAAATTTCATAAAAATGAATCGTTTCTATATTTAGTATTATATACTATATTGTTATTGGTGTGTGTGTGTGTGTGTGTGTGGCGGGGGGCACAACAGTCATTAGTAATATGAAGAGCATGATAGAAAGGTATTCGCAGCACAAGGCCCTGTGAGAAAATGCCTTAAACATCTTGGCGGTCTCAGAGCAATCATCAGAATTAAAGGGTCCCTTGAGACGGCTGCTCATATCGATCCACCCCCATTTGTTCAAGCTGGCAACAGGCAGCAGATTAACATGGAACAGACAGGCAGACGGGATTAAAATGGATTTTATTTTTCATTTTCATTTTCCATCTCATTTGAGAAGCAGATTTCTATCCCTGAAGGTGACCTTTAACACCCGCCCTTCTTACCGACACACTTTGTTTGTGTTTGACACACACAACTGAAGCATTATTATGCCATGTCTAGATATTAAGGCCCATTGCATCATACTGGCGTGTGTGTCAGCAGATTTCCTAAGTGGTCATTCATTTACACTTCTGCTTTTATTTATGTGGGTATTTAAATGTGCTTTAACTCCATTAAAGCTGTACAAAATGTATTGTTATCTTTGCTACCACGACACTCTTAATACCAGCCTCACAGTGCCGCTATCAGTTGGGTTCTACGTGACACATTACATAATTACACAGTGCTTGTAGCTGCTATTCTGGGACCGAATAGTGAACTTCATGAACATTTTAAATATTGAGTGGTCGCTACAACTCTTGATGCTGTGTGCTTTATGTTGGTTGTGATTCCTTTGCTTTATTACACACTTTTGGATGTTTGTGACGTCTTTGTACTTTTTGCTATGCAACAGTATAGTTGTTAGAATTATTTGAGCGTATAATTCAGTCACAAGCATTGCACAGTTATGACATGTGGTAAAGATAAATGTTAGTGGTCACAATGACATGTGCCCTGCAGCACAGGAACATTGCAGTGGCAGAGGAAGTCAATTAATCACAAGCAGTCCCATTGAAGCAAATGCTGAGTAATCAACAATGAGGCGTTTAAACTAGCTTTCCTCCTCTATACTTTATTGCTTGTCCTGTTTAACAATATGTATGTGGTATGGTCCCTGTTAGATAAACTAACAAACAAATAAACACAGCTCTAAGTAAACTTCTCTAACAGTATCAAATAAAACAAAATACAAAATGTGAGCTTCATCAAAGTGGCTTTTATTAGTGCGGTAATATTTTACTTTGTAATCTAAGAGGTACAGGTGTATTGTAACATGTGTCCATAAAAAATATGTTTTTTTGTAGCTGCATTTGTGATTGTCCGATGTCCGAGAGGTGAACAACAATAATCTGTATTCCCAGCAGCGGGGCTTACAGACTTCAGAATATTAGCTCAGACCCCCTGTCTGACGAGGCAATACCGCGTGGACGGCGAGTCGCCTCGGGGAGCCCGATTGAAAACATATTGGATGGTAGGAATGTGCACTCAGCTTATGAAAACAGAGCAGTGTGTTATGAATAAATGTGAGAGCCTGGTGTCAAACGGACCACCTGTTTGCATGGAAACAATGAATAAATAAAACAAATGATTGGGAAAAAAACATACAACTTACTGAAATCCTTAACAATATGTGTGTGTGTGTGTGTGTGTGTGTGTGCGTGTGTGTGTGGGTCGGTAGCTGGGTGGGTGAGCCAAAGAACAGGACTACTCTGCATGCTTTCTTTCTCTCTCTCTCTCTCTCTCTCTCTCGCTTGCTCTCTTTCTCTCTCTCTCTCTCTCTCTCTCTCTCTCCATCCATCCAGCAGTTACACAATACTCTCCCCTGGGAACTGGACTTACTGACTGTGAATGTGTTCATGTATCATCATGCTTCTTATCTGATCCCTGGGGGCTGTGTTACATAGAGAAAGAAAAAAGCATTGTACCTTATTTTTGCCATCTCATCTTGTGAGTCTGTGAACATGATGGTAGAGTTTTGTGAAGGTCTCATAACATCTTTATTTCCCCCTGGCAGGTTTAAAGTGGGGAAATGAACAGTATGATGTGGCTTCCATCTAGCTATACGATAAAAAAACAATTTATTTCTGGTGTTCATTGAAAGTCAGCCTGCTGTCGTCCACACAGTACAGTGCTGTGTGATATATATTAACATGGAGGGAGAAGTCACCATCAGATGAGAAATATAACACATCCATACTGACTTGTTTCATCATTTCCCGGTTATGTTCTCAGTTTGCCTTTTGGTATTTAAAAAGGATCCTCGAGTTCAACTAAACTATTTATTATCAGCATTCTTTCTTTTTTCTAATTTTACAATTTTAGGAACAACATGATATTGGAATTGTATAGGTGAAACATTTCCTATGAGATACAGTTTTGGTTTACCTTTACATTATACAGTATACATTCTTTTCATACGTCAAAGTTATAGTTTCTGGGAAAGGTCACTGAGTTCTGAAGGAAGGATTAGCATTATGTGTTTATTTCACAACACTCTAAGCCAGTTATTCGAATGCATGTAACCACTGTGTAATCCGTCATGCGTGCACTGATCTTAACAGGCGCCTCTGCAAAACCAATGAAGAGCTGCATCCGTCTGAGGAAGTTCACCCTCGTTGCACCCCCCTGCTGTACTGTCTGTACACCATGTGCCCTCAGTTCAATCCGGGGGAATACTCTTGACTTTGACTTGTTGAACGGTACACAGATCTGTGTGGATTAGACTGCACGTCTTCTCTGGTAGATGGTGCTGTCGAGCACCAGTGGTGTCTGGCTAAGTAGTTGATGTCTCCTTATGCCAGCTCCACGTTGAACTCTTTACACGGCCGACTGACCACAGATTAAGTCTGTGACCCGGCCGGCTATCTAAGAGAGAAAGGGTATTTTTAGCCGTAGGATGGGCCGCTTATTGATGCCGCTAAAGGCTAATGGCAACGGGGTTTAATTCCTCCCGTCAATCCCATTTCATTTAGCAGTCCAAATCAGGAGTACAGCCTGAAATGTAAAGCTCCAGCAGATGTGTTTTTTTTTCTTCTGTGTATGTGATTTTTATTTATTTTCCTCCTATTTCTTGTTTGTGTCTACAAAATCTGAATCTTCCTACATTTGCTCTCTCAGCACTTAAAAAGCAAAACTCATGAAATACAACATATTCCGACTTTAGCAGCTGGTTGTCAGGGGCAGAGGGAGAGAGAGAGAGAGAGGGGGGGGGGAGAGCCTCTCTCTCTCTCCCTCCCTCTCTCTCTCCAGGTTGTCCATTAGAAATCCCGATAACAGGTGGGAACCTCCCCCTGGTTGTGCCGGGGAGTGTTCCGGGATAATAGCATCAGGGACACCTCGTCCCATCACACAGAGGACACAGGCACAGACAGGCAGGCGGGAGGACTGGGCAGTGACCGGCGGCCATGGCATACAAACACGGGCACGGGAGGGAAAGGGTGAGTCGCTGCTAATGCAGTACTGGGAACTCATCCAGCACACCTTTTATTTTAAGATATTGTATATCCCACACACAGATGGACCACCTTTTACTTTTGTCATGTCAGAAGTTTTCTTGTTTTGGCAGTTATGTAAAATGAGTCTGTTATCTTATGCAACAATGCAGACCACATACACACACATGTGGTGCTCTTTTATTTGCAACCCAATATTTGAGCTGAGATGCAGGTAGAAGTCAATCTTCTCCTCAAAAGGCCAAGATTATTCATAAAGCTCACTTCTTGTAGTTTACTGTGTAAGAGTAGCCCAAACAGAAGCGGCCTGAAGTAACACTTCATCATTAATCTTAATCGCTTCTTGAGTTCCTTTATACTGACACAGGAGAGATTGAAGGGATCATAGTTTTATCCATTAATGCTACTACTTTCATTTTCAAATGTTAGGTGAAAACCTAACGATTTTGCCTCACTAGGCAGAAGGAGTGAGTGTGTCAAGCTATTTTTCTTAGCGATCACACATGATGTTGGGCTGGCCATACGAACGTCATTTATCCACTTCCGCTACGTTTGTGTGGTGACTTCCAGGAAACTGAGTCAGCTAGTTCCCCCCCGCTGTGAGCTTACTCTCACAGTATTATGTCTGACAGAGGAAGTCGTATCTTTACATTTAACATTGCCTCAATGTCATTTCTCTTTTGTGTCACTCACACTAAGCGTGCGCTATAAGACTGTAAGTCACGCCTGTGAGCTGCTGGTCATTTGCCCAGCGGACATCTTACTCAAATGTTACCCAACTCACTGTTGCTGGTCTGGCATTTATGCGTTCCCAGATTTATCCTCTGTGTGTTGTGTCAACTCTGCTGGCATGCACGTGAGTTTATGTGCAAACACATGGACATTTAAAATAAGAGATCAAGGAAAACCCACAGCGTTGTCACAATGAAAGAACAGTTGACCATATCGTCTGACCTCGACCATCAAAGAAACAGAATTGTTCTGTCAATGATCCGGGATCAGAAAGTGTAAGCACCAAGAAGGCCTTTGAATGGGTTTCAGATGCTCCACCCATTAAAGCACAAGTTAACCATCAATAGACATGTATACATATTATGACAGCAACAAGACATCTTCACCCAGCAGCCGTGACGCGGTAATAATGAAGGAAAACAGATGGAAATTCAAGAAAGGAATGTGCAGGTTAAAAGTCAAAACCTCTTCAGGGCATGACATTATCTGATGTTGTGACACGAAACAGAGCGGACGGGAAGTTTGAGCCCAACTAGGCCTCTTCAGGCTTTCATCAACGTTAAGGTAACATTGGTGAAACGTTTTATTCATGCAGGAGTTTCATGTGAGTGGATCTGTTGCCGGTCAGAAAGCAGGAGTGTGTCCGTGTTGACCAGATGTGACGTGAAGCTCAATTCAAGTCAAAGCTCAAACTAAAATAACTTTCATGAGGTCCAGACCTGAAACCCACCTGCAGGCTCCCTATGTCAGCAATACGCTGAGGACTTCATCTCCTGAAGTCTCACAGGACGATTGATGGAAGCAAAGTAGAAGCTGCAGCCCGACTGGACTTCTACACTCGTAACAAGAAAGTATTTCTGCCCTTAGTTTGGGACGTGCCATTTGTAGTCATTGTGAGGATCCATGGAGTCGGTTCACTCTGAAGGTTTCTAGTGGTGACACCCGACGTGTGCTCTGCTCGTTACGGGCTCCGAGTGTTGAAAGTCAAACTCACAGAGGCATCGGTTTTATTGAACACTGAAAGATAACACTATTAAAAAATCGTTTTTGGTCGAGTAACCCCGTAAAACAGGACAGCTGAGACTGTAAAGTCGCCCCTCCCCCCCGTGTGCTGGTCCACTCGGCGTGTTCCCAGGTCTTTGATCTTGGGCCCTTTTGAAGAGTCGACACAACGCGCCGCACCGACAACTGAAGCCGATGTTTTTGAACAAAGCATAAATCACACAGCAGGAGGGCAGCATCTACAACATGTGCAACATCTCCCCAGTGAGAACAAATAACCTGAAGCATATAAAGGAGTGTGTTCAGCTGTGATGATGATGATGATGATGGTCCTTTTATTTTTTGCTCCTCGCTCTTCCTTGCTTCCATGCTTTTATTTTCGACACTTAATATCTGGATGTTGTGTCTTTTATGTTTACCCTGTGCGCCATTTTGTTCTGATTCTTTACAGATTCAGTTTGCGAACACTGAGGACAAACAAGAGTTCAGCAAGTACCCCACCAAGGCCGGGCGCCGCTCCCTCTCGCGCTCCATCTCGCAGTCCTCCACCGACAGCTACAGCTCAGGTGCTGCACGCCCCAACGCTTCACCTCTATTTCCTATTCCAGCGTTAAATCAGCCGCTGCATTCGCTACAGACCGACAGCGTTTGTAAACGACTGCTGTTGATATGGAGGATTAATGCAACACTTATAGTTTGTGTTTTAAAATTACATTTAACAGATAGATAGATAGATACTTTATTAATCCCAAGTGAAATTCAGGGAAATTCAGGAACATATATATATATATATATATATATATATATATATATATATATATATATATATACACACACACACACACACACACACACATATATATATATATATATATATATATATATATATATGTGTGTGTGTGTATATATATATACACATATACATATACATACACATACATACAATATATATATATACATATATATTTATATTTACATATATACATACATATTTACATAATACACACAAAATGCACATGCAAGCTCCGCCCTACACACAATGACTTTGAAGTTTATATTTCATAATTGTTTTTCTAGTGTGATATTGCACGATAAGGGACCTTTGGTGTTCTCCTGTTCTCAGCCGCGTCCTACACCGACAGCTCCGATGATGAGACGTCCCCCCGGGACAAGGCCCAGGTCAACACCCACGGCAGCAGCGACTTCTGTGTGAAGAACAGCAAGCAGGCCGAGTTTGGCCGCCGGGAAATAGAAATTGCAGAGCAAGGTAAACCCGATCTAACGGGTGTTTCAAAGAGCATTTACTTGTTTATTTTGTTCCTATTTCTAAATTTGTAGCTGAGCATCTCTGTAGTGTTTCTAATGAAATCCCTTTCACTCATGTCCATGTAAAAATGGTTTTACATTTTATTGTGATTTTATTTGACAGTCGGATCGGAGACTTTCTATGATTACAGTCACACAGACGGAGTTTTGTGCTACCTGTTAGGACTCAGTCATGTATCACATCGGTTTCGCTGCTGACACACTATTTGATAACCGCCCTCTCCTCCTGATTTCAAAGTAATTCATGACTAGGCTGAGGCGGTGTCAATATTATTCCTGAAACATGATCGTCGCTCTTTCTCTCAGTTCTATTCATCACTTCTTACTCATTTTCTTCTCCTACCTCTTCCCCCGTCTCATCTGTCTGCTTTGGTTAATCCACGGCTGCCAGTCTGTCTCCCTGGTTGTTTACGTTTCCCGTGTGAGGGACATGTAGGCGGCGTGTTCTTCAGGCCTAAAGCCGGGCGGCGACAGCTGTTGGCGACGTTATTGTTTAATCTCCATTTATAGCCTTTCCCTGCACATCCACCTCATTAGAAAGGGCTTGTTTTTACATTCAAAAACTACCCATCATGACCGTTACGTCCTCTCAGCTTCCACTAACGGTGCTCAATCTGTTCCTCCCAGACATGTCAGCCCTGATTTCCTTGCGGAAGAGAGCCCAGGGGGAGAAGCCGCTGGCTGGGGCCAAGATCGTCGGCTGCACCCACATCACGGCTCAGACCGCGGTGCGTCCTCTCGCTCTGCGGCTTCTCTGCTCTCCCTCTGCTACCGGTTCATGGAGTTGTGTATGTTGTGGTTCCCCCTCAGGTCCTGATTGAGACCCTGGTCGCCCTTGGTGCCCAGTGTCGCTGGACCGCCTGCAACATCTACTCCACTCAGAATGAAGTGGCTGCTGCTCTCGCTGAAACAGGTCAGGGCCTCTCCTCTCCGGCATCACGCCTCAAACCTTTCCTCGCCACTTGGTTTGCAGCTAGCTACGTCTCATCCGTCCAGGAGTAGTTATTCTAAGTATAGTCATGGTTTGTAGATTAGAGTTCGTACGGTCATGGAAAACCTGGAAAAGTCATGGAATTTAAAAATGGTTATTTCCAGGCCTGGAAAAGTCATGGAAAAAACTTAAATTATAAAAGTTTTGAAAAAGTCATGGAAATTTGTTCTAATAACATGTCCATTTATGCCGAGTTTGAAATAATTAATATGTTTTTTAAAGAAAGACGCTCAAAATATAAGCTGGCGTACGCTCTTAATATGCAAAATGTTCTAAATTGTTTATGTTTATACCGAGATTTCAATTTTTTTATGGAAATTTGGGTTAAAGTCATGGAAATCCATTGGTCAAAATGTGTAAGAACCCTGAGATTAACAAATACAACCTATATATATATATATATTTCTGACTATTACAAAACTATTAATAACATGGCCAGGTCTACGCATCAACATAAAACATTTTTGCATTTACTTTTGATTTTGAATATATATCTAGTATTAATGTAAATGATGCATGTGTAATATTCCCCTGATGGACCCGTCTCTCGTTGCGATCAGGTGTGTCTGTTTCTCTTCCTGCAGGGGTGCCTGTGTTTGCCTGGAAGGGCGAGTCAGAGGACGACTTCTGGTGGTGCATCGATCGCTGCGTCAACACGGAGGGCTGGCAAGCTAACATGGTACCCGCCGGTCACCCCATGGTGGACGCAGCACTAATCTGAGACGGTTATGGGTTCTGTGCCGGTTCTAGCGCGCCGTCCGGGGTGCGTACGGTGGTCGTGGCTCACGTCGTGAACCCTGCTGTGTTCTTTCTTAGATCTTGGATGACGGTGGAGACTTGACCCACTGGGTGTACAAGAAGTATCCGAGTGTCTTCAAGAAGGTCCGGGGCATCGTGGAGGAGAGCGTGACCGGAGTGCACAGGTGGGACGGGCTGAGATCTGATGACTTTGGGGGAGGAAGGAAGGACGTGTGTGTTTACACCATTGAGGCTCGGGCTCTCTTCCATGAGTAAAGTGTGGAAGGTGGCCAAACTATCAGCGTCAGAGTAATACAATTGATCTTTCTGCCCGTAGTAAGTTGTGGCACAGCTTATGACAGCTCTTTATTGATCATGGAGTATTGATCTAACACCAGGATTTACTTTATGGATATTTTCTGTGACATTAACGCTGAACTGAAAACTGAACGAAAGAAAGTAAACAAAACAATGTAAACACATCACAGATAAGGATGTGGTATTTAGAGTTGAAACAAGGGTCATTTAATAGTATTTTCTAACCTTTTTTCTAACCTCTTTCATAAAGTATATATCCAAATTATTGTCCGATAGTTTGACCACGTGACTTCTGTCCCTCTTCTGTCAGTACACTTTGTGTTTAGCATACACAATATAATGTATTATCTTTGGAATTCTGATTATTGTTATATTAGATATCATTGTATATATTGGCTAATTTGATAGCCATGTAAGACTCACTGTTGTTAACTGTTTTAACCGATTCAAGTGAAGCTGCTTCTTTTCCACTAGGTCTTACATTATGTTGTTCTTCATATGGAGCTGAGCATTTAATGTCAGCACAACATTATCAAAATCAGTTATATAAGTCATACTAGTATAAATACATTCTGACACTATAGATTGAAAAGGTCACTGGCCTGATTGGACTGGAGCCCATTTGAGAAAAGCCACAGAGCTGGACAGCATGTTCCGCCATCGATGGAACGAGTTGCCAGAAGGTCGCGCTCAGCTCAGCTCGTTTGTGGATGTGTGTGTCGTGTGTCGTGTGTCGTGTGTCGTGTGTGCCTGAACATGTTTCCTCCTGTGTCCTCTCAGATTGTACCAGCTGTCCAAGGCGGGCAAGCTGTGTGTCCCCGCCATGAACGTCAACGACTCCGTCACCAAGCAGAAGTTTGACAACCTTTACTGCTGCCGCGAATCCATCCTGGACGGGTGAGGACTATCGACCCGTCCAGAGAGCGAGTCGTTATCCACTCACTTTGCTTCTGTGCGTTCCAGTCGTGCATTTGGATGACAGTGTGCGTCATCTTGTCTCTGTCAGGTTGAAGAGAACCACAGATATCATGTTTGGAGGCAAGCAAGTGGTTGTTTGTGGTTATGGAGAGGTAAAGGCATTCTTTGATTTGACTTCTAATGCAACGACTTTGCAGCAGCCAGTTGAACATGAACTGTAGATTTCTGTTAACAACTGTTGTCTCGCCCCGCGGTGCGTAGGTGGGGAAAGGCTGCTGCACGGCTCTCAAGGCCCTCGGAGCCATCGTGTGCATCACAGAGATCGACCCCATCTGTGCCCTGCAGGCCTGGTGAGCCACCAACAGTCAGCACTGCTCCACCCTGTGCTCCACCCTGTGCTCCACCTTGTGCTCCACCTTGTGCATTTGATTACCTTTGGTTCCAAAAAAACAATGGATTTACCGTCATTTGCTTTGAGTTGTGTTAACAGTGTTTGTGCAGCTTCCACCAATGACAGTGCCTCTGTGTGTTTCCACCCAGTATGGACGGCTTCCGGGTGGTCAAGCTGAGTGAGGTCATCCGGCAGATGGACGTGGTGATAACCTGCACTGGTACTGCGCCCCATGCTGTGGCATCCATTACTTCTGCTTTGAATATCACTCTGTTTCCAGCAAACACAAGTGTGCCCCATTTAAATATCACAGTTTAGGTTTGGGGGTCAAAAACAGACTTTACATCTGAATACTAAAATGTTTTTTGAGTCTGTTATCCCAATCACAATTTAGATGTAGCTGTACATCTATTAATATAACAGAAACTAGTGCAGTAATGATTCACTCTCACTAGTGCTCTCACATTGAATCTGTTTACAAATCTCATTCTGTTTTTATTTTTTTCTAGGTAACAAAAATGTCGTCACACGAGAACAGCTGGACCGGATGAAGAACGGCTGCATCGTCTGCAATATGGGACACTCCAACACCGAGATAGACGTGGTAATGTGTCTTCTTCACTGCACCGGGTGCAGACCAATGCAGCTTCATGAAATATGTTGCACAACTTCTTTTTAATTCTCCTTTCCGAGCGCTTCTGGCTTCCTTGCGTTCATCACGGTGGCGTCTGAGGCCGTTTCCGGTTTCCTTATCCACAGAATTGATCATTCATGTGATCTAGAGATAACCATAAGTTATCCTCATCCATTGCAAAATGCTATAGATTAAAAACAAACATTCTTCTGTATTTTTTTCAGCCTAATGTTTCAAAAAGAATTTTAAAAACAGAGTATGTTTAAATATCTTCCATCTGTTAATATCGAGTCACGTAATGTACATCATTAAATCCTGTCTGACCAACTATAATCACTAGTTCTCACGCCTTATTCCTCACAATACCATCTCAGGTTTTAGGTGCCAAATTAGGAGAGACAGAATAAGAAATGTCTCTAGATCTTAACCCGTCTTTGACAATATATTTGACACTGTTCTATGTTCTGCTCTGCTTTGTTTTACCCGTTTGAATGTGAACACATCGATGACACCCTTTGTGTGACATTATCTGACCTTTGTTCTTTGATCTCTACGTGAAATACAGCTGCAGGACTGACCTGTGTTTTATGTGCTCAGGCGAGTCTGCGCAGCCCCGAGCTGACCTGGGAGAGGGTGCGCTCTCAGGTGGACCACATCATCTGGCCCGATGGGAAGAGGGTTGTTCTGCTGGCTGAGGTAAAATCCTGAGTTACATTGAATTACTCTAAATCAGCCTCCAGCTGCTGTGTGCTCAGTGTCATAAAGCAGCTGCATAATTATATTCCTTATTGTGTGTATTTGTTTCAACTTCTACAGCGCAATTCATGTCTGCGCTCTGTTGTTTCTCAGGGCCGCCTCTTGAACCTGAGCTGCTCCACAGTGCCGACGTTCGTGTTGTCCATCACTGCTACAACTCAGGTTGGTAGTTGACACTTTGACGTGTAGTTTGTCCTGGGGGAACTCCCCGTGAGTCCTCACGGTGCTCTCTGCCGTCTGCAGGCCCTGGCCCTCATCGAGTTGTTCAACGCTCCAGAGGGGCGTTACAAACAGGACGTCTATCTCCTGCCCAAGAAGATGGGTAAGAAAGAAACCGGCTTGGTTTGATGTGTTTTGATCAATAGATTTAGAAGAACGATAATCATATACATCAGTTTAAAAGGCGCGTCTGTTGCTCATTGTTGTCACCGTGTGACTGGACCTAGAACTGACACCATCCAGTGAGCCCAAAATGATGGACACAAGAACAAACATCTGTCCACAGCTTTGATTCCAATCAGTCTCTTTCTCCCTCCAGATGAGTACGTGGCCAGTTTGCACCTCCCGAACTTTGATGCCCACCTGACGGAGCTCTCTGACGAGCAGGCCAAGTACATGGGTCTCAACAAGAACGGCCCCTTCAAACCCAACTATTACAGGTAGACTTCACCATGTACATGTGTCTTATGACGCATCGTAAGCCGTGGCTGTCTGGCATCTCATATAAGTGTATGCTGTATTCATACATGCACGTGTGTGTAATAACACTGTATTCTGTTCACAGGTATTAATGACAGCGCCTGATGCTGTGATCCTCAACACACAATGGTCCTGGGATAAACAAAGATATCTATTTTAATCTGTAAATTGCTACAAAATGGGAATTATTTTAAGTATGCTGAATGTAACTTATTAATAGCACTTTGGACGCATAAGACCTGTAGGAAACATACAATGTATAACCAACTAACATCTACATGTCTTGTCACGTGTTTAAAGAAAAGCTGCTTGCATGCTTTCATGTGTATGTGCTTATTTAGTTGCTAAAGCTTCTGTTGCTAGATCACAAATTCGTTGATTTCTTTGTTTATCCGATTTATGCACAGTGCCAAAGATGGCTGTCAGAATGAAACAAATACCATGTTGTGTCTGTCGAGGACATTAAGATTTTATTAATACATTCCCCGGGTTTGGGCTGAACCATAACAAACTCTGTATTCCAATGCACATTATTTTAGAATTTCTTATTTTACATTCGTTAAATAATCTCATTGAATGGTATCTGCATACATGGCCGAAAAGGTATCATCCAATCACACTTTTTTTATTGTCATTCAAGTACTGTGATTAAATATAACACGTGTCGTTTATTATACAAATGCAATATTCTGTGAAAGGTTGAGTGAAAAGCTTCACCTGAATACATTTAAACCAGCGGGATGTTTTATTTGCTGACAGAAGGAGATGTTCTGTTATGTTGAAGGTGACACGCTGTGTGCGTTCTTATAAAACAAAGAACTGGAAAGGTTGAGGAGTAAAATATTTTTAAACTAGGACAATTTTCTTTATTTAATTCCAAGTTTTCATTGGCTCACTGAAGTTGCAGCAGGCATCTGTCTCTCTGCGACGAGGTCGGTTATAAAGTGTTTTGACTGGATGCTGCCTTTAAGGCCGTGGTATGAATGTGCCTTTTAAATAATTTACAACATGTAATAAATATAAGCACTGACCTTAATTAAATGAACATTCCTTTTTTGTAAAACCACATCTATTAGTGCTGCGTTTAATGTCTTCCTTGCACCGCTTCTGGTATTAAAAATAACTCCAATGTTTGAGCTGTATTGAGAAAATAATGTATATTAGACTTTTTTGTTTGCCATATGTTCGCTGTCTTAATTTAATCCGATATGGTTACCTAAAGTAACATTTTATGTCATTAAAAAGCATAAGTGTATACAATGTATGTAAAATAATGCATTAAATCAGCAATAAAACAACTTCTTTTAACAGAGAAAAGTAACTTAAAACATGTCAGAATGTTTTTAAACCAATAAAGATGAATGGTATTGCATCTGGGAGGTCTGGGAGCTTCTGGAAGCTTGGTGACAACGATCAAAGCAAAGGGTCAGGTCAGGGAACAAGCTGCCACGAGGAAACTCAACAGAGAAGCCATCGCTGAAAGTAAGTAGAAATTGATTTTCATATTTTTGTAAAGGGTATTTATAAGGAAACATCAGTGCAGACTTGCTGTTGTGACATATCTGTGATGGTATCCTCAGGCGTTGTTTTAAGCCACTAGTTCCGTAACTCAAAAACACCATTACTAATGCATCAATTATGCATGTCTTTATTAATGGTGGTATGAAGTTAATTTCACAGTGCATTAGAGAAGCAGTTGAATTTAGTATGTATTTATAAAAATAATATAATTACTTCAAGTGTGATATTGGACATTTATTATATGAAACTGGTCTTTCAAGGTGATCAGCGATAACAGAAAGCCCAAAGTCCAGTTAGAGTACAAAGAGGGGACCAAGTTCTCCAACCAGAGTAAATCTCCTCCATGGTCCTGGTTAAAATGAAGGAGATCACCGAGGCCCAGCTGGGACAGAGAGTGCCAAACAAACCACGGCAGCCGCCATCGCCTACGGCCGTGATAACGATCTGCTGGGTCGTGGCTCCCCTGTCTCTGGGCATTGAGACTGCAGGTGGAGTTATGACACTTTAAATCAAATGGAACACCACCATCCCCTCCAAGTATACCTTCTCCACATATTTGGACAATCAGCCAGGTGTACCAATTCAGGTGTTCCAGGGGGAGGGACCCATGACCGAGGATAACAACCTCTTGGGCCAGTTTGAGCTCACGGGTATGCCTCCTGCTCCCCGAGGAGTGCCACAGGTGGAGGTCACTTTCGACATCGACGCCAACGGCATTCTGAATGTGTCCGCCGTTGGCAAAAAAAAATAATCGCCATCGCCAATGACAAGGAGCGAAGTAAAGAGGAAATAGAGCGGATGGTACACGATTGAGGACGATGTGCAGAGGTAGACTATTGCAGTAAACTTTAAATAACTCCCTTGAGTTATTCGCCTACCACACAAAGCGTGTCGAGGATGAGGATGTGAAAGGAGAAGCTGTGCACGCCGGTTGTGGCCAAGTTGATACCAGCGAGCAGCGCCAAAATTAGGTGATGTCACCCGTTGTATTGCCTTCAATAAATGATAACAAATAAACATACTTACAATTATACGACTCTCTTTACTTTGTTTTCGTAACGCACAATTTACAAGTGTTGCACATGTTGACCTATCGAGCTGTTGCTTTGCTAATTAAAAGCTCTGCACACCCAAACAGGTGTTTTCAATAAGCCGGTTGATTAGAGGTGTAAATTGGGTGGAGCGATACTGGGAGTTAAATGACGCCACACACACAACAGAGGGATGAGGGAGAGACATGGAAACAAAGAGCTGTGTGTAAGGCCAAGTGAAAACACTATGCAGTGTTTGTGTAGAGGAGCTTAAAGTGTTACATATCATCAGTGGTTGCAGATCAAAAACTAATATGTCAGACTACCAGCTTCCACTCTGCAATTCATTATTTTACTTTTGATAAGTAAGGCATACTTTGAGGATTTCTTTCTGATAATATTTACGTTCTGAGAGAGAGAGAGAGAGAGAGAGAGAGAGAGAGAGAGAGAGAGAGAGAGAGAGAGAGAGAGAGAGAGAGAGAGAGAGAGAGAGAGAGAGAGAGATGCACCGACTCATTGCTATTATAACAATGTGGGACACACGATGCACCATTTAAGAAATACATAATTCCATAGATCGTCTGTTTTTTTTATTATTTCTTTTTACAACAATAACATTTCCTCCAAACTTCTGAAAAGACTGAAGTTTAAAATCAGTCAAGTTCCCCTTTTTATATTGTGTTAGACGTATTATAGACTTTTACTTTCACTTTTTTACTGTGGCCTGGTATTTATACTTTGACCTAACAACTTAATGAACTGGACGCTCCCTCCCCTCCTTGTTATCTTGCCTTCTAGCCGGTCCCCTGTGTTGGTCACTGACGTGTCCACTAGGGGGCGTTGTTGGTTCGTGTCAGGAGCATCAGGAGTCTTCTTTACACTGGAGGCCTACCTGTTGGATCTCACTTTTTTAGTTGCTTAATAACAACATTATTTATAATAATCTTGGGATACTCATTACAATCACACCTGTTTCTTTGACCTGAATTGCAGCTGAAGTTTATGCTAACATTAATCCGAATACAAACAGTGATGCAATGGCATAATTTAAAAGGATATTTAGCTGTCATGCAGTGAAACATCAGCAACTATGCAGGCCAGTGCAGGCCTATTGATTCCATAAGTGGGAGCCTCCTAGTCCTTCAGTCAGGTTGTGCACGTATAGCAATAAGCCCCTTTTGAGATGCTGGAGTGGACATGCCATTGACAAACTGTACCTGAACTATCCATGCAATAGCAAAAGGTACAATGCAGTACACCACAATTCCAATATTGTGTACACAGTTTGTACTCTTTTAATGCCATTTGTTTTCTTTAGCACATGAATCTTAATTTTAAGATTTGTAGTTTTGTATCCCTTAATGTTCTCTCTCTCTCTCTCGCTCTCTCACACACACACACACACACACACACACACACACACACACACACACACACACACACACACACACACACACACACACACACACACACACACACACACACAAACGCACACACTTCATCAGCCCTTCCTCTCGCTCCAATTAGAGGGAGTGGTTCGATAATGCGCCAGCCTTCGCCAGCAGTCAAAGGGTTAAACTGTCGAGTCTGTTGTTGAACGCACCGTCCATCCTACCGGGCTGTCTCGCGAAGGAAGGTCGGCTAATTGTCAAGAAAGCAACAGATCCTCAGCAGGAAAACAACGTCGCATCTGGCACGCGAGCTGAACTGGAAGAACTGGTGGGAATATGTCCGCGCGGGATTAAATGCGCGGCTGGATCATCGGCAGGCTTCATCATCTTGTATGGAGGAGACACAAGTTGTCCGAAATAATTGTGGATCTTGGCGTTGCAGAGTCTGGATATGATTTGTCTAAAAAGGTCTGAGAAGTGACACGTTTCTTCAGGTTCATTTTATAGGCACGGACGGTAGCCTATACGGCGCGTAATTGGTCAATTATTGTGTCGCCACAGTCTTGTTTTTATAAGCGGGAAATAAGTTAATCATCCGGAAGTATTAATCCAAGTCACTGTGTGAGCTATTCGACTAAAACATTGAAAATCGCATCGAGTTTAGCAACAGGTGGTTTGTGTTGTGCCGCTGCCGGGATTATTAGGCTGTTCCTTTTTGGAAGATGCTGAATGAGACGCACAGGTCCGTATGTAGGAGGACTGGGCTGAGAAATGAGGGCGCACTTTGAGTTCATTTTCTGATCGTTGTGCGAGTGGACAACCGCTTATTTTACCGGAGGGCCGAGCAGCCACACGGTCCCTCTCGATGATCAGCTCGGTGTGCGTGTCGTCTTACCGGGGCCGCAAGTCGGGCAACAAACCTCCGTCTAAAATATGTCTGAAGGAGGAGATGTACAAAGGGGAAGACTCGGACAAAATTATCATCAACGTGGGCGGAACCCGACATGAGACCTACAAGAGCACCCTCAGGACCCTGCCGGGGACACGCCTGGCATGGCTGGCAGACCCGGACCCGCAGGTCAGCTCGGACTCGGACGCGGCGCCCCCGAGCGCCGAGTTCTTCTTCGACAGACACCCGGGCATCTTCGCCTACGTGCTGAACTACTATCGGACCGGCAAGCTGCACTGCCCCGCCGACGTCTGCGGTCCGCTGTTCGAGGAGGAGCTGGCGTACTGGGGCATCGACGAGACCGACGTGGAGCCGTGCTGCTGGATGACCTACCGGCAGCACCGGGACGCGGAGGAGGCCCTGGAGACATTCGAGCCGCCGGACCCAGAGGCCGAGGAGGACCGAGAGATGCCGAGGCGGTTCGGCATCGAGGACTCCCCCGGCAGGTCGAGGGGCTGCTGCGAAGTTTGGCAGCCGAAGGTCTGGGCTTTGTTTGAAGACCCGTACTCTTCCAGAGCAGCCAGGGTGAGTCCAACAGATGTCTGATCCTCGTAGGGAGCGCGTGTCGGCGGGAGACCATGACACCAGCAAGTGATTTAGTTGTTGATCAACAGGTGTTGTACCACTCAACAGTTGTTTCCTAGTCAACAGATGTTGTCCTCATCAACAGTTGTTGATTGAAATATGTTGTCCTAGTCAACATATGTTTTTCTAGTCAACATCTGTTGTCCTACTCAACATCTGTTGTCCTAGTCAACATATGTTTTTCTAGTCAACATCTGTTGTCCTAGTCAACATATATTTTTCTAGTCAACATTTGTTTACTCAACATCTGTTGTCCTAGTCAACATCTGTTGTCCTGGTCAACATCTGTTGTCCTGGTCAACATCTGTTTTTTCTAGTCAACATCTGTTGTCCTAGTCAACATCTGTTGTCCTAGTCAACAGATGTTTTTCTAGTCAACAGATGTTTTTTCTAGTCAACATCTGTTGTCCTAGTCAACATCTGTTGTCCTAGTCAACATGTGTTGTCCTAGTCAACAGATGTTTTTCTAGTCAACATCTGTTGTCCTAGTCAACATGTGTTGTCCTAGTCAACAGATGTTGTCCTAGTCAACATATGTTTTTCTAGTCAACATCTGTTTTTCTATAGTCAAAATCTGTTGTCCTAATCAACAGGTGTCCCAATAAGTCCAGTTACATTTTCATCCTCAGGTTGTTTTAAGTGTGCTGGATGAATTATCTGCGTTTGTATTTACACTTTTCACGTCATTGACTCCTCTCAATTAGGATTTCTTCAGACAGTTGTTTTAGTCCGACTCATAGTTCATTGTCACCAGGATCAATTCAATTATATTTAGATTAACTTTATCTCTCCAGAGTGATTCACTTAATATAAAACCGTCAAATCAAGACAGGACACAATGGATCACATGACGACATAGCATTACTCCGTATGCTCAGTTATTTATTTGTAAAAGCATCCAACCTAACTCAACTTCATCAAATAAGTATATGAATCGTATTTATTGCTAAAATATTTGAACCTGGCAACAATATCTATGTGACTGTGACTTTTCATTTTTCAAGTTAGAAAGAAGGCTCAAGTTGGTTCTTCTGTATGGAAAAGGTTTTCATATATTCATATATAGGACACTTCTGTTTTCTGCATCTTTCATATCATCTCATCTGTTTTATTGACTATTTCCAGGAACAGACGTTTAATATCCCCCCTCATTAACTACGGATTCAATCTGAACATCTGTTCAGATGTTTGACGTTAACAGTCCAATAAAAAATCAAACACCAAACAAATAGGAACAACACAAAAGATGGAGTGCGTTACTGATAAGGGAAAACGTGATGAAACAAAGAGAATAAAAGGCAAAATACTCTTGTGACCATGCATCTTAATGCATTAAGATTAGAACACAAAAAACCCTATATGGCCGTAAAGTACTGCTCCCTATCGACATACTTGTGTGTACTTCTCGTCTGGACAAGCGAAGTCATAAACGATTGCATAAAACATGGTGAACACTTTGTTTGTGTAAGGACGCTGAACTCGACCCCATCCAACACCCTTGGGTGACCTGGAGCTCCGACTGTGAGCCCGGCTGCATAACCAGCAGCAGACGTGGACTTCAGTGATGCACTTGTTGTTGATTGAGAGCAAATCCCGTTTCTACTGGTTCCACATGTAGTGGAAATGCTAACCACAATAGCATATTGATGCTCAGGACTACAACCACATACTTAATGTGTGGATTGTTCAGGTGTGCTGTAAATGTTGGCTTAACTTCCTCGTTGTTGGGTTCACTCAGAAGAACCCACTGCTGTATGTGTGTAAAATAATAAGAATTGTTAAATCAACCAATTTGCTTTTCTGAAATTGTTTTGATTTCTTTTATTCTGTGAATGAGGTTTTTTTGGGGGGTGGGGTGGTGGTGGTGGGGGGGGGGGGAGGGGGTCAGGTAAACCCTGCAGGGGTCTAACTCCCTATTTATTAAATTTACAAAACAACGAGGGATTCCCAATTCCCAGTTGTGGGGTTTCTGAGGGGTAACGCTGTTTCCAAAGTACTTATTAGACGAGTCACAGAAAAGGAGCACCAATAGATTTGACCTTGTTCTTGATCCATGCCTTCTGAAACATGTAATCTTTTCAGAAATATGTGAATGAAAAACCCAAAGTATGAAACATATAACAAATAAAACACTGTAAGGGCTTCTTTGTGAGCTGTTGAAAAGGACTATGGGCCCCCAGGACCCCAAACCGAAAATTCAATATAATGCGGTGTATCTTTGTTACTCCACCCGTTTGTTTTTTAATAGTTTGAAGTCATGACACATGTGTTTATTTAGCTCCCAGTTGAAGCTGTTGATTATTATCAGTTCTTTCTTAAATATGTGTTGATATTTGACCAGAATGCTGAAAATAGAGAAAATGCTGTTTCATGACAGAAAACCTGCGGTGCTAAAGTGTTCCCACACATCCCGTTCAAGGGTCGAATTCAAAGCTTTTCTAATCACGAAGGTTTGCAAGGCAGCAGGAGTGTGCATCATGTGCAGTAAACCATGCTTTATATTAAACAGAAGAACGGGGTCTAAAATACACGCATCATCCATTTATTACAACATTAAGAAACTCATCTACAATGTTGAGACACTATTTCATTAAAGATTGCCATCAATTCACAAGATGTACACTCCCCCAAAGATCAATCTCCCTTTATTTGTAATCGCGCTGAACACGACATACATCTGTTTAGTGGTTTGATGAAATAAATGCTTCTATGTTGTAAATAAAAATAAGTTTTGGTCCAATGTCTTGCTCAGCCATTTCAAAGCATTTGAAAGTAAGCTCTGCCTAATGGCTTAGCAACAAAAGCAGCAGAGCGCTTAATGAAGTAAACATGAGGGCAAGTATCGAGTGTCACGAGCAGGAGTCGTCGGGCAAAGGGCCAGGAGCTTTCATTGTTAAAAGAAAAGAAAAAATGCTTTTAGTCCAGGAAGAGAGAGGCTGATGCTCACTCTAATCTCTGATTGAATGGTCTATTGAGAGTCTCCCGCCGCGTTGAGAAAGTTCTTACCGCACGCCAGTCACAATACAAGTGGTGTGTATTTGAGCTTGCCGTCCAGGTGGCATTAGCTGCTGTCAGATCATCACGTCTGTCTCTCACCGCTAAAAATATGTAAATGAGTCCGTCAGGACTGTCGATGTTAATCTGGACCTGAGTGAGGACGAGCGAGGACGGATCCATATTGAGCCGCTCACAATGCTCTTTGTCCATTTCCTCTGCAGCTGATTGCTGCTCGTATGTTTGCTCTGTGTGCATTCGGAGAGGAGTGCATTCTTGACTCACGTTACCTTTATGGCCTATTTATTTCAAAGAGCCTCTGTGCTCAGCTCACTTAATGTGATTCTTAAAAGCAGGAGGGAAGGTAATCATTTCAGCCGCACCTCCTCACTGTTAACCAAGACTGGAGGTGCAGCTCTGGGGAAGTCTACTCATAGAGACAGTTCTGATGACATTAAAAGACGTGAGAGCATCATGTATACAGCATGTGCTAGAGTAGGTGCTGTTTTAAGATTTCATTTGAGGGTGTTTACTTTCACATGAGATGAGCTTTGTATGATGTGACGTCCTTGTTGGACGTCTTGGGCATCAGGAGATTTTCACGTTGCTGATCTCCTGACTTTACATCGAGTGCCATCGTCAGGTCGAACCTAATGTTTACAATACTTCTACTATGATCAAATATCTGCAAAACTAATAATATTCCCACCAACCTCATGCATGCTTTGTGTTGGCATGCTCCACAGCGCAGCTGCATGTAATTACTTGTCGCTCTGGTAAAGCGCTATAAGTTGTTATCAGTGGTGAGATATTAAAACTGCCTTTCCCACAGAAAAGAGCAGCGCATCTCACCCCAGTGAGAGAAATCCATTTGTCTTTGTTGTGAGACCAAGAGATTCACTGATGTGTGATTGTTGAGGTCTGATTCAGATTATCTGGAGTCGACATTTCCAACTAGAATGGGCATTCGGTAGAGCGCATACCTTCGCATATCACAAGATTGAATTATGAACAATTTGGCACTAGTTTCACGCAAATCAGATGCCAATTAACCGAGATTTCGCAAATTTACGGTTTTCACCTTTTCGTGACCTTGACCTTGACCTTTGACCCACTCACTCCCAAAACCTATCGATTGTTCCTTGGGTCATGACCAATCATCCCACCAAGTTTCATAAGAATCGGCTCAGTTTTGTCTGATTTAGACGAATAACAAGTTTTTCACCTTTTTGTGACCTTGACCTTGACCTTTGACCCAATCACTCCCAAAAACTAATCGATTGTTCCTTGGGTCATGACCAATCATCCCACCAAGTTTCATAAGAATCGGCTCAGTTTTGTCTGATTTAGACGAATAACGGACGGACAAATGGACAAACAGACATATTCACAAATAAATACACGCCGGCCAAAACATTACCTTCTGCATTTTCAATGCGAAGGTAATAACCAATCAATTTGAGAATAGAGATCACTGTTGTGTTTTTGTGTGTTGCGTTCTTTTTACACTTTCATTTCTTATTGAATGGCATTTGCATTCTGATTAAGTAACTGGATTACATATTTTTTGATGGTAATGTAAAATAAAATTGTAAAGTGATGAGCAGAGAAGGAAGTCACGTGTGTGTGTGTGTGTGATAATCTGTTTGCTTTTTTTAGCAACATTAATCATGTTTAGATTAGTTGTAGACGTACCGATTTTAATAAAGTTGTATGAGCCAAGATTTTATACTTATAACCGTAGTAAGAACTGAAAATGGCCATTTCACCTTTTGTCTTCAGGGAATCACATCAGTCACCACATCCTCATCAAAAGCTCATTTAGTCTTTCTTGCTGAATACAAAACCTATTCTCACACATCCCATTTCATCTCCGTGTGACACCCAGTTGATAAATAATAAAGGAGCCTTCCGGGCTCGACATTCACAGCACCGACACCTTTCTCTGCTGCTCTGTGATTGGACCACAGGATTTGATTCTTTAACACATCATCAGAGCAGCGCAGCCTCGTTAGGAAACTGTTCTCACACAGTCTTCAGTGAAAGAGGGATGTAATCCTGTGAGATTATGTCCGCTATTTATTCTGTCAATTCTAAACCGTTGGCTGAAAATAGCGTGGCCATGTTCTATTGTGAGTTTGGCGTAGAGAACCCAATATAACTGAACATGTAATCTTAAATAAACCAAACAAAAGATTTTGCCTTTTCTAGATCTTACCCGTAAACAGCCTGAGTATTTTTCCTTGATTACACAATTATTTTTCAGAGCATTAAGTAACAGTTTATTCAAGCAGATTGGCCAGAATAAATATTGTTTTATTAGCTTCAAACCATAGAAGGACTGTAAACAGTTTATTTTATTATTTTACGCTTGAGAAGGAGAGATATGTCAAATAAGTATGAAGTATTTAAATGTGGATCTTTCTCCAGTCGACCTCTAGCTCCTGGTCGGTGACCTTTGCCCTGTATTTAGTCTATGCTGCGACCAGCTGTGGCGTGGAGATCATTCCTATTGCTTCTGGTTTCATGAATTATCAACGTGTGACAATGAATAACTTCCTGACCGATATCCTGGAGAAGCCCATCTGACTATTGAGAAGTGGACATTAATGCTTCTCCATCTTCAGGTGGACTGATCCTGAATCAGTGCGACGTGAATTCTAAGAAAACAAGTGATGTGATCATGAGCTCATCGACTGCAGCTGCTCAGAAGGCTTGTTGTGGTGGTTCTGGCGTACGGCGTGTCAGTGTTAGTAACGGAGCGTGACACTGAACAGCTGGAGGTGATGGCCGTGGTGGGACTCCCCAGCTGCTGCACCCTGACGCAGCGCCTGCTGTCGGTGCCGTTTACCTCCCTCCCTCTCTCCCTCCCTCTCTCCCTCCCTCCCTCTCTCCCTCCCTCCCTCCCGCTCCGCCCTCGGGGAACATCGGCTCTCTCTGTACACTGACACCAGTGATTGGCATCACACATCCTCGGAGGCTTTACTCTCCCGTGGGAACAGCCTCTGTAACAAAAAGTTGTGGGAGAAGTCAAAGTTGAAAATGGTCTTTTAATAAATTCTTGAGCTGTTCGGCCCACACAACACCAAACAGCATGCGGACAGTTAGAAACTAGCTGGTAAAGATTTAGAAACATTTAGCAGTGAATACCAGATGTACATACTAGAGATGCACCGATCAGGTTTTTTGGGCCGATCACCGATCACCAATCACTGAAATCAGTGTTAGCCGATCACCGATAATACCGATCACCGATCACCGATCACTGAAATAGTATCTGCCGATCCCATAATACCAATTACGGTGTCGATTGAAGCATTCTATTTATTGTGTAGCATTATTGCCTAGGACTATGAGGAAATACACATCTAAGGCACCTCAAACATTAAAGAAATTACAGATTTCTTTAAACATTTAGGATTTTTACTTTGAAAACTGTCCTAATTGATACATTACAATTGTTTGATTGCTATTGTAGGGGATTGATTTCATATATGGAACAAATCTGCATTATTCATTTCCTGGAACTCTTGGGGAAATCTATATACAGGACTTTTTTAACATACAAAAGTCTGACTTATTTTTATAAACTCTTCCTTGGTACAGTAACAATGTTTTAATGTTAGCATAATTCAAGCTAAATCTCAGAAACGATCTATTAATATACAACATCAGTTCATTGTTTACTTGTATATGTTAGTGTATGATTTGTCGACATCTTATTTTGAAAAACGGATGTTGTTTCACGTGGCTCTTTCCGCTATCTTTGCAAAACCTGATGTTGTGTCACGTGAATCCTTCCGCTAACAGCACTCGATCAGGAGCGCGGGGTTTTCATAAAGTTAGCGGGTAACTTTATGAAAACCCTCGCGCGTTCCTGATCGAACGCGTGTGCTGTGAGCATCAGTCTGTAGGCTCAGACATGTGAGTGTCGGTGAGTTGACCCAGAGGTTCAGCTCGGGGGACGGGGCGCCGCTCGCTGCGGGAGGATCCCCTCGCGGACCTCTCACTCTGCGGCACTCGGCGGGCGCTCCGTCTCAGTTGCGGCACGCGGCGACTGAAACGTCTCTGATAGTATTTCTCGCAGATGTGACGTCATCTGATCGATCGGTTATGATCGGCCGTTTTGAGAACGCCGATCAAAACCGATCATGGCAATATCGGCCGATATGGATCGGCGCCGATCAGATCGGTGCATCCCTAGTACATACACACGGAAACAAGTCCACCATAAGAACATTTGAAGTTAAGTCAGTCACTGCAGGTTGAAGTAAAAGTAGAAGTCCAGCATTCAAAACATTAGTAGGTAAACGTCTATTTGCAAAATGTATGTATAATATGTGAATATATTGGTCAGAGATTAGTGGAACTATCTATTGTAAAACAAAATCTGAAGCTTTCAATCAGATATGGTCTTCGTCAGTACATGTAGATTGTTCATCAGCCACTTCAATAGTGATGGAGTGAAATCTATTGGTAATTAAATCGGATCGTCAGGCCTACTAAGAGCTGGAACTGTAAAGATAATGTAGCAGAATACACATTTAAATAACGGACATGTAGCATGAAACGGGAAACCTCAAATGTTATTGTACTGAAATAAATCAATCAGCTTTAACCTTCATAAAAAACTAAAGATTGTAGAAGCTACATTTACATTCCCAGGATATTAAAAACAAAAGGCTGCATGTCAACATGTATCCCCTTCAGCCGGCTCAGCCGACCTACATGGAAACACTGGTGGCAAAGAGAGATGATGGCAATCACTCACTCACTGTGGCTGTGTTTAAAGTCTCCAGCATTCAGCTGTAAACATGCGGTCACATTGTGGCCTCAGACCTTAAATTAACCATACAGACTTTGCATAATTTACTGAACCAGAAAATCACTTTCATACATGGACACATGCAACTAAATATGAAATCAAACAGCTGGAGGGACAAATTCTTCACCACAAACGCCAACATTTTCAGAAAAAGAACTGGCACCCACTGAAACACACACACACACACACACACACACACACACACACACACACACACACACACACACACACTGGCTTGTGTGAGGTCAGGCTGTGGTGTTATTGTGAAGACTTTCTCGTTCAGCCTTTTATGAGCAGAGCGAGTTGTCCTTGTATGCCGGCCCTCCAGCCTCTTTCCTGCAGTGGCCCCTGGCTGCAGATGTCGGGCTCTGTTCAGCCCTTGAAGAGGCCGTGTTCATTTGAAGGAACCGAACACTGTGAAGGCCCGTCGGGCTCGTCACAAGCAACTGGTCTCAGTTTTTATTTTGGTAGCTGCTGATTTATTTTCATATACCGAAGGAGTCTTTTTTTGGTGTGATGTGTTTTTGTCAAAGCCTGAAAAGTGTGAACATGTGTTTGGCTGCTAGATGATGTTTATTTATACCCATCGAAATAATGAATGTCACTTGTGATGATTACAGAGATTGAGGAAACAGCTGGACAGTTTTTTAAAAAATTACATAATGGACTCATTTTGTATTGAGGCTTTTGTTTTCCAACACACACAAGCGCCTGCATCTGCAAGTGTGAAAGTGTCCAGACGTCAACCTCCTGATGTTTGGTGGGTGGAAGCTGAATCTGATATCATGGAGGTCCCACATATTGCTCGCTACAGCTTGTTGCTGGCAGGTGAAGAGAAGTGTCTGCTGACACCACTGTGTCACAGCCCTGTCTGTCTGCTCGACCCCCAACACAGCTTAACAGAGCCAGTGGTAACAAGGCCTGCAGTGCATTGAGGGACGATTTAACATACTTTAAATTAGTCATATGACACATTGAAGATGTGAAAAAGAGGTGTGTTTAACCAAACACACAGTATAAATGTATTTGTACATATTAGCACTGATTAAGAAATGTACAATATGTATTGCTTCTGAGCTTGAATAGATTACTCATCATTATATGTCTGACCATCAACTTACTCCTGCAAACTCCTTCTCTAATTTCTTCTTTGGATAGTAACACTGAGCTCCACTATTCAGGTTATTATTCAGCTGCATCAAGTAAAGAAGCCATAGTGGGACTAGTAGTCCAGACATGACTGATGAGAAGCCTGCTGAATATCTTTAATAATTGACTCCATCATTTGTCTTACTGCGGTGCTTCTCCGGAGGCCAAACCCTCCTATTCGCCGGAGCCCACCTTAATTATCTGGCGATGACTGTATACTATAATTGTGCGGATGTAAATGAGTACTCTCATTCATTTTCGCCGGGAAAGGCTCTTCAAACTATTTCAGTATCGCAAAATCCTTTTACAATCCTTCCAGATTCCTTGTACGTGCAACTTACTCGGCCAAAAGAGGATTCAGCTTCTACGCGGTGACGATCCTCAGCGTCAGCCGCTGTGAGGTGCTGCGCGAGTAACTAATCCAGCTACGTGCTTCTGTTTCTGTTTGCTTGTTGTGATATTCCCCGAGACTCAGCTCCACAGTTGGTGGGCTTAGCGATGCCCGGGGGGGGCCGTGTCCATGCAACGGGGGGGACTCTGAGCTCCTCCTGGGGCAGTCGGGGCTTCACCGCCTTCCTTTTATTCTTGCAGCTCAGTCCTCGGCATCATGGGGGATCAGAGATGTGAAGCACCTACGAGCTCTGCAGGGACGGAGTTAAAGAAGGTTGTCATGGTAGAAAGCTGCGCATTATAGAGATTCGATCAGACGTGTGCAGACCGTACCGTGTGCAGTCTTACTGTTTTGAAACTGAGCTGCTATTTTTTTTTTCAACTCCATAAGCTGTCCCATTCGTATTGATTTTATTTGTTCCACAGTGAGTTAGTACCTCCATTGGACGTTGCATGCTTTATTTGTTTTCTCTAACTCAAACACGATAAGAACAGATTGATATGTGAGAGGGCCCCGTGTACATATTTATCCAGCTGAAATATTATAAAGGTTGGAGAGGCATTGCAATTTGTCACGGCTTCAGTAAACAGTAAAGGCATAACTGGTATGAGCTGGCAGACAATATTAACACAGACGGGCCTGGCCATTGTGATCGAGAGGATGCCATGCAGCCGCATTGTTCAATGAACTATGACATTTCACCATTTTGTATGGAGTTGTCGTTTGACGGCGATCATTTGTGTTTTTATATTGTAATTGC
This sequence comes from Liparis tanakae, assembly GCA_036178185.1. Classification (NCBI taxonomy): domain Eukaryota; kingdom Metazoa; phylum Chordata; class Actinopteri; order Perciformes; family Liparidae; genus Liparis; species Liparis tanakae. Next base: position 14,062,742 of record CM070097.1, on the reverse strand, counting down.
GAGAAGCAACACTCAGTGAAACACGTCTGATGAACCTGTCGACAGGACAGCCGACTCCAGAGTCTCTCTCCCCGAGCCGCTCTGTGTCGACAGGCTGCGCTCATCCCTGCGTGATATATGTGACACACATCTCACACAGAAGCACCATGGTCTGTTTCTAAGTCAGTGTTGGCGCCGTGTGAGCGCCTCCTGCTGTCCGAACGCATCTCATGGGGTTCATGCTTCCTCTCGGCAGGATTCAGGCGATGTGTTCGTGGCAATAATTGATTTGAAATTGGTCCGTTTTCTCAAAAGGAAATTATCCCGGCTCCCAAGTCCTTAAAACAAAAAGAAGAAAAAACTAGAGTGGCAGTAGAACATTCCTGGCAGGTGAGAGGATGTCTTGAGGAGGTGTAGCATAGAAGGACAAAGGTTGATTATGTGTGATGGTTTTTCTTTTGGAGGTGGCTGGTCCGTCCAGATGGGCATCATTAAGACAGGATCATTCATGGGTGCCTTTTCTTTTCGTAATTATCAACAACACTCATTTGTTTTGGTTTCAGGGAGCAAACACATGTGGTATTTTTGCGTCTTTACATTCATTAATTACTCACACTTTTCTTGTTGCTAGTGGCCCATTGAGGGTCGACCAACTCATTGGTCCAGACTATTTCATTGGTTGCCAAGGACTTTGTTTGCTTGGGATTAATTTCCTCCTCAGTATGAAATGTCATAACTTTGGTTGACACCAGATTTCTCATTTAGCGCCATCATTATGTCCATGTTTCTAATTGTCCAACACTTCGGACACCTAACAAACTAATGGCAGTCCAATCAGGCCCAGCTGTGCTTTATGTATAGCGCTAACTAACACATGTCAGCTAACCAGTGAAATGGAAATGGTGAACATTGTGAAAACTGTCTGCTGAATAGTTTAGTTAGATTAAGGTGTATTTTCCTTCCCATTTGGAGAATACTGGCATCTGCTGGCATTTGTAACGGTTGGTAAAGTGTTTCCACGTGTAAACCTCCACTGCTCTATATTTTGAATATGGTATATTTATATTGAAGTCTTGTTGGTTTCTGCACAGTCAGCATATTTAAATATGTCAGGGGTCAATTTCTACACATCATATGAGTATAATTTATATTCTTTCATTCTTTTCAGAGAAAAACTAAGTTCACATTTAATTATTCATCACAATTAACATGCATCCTTCCTTTGATATTGTCAACACTGGTGTCTCATCATAATGTCTTTGTGCTTGACGTGAGTTTCCTCATATGTGTTTATTCTTTGTTTGCTGTCCATCATCCCACACAAAATAATCCCTCAAAACATGCTGCTTTCACATCAATGTCTTTTCATGGGCGATGCTGTAATGAGAGATAAAAACAAGTCTGATAATATAATAACAGAAGGAATGGATAAAATAAAAAAATTCTGGAATCAAACGCCACGCAGCCAAAGGTTTTCAGCCTTTGCCCAAAACAATATCTGACATAATAAACACACAATTGATTGCATATTAAGTTATTGGAAGCGTTACATTTTATTAATTCTTTGTTTCCCCGTGTCTTCCAGGGAGTGGCGTTTGCCTCTCTCTTTTTCATCCTGCTGTCCATCACCACCTTCTGCATGGAGACCCACGAAGCCTTCAATGAGCTGCAGAACCGGACCGAGCTGGTTGTCGTGGGCAACGTCACACACAGTGTGGAGAGGCTGGAGATGGTTACCAACCCCATGCTCACCGTGGTGGAGGGCATCTGTGTGGTCTGGTTCACGTTTGAGTTCTTCGTGCGTATCATCTGCTGCCCCAACAAGCTGGTCTTCCTCAAGAACACGCTCAACATCATCGACTTTGTGGCCATCCTGCCGTTCTACCTTGAGATGGGCCTGAAGGGCCTGTCGTCCAAGGCGGCCAACAACGTGCTCGGCTTCCTCCGCGTGGTGCGCTTTGTCCGGATCCTCCGGATCTTCAAGCTGACGCGGCACTTTGTGGGCCTGCGCGTGCTCGGCCACACGCTGAGGGCCAGCGTCAACGAGTTCCTCCTCCTCATCATCTTCTTGGCACTGGGTGTACTCATCTTCGCCACCATGATCTACTACGCGGAGCGCATCGGCGCCAACCCGAGTGACCCCACGGGCTCAAAACACACACACTTCAAGAACATCCCCATCAGTTTCTGGTGGGCGGTGGTCACCATGACGACGCTGGGCTACGGAGACATGTTCCCAAAGACGTGGCTGGGCATGATCGTGGGGGCGCTGTGCGCGCTGGCCGGGGTGTTGACCATTGCCATGCCGGTCCCCGTCATCGTCAATAACTTTGGGATGTACTACTCGCTGGCCATGGCCAAACAGAAGCTGCCGAAAAAGAAGAAGAAGCACAACCCGAGCCCGAACCCCGACGCCCCGACGGACTCGGTCTCGTTTGGGAAGTCGGACACAAACTCGCACAGAGACAGCACTCAGAGCGACACGTGCCCGCTGGCTGCCGAGGAGAGCGTCAGCAGGAACCGCTCAGGTCAGGCTGCCATGCAATTTTAAAGGCTCAGTTCACCCAAATTATAGAAGGAAAAAGAACATTTTCTCTCTTGCCTTGTGGTACGTAGCTATGCTGTGGTTTGACTTTTAATTCTCAATTGTTGTGCACTCACATCATTGAAGAATTAGCTTTTAATTTAAAGTATAAACGTTGTCCTAGTAATTTAGTGAAATAATAATCCAAAGACCATCCATAGTCCATATTTTGAATTATGTAAATATTCTCTTTTCAAATTGTTATCCATGTTTTTGCTGGAGAGAGATATTGAATATGTTTTTGATTTCATATTCATAATTTATATTGTATAATAATTATATATACAAAATGACATTCACCTTAATGGAATTAAAGCAGAAATGTGGGTAAATAAAACCCCAAACTATCTCGATGACTAAATACCACTGGAGGTAAGTTACAATATATCTTATTTGTGATCTGGATGAAGTGACCCTTTTCAGTCTATAGAATGTATCCATCAAGTTTTTGAATTTCGAAGATTCATTTGTTTATGCTGTTTGTTTCATACATGATAAATATAGTCTTGAGCCATTTATAACATAGCAGCCACTGTATTTCTCATCTTTTCTTTGTCTGACGGATGAAATGTGCTTATTCATAGAGACAGCAGCACGCCACAATCAAGTTACAGCTCAGACAAATTGAATTTCATCACAGAGATATACAGATTTTATGCAATATATCTCTGCCTTTGTCTGCGCACTCGGGGCGCTCTCAGTAAAAGCTTTGGAATTTACGTGTCTGTGTGTTTTTGTCTTCCTGTCAGACTCCAAACAAAACGGGGATGCAAATGTGGCCCTTTCAGAGGAGGAAGGCTGCAGCCTGACCCAGCCGCTGTCCCCCAGTGAAAGGTGGTCTCTGCGGTGCTCTCGGGGGCGAGACAAGACCAAGAAGGAGGCCACCTGCTTCCTCCTAACCCCTGGAGACCCCAACGCCCATACGGGTAAGTTACACACCAGTACACACCTGGATACACACATTTACTGTTGGGACGGTTGCTTTTTTTCTGCACTGTGGTTTCAATGTACTTCTCTGAAAAAATGTGGTTGTATTAGTATTTCAGAAGGTATTTGTGTTTTCCCTACACTGGGTCTCTCTGGGAATTAAACAGTTTATTCAACAATGTCCTGTTAGTTAGTAAAGACCCTGACAGATTATAGATACTTAACCCTCATGTGACCTTTGGGGTCAATTTGACCCCATTCAATGTTTGACGTCTATAAAGAAATGAATGACATCATTTTTCTTGCTTCACATTTCATGACTTTTCCAAATTTATTTGAAAAAACATCAAATTCACATGATGATATGTTTTCAATGTCCTGTACAATTTGACCCCAGGCTGTTTTTCACTGTGTAAAAGATATAAGAAATATCAACCTTTTTATTTATTTAAAGGGCTATTTAGGTAGTCAACAAACAAACAAACATAACGTACCTGACACTAAAACTTGGGAAACAATATTAATTCTAATCATTTTCTGGAGGTTTTAATTGCTGTGGTCAAAAAAGGTAAAATATTTGAGTAACTCTGAAGGTAACAGGAGGTTTAAGAGGAGTTGTTAACTTTCTGAAATCCATTCTCACGTCTGTTTTCCGAACATTAACCTCCAGCCAGAGCCCAATTGACCTTAGACCTGAAGCGGGAAGAACCAGCTAGCCTGGCTCTGTTGAAAGCTATGAAACAATCATCCTACCAGCTCCTCTAAAGTTCACTGATTAATAGTTGTCTCTGCAATATTCAGAGCATTAATATAGCAGCAAATAACCATTTGCTATGTAAATATAAAGTGGGATAATATCTCCCTACAGAGAATAAAGTCTCTCTCCCTCTGTGTGAGTTGTAATCTGAGCTTCTGCTTGTTTTATTGACACAGCCAAGCCGCCCGCACTAGCTTTTTGTTCATGTGAGCGCTCCCCGCTTGTTAACTCGCGGCCGTCGCTCACAGCCCTCAAACGGCTGTTACAGCTGATCATGACGTCCCAGCAGATAATGGAAGCAAAGCACAGGCCTTCTGATCCCCCCTCTGCTAAACACTGTCATTAGCTCCGATGGCTCTTTTGCTGTAGTTAGCGCCGTTAGAGACCGTAGCCCCGTTAGCTAAGTGCTGTCGGCGGAGCCTCAGTGGCCACAGTCAGTGCCTTTACATGATGGTGTAACTCGAATTATGCTTTAGTCGGACTATGCTATCTTTTGGGGGGTCTGTTATTATCTCAATATAGGCTACATGGCAGTGAGTAATTCGAATCATTGGCCAAAACATGTCACCTCCGATACGACAGGTGGCGCTGTTTTCATTACAACTCGTGGTGATGCAGCCATTTCCGCTTGTGTGCGCATGCGCAAAGACGCAAAGTCCAGTTTCTAATCCAATTCACCACTACATGCCGCGATGGTCGAATTATCAACCGGATCGGATCGAGTAATCCAGGGGTGTTAATCGGATCGTAGTCGGACCGCACATAGTCGGACAAAGTTGTTTACATGAAACGGATAATTTGATTTCAGTCCGACTAAGCCAGTTATTCGAATGCATGTAAACACGGTCAGTGAGAGCCGTGTGGAGGCAGTTGTCCTGCTCTGAAGGTCAAATGTAGCACCTTTAACATGTTGTATCTTATTACAAATAGCAAAGTGCAAAAATGACACGTGTAGCTTTTACATTTTGATACCAAACAACATGTTGTGACTAAATGTAAGAGAAGCCCTATTTAGTCAAGCGTATGCTTTGAAGTTCATGTCCAGATATTTGTAACACAGGTTGGATTATCCTGGTCATCCTGTAGACATTCAGATTGCGTTCTACACCTTTAACTCCCGACTCTCTGATTACTTATATAACACCGATAATTTTTGACTATTTGAAGCACGTGGGAAAATAAATGGAATGAAGCTGCTGGATCTCACACCCGAGCTTCCTAAAGTATCCCAAAGCCTCTTGTGGGAAGAGGGTCTATATTTGTTGTGGTTTAATTCCTGACATCCTGAGCACACATCCCACCTCGTCAACATCCTGACTCTCGTCTACAAACGGCACAACGACACTGCAAAACTGCACTTTACAGAGATGCATTTGTTCTACCAAAGGTCATTAGCACATCATTGCGGAGGAAGAAGACGACACATAAACGGAGCACTTACTGCAGCTTGGCTCCTATAAGATTATAAACTCCTCCCCCTTTTTCGACAACCCATTAAAAGGAAATTGTATTTGAACATATTAGTCGAAAGCCTTGCCAATCTTTGAATGTGTTGAGTGTTGTAAGATGGGTGTTGGTTCACGGTTCTCACATGCAGATGGACAAAAACAAAATAGGCTCAGCTATATCAGATTTCTGATAAATGAAAAGAAAGGATGTTTGTCAACATGTTATGATGCTCAGGGGAGGAAATAATGTGTCAATATAAAATCCACCGCCTCAGTCACAGTGGGAAAGACACAAAAACAAAGAAACACAAATCATCACACGCTGACTTCTCTAGTAATACGCTGAAGTATCTCATCAGCTCATGAAATTGCCAAGCAAGCTTTCTTCTGATCGCAGAGACAAAAACAATTAGAAGCTAAGCAAAGCCAGAAAACCTCAAAACTAATTTAAGAGAGAGAGAGAGAGAGAGAGAGAGAGAGACAGAGAGTAGGGGTAATTCAATCCTGAGCCCTATGTCTGGTGAGTATGTGGATAATGACATCCCCAGTCTATTAGGGGAATATCTCACATACACAACACATTGTAGTGCACCTGCAAAAAAGCTCGAGTCGAGGTCCACTGCTTCCTAACGGTGTTAAAACTGTTGTGTCAGAGTTCAGAATGAAAATCTCCTTGTTTCTGTCCAACATGCAACAGGCTGCCTTTTGCGACTGCAGCCATTTTGAGGCGGTCGGATGGAGATGGGTTATGACCCAGTGGCGCTGCTCTTCAGAGCTATCCCCATAAGGGATGCTGTTAGCTTGATTCCAGGGTTACGGGATATAAGCTCCGGATCATATTTCACCCGAGCGGTATGGCAGGAAGCGGAGAGAAGGACAGATGGATGCAGCAGGTCTGAAGACGCTCCGATGCTTATCAGTGACAGGAAATGGACGCTCGCCTTGCAGGGGAACAGAATGCTGCTGGATTTGAAGTGATTAGGGCCGTCACAAAGAATGACGGAGCATCGTCGCAACACTCGTTGTCGAAATTTATACGCGCAAGCACCGTCCTTTGGGGAAGTGCGTTGCCTTCGCGATGCAACAACCACCAGCCCGTCTGCTTATGACGAGTGTGTGAAGGTGTGGCAAACCGTTCAAGTGCTGCTAAAAGGAAGCAGCAGACGAGCGGCGCAAAGCCTCCTGAACTCTGAGGAGCCGCCATATTCCCGAGTGAATCCTCCGGATGATTGCCCCTAATCCGGTTCCATTAACAACATGGGGGGGTCTTAGCGAAAGCCTTCTGCTGGCCTCTAAAGTTCACATCAGCAGCAGGAAAGTCTGTGGAGTAAAGGTACAATAATACCCCTTCAACGGGATATTTAAAAAAAACATTTTTATCTTCAAATAATCATTATTTTGTACATTTTATTTCAGGGTTTTGAACGGCTTTTTTCTATCCTCTATTTTATGACATTTTACAGATTAAAAGCATTGATTTGGATTTGGATTTTTAAAACTAATAATGAGAGCATTCATTAGTTTACAGGGACAGGTTACCAGCATAACCTGGGTCAGCGTTTATTTCGCAGAGAGATATATGTATATATTATGTTCTCCAGGTCCGTCATGCTCGAATCATAAATCGCCGTGTTTCTTTGCGTTCCTTAACAGAGACGTGTAAAGACATCCTCGCCGCCACTGGGAACTACGCTCAGCCGGAGGTCACCACGCTGACCTGATGCTGATTGGCTACGAAAAGGAGAAAGAGCACAAGCTCTCGAAGGAGCACACGCTGTGCGGAGCTGCTTTCTCGTCCTGGATGAAAGGCAGAGAGGGTTCTCTTCATTCAAGACAAGGTTTTTTTGTTGAGTTGCATCGGAGATTTACCACACGTGTACACCCATTTGTATGCTTCGGAGCATTTTGCATGTGTTGCACGATCAATCATTATACAATGTAGTGGTTACCATTTAATGTTCAGCATTTAGTGGGTGGGTCTTACCAAAGGGCTTGGCTAATCAGCTTCCTGTTTGGTCTGACATGAACACACAGACTTCTGCCGGCGTTGGAATAGTGTGTGAGTTGGGGGAGGGGGGCTCAATGAGAAAAATATAATGTCATGTTTTTCAGTGCACCGATCAGGATTTACAAGCTTTGAGTTGGATGACAGTTTGTGGGTTGTTTGGTCACTGTCAATCAAATCTGACCAAGTCTTACTCACACAGAGCTGATGAAGAAGAAGAATAGTTTTCAGTCATAAACTTTTAATGTATATTATAAACTTTATTTTCTATTATTGGCCAACTTTGACTGTTGCTTATTTAGTCACAAATAGTCACTATTGTAGAGGAAGACTTTTCATGGGTTTTAACTGACAGCAAGTCTCCTCTAACCATGTGGTAAATTGTTAATGAGATTTATTTGCGTGGTTTTCTAAATCTTTCACCTTTTGGATTCGTACAGTGTGTACAGAAGTGTCCGTTTTGGAACTATAAACAACATACAACATAATCGTCATTTGGCTTCATGTCTTCAGTCTATAAATGTTACCTGTCACGTAAGAACACCCACAGACTTGTGAATATGGGTTTGTACAGAGAAGCTGTTACTGTGAACTAGGACTAGAGGAGAATTTAAAATCACAGCTCCAAACAGAGCCAGAGTTCTTCGTTTGTGCCACTGCTTTTCAACACTGACCACAGGGACACGGCAGGTCCCCCGAGGGGTCTGGATGCTGCCCCGGCAACACATTGTTTGTAAATCCTTGTACAATAAGAGTTCAACAAACGAAAAGAAAACAACGGAGCAGTATTGTTTGTCCGTTACGTTAGCTGTATACAACCGAGGCTTCACTGCTGGGTGAGCCGAGACCAAACGTAGATGCGACTAGATCACATGGTACATTTTTAATACTATCGTTAGTCCAAAAATATACAAACAGTGCAATGCCGTCAGTTCCACTCATGTTGAGTAAAGGAGCTTAAATGTGTGCGCTAATGTTATTTGTACCTTAACACTTGTGGTTGTGTCGGATCTTTAGAAACCCTGTTACTCGTTTCAGCAGAGAAGCGGCAGGAGTGTGGTTTCTTTCACTTAATATAGTCCTCATGGTCTACCAGAGTGGCCTTATGTTTGATAAACAAAGGGAAAGTTCATTTCATCTTCGTTAGACTCCAGCTCCGTTTCTATGCTGACTCAGAGGTCTGTAAGTATGTATAAGCACAGTTGTACGTATGTAGCACAGCATATTATGGATCCTCCATTTAACTTTTTTCTCTTCTGTATATGACATATTTATGCACCATGAAATGGCTATTCGCCAATAAGGAAGCATTATTATTTAGATAATGAACCTTTTTTGCCTAATTTCCTGTTGTAACTTATATGCGATGGAGAAGGAACCTCCATCTCATGTCTCCCCATCACGTACTGTATAGGTGTGATGGAATTTAACCCACTCCAACTGTCAGATGTGTGCGTGTGATGTATCATATAGGCATGTGTTTTTTTAAATGCAGGAATATAAATTAAAATCCCCCTTGCGGTGTTGAAGATAAGACCTTGTCGTTTCTGTCCATTTGTATTTCATCCACAGCTTACGTTATGGACTCTGCCTTTTCCCCCAATAACTGCACATCGGCTGTATGTCTCTCTGCCGCTGTGACGCCTACTGTACGGCTATTTATAGTGGCGACACACATGTAGTCTGGTGGCCTGTCTGGTGTAACAGCAGCCACAGCCTCCTGCTCGCCTGTGCCTCCATGATTATGTACCAAAGGTGTAGCTGGCATGCAGAACACATCACCATGGAGATTTGGGATGACAGGCAACAGTAATTACTGGCGGGCTGCCTTCGTCTCCCCCTCCCATCTTTCACAGGCAGAGGAACACCACTCTCTCACGCTCACACATACAAACTCAGCTCTGCGTGATCATCTTGACTGTTGCCCATGAAGATCGCTTTGATGTGCAGGGATGAATGTGCGGTGCTCGGTGGGTGGCGATGGAGGGAGGGGGGGGGGGGGGGGTTTCAACATGTCTCGAGTCAGTCTAGCCATCATGGCTGCATGAATATGAAAGGAGACACGGTTAACCAAGTTGAATGTGTACTGAGATACTAATTGGTCATATAGAAGCATGGAGATGCTCTTACTCTCTCTGTCAGACACCATATTGGGCTGCACTGATAGTAAGTGTTGACTTGAGTAAGGATGTAAACATGTGATGAGAAATATACAGCTTTTCTCCATGAATTGGCAAGTTATTGGAGTGTACATGTGATGACAACTTAAGACCTGCACTTAAAGGCAAAAGACATGTCACGTGTTCACTGTTCTCCTTACAGGCTCGCGGGGACTACACTATACTTTTGTATGTGGTGTTGAAGAAAATCATATTTTCAGAAGAACCAACTATGTAACTTGTTATGATACTTTGTTGAGTAACAGATGTTTCCTAGAAATGGAGACGTGTGCAATAATAGAAGGAATAATAACTGCATCATAAACTTCCCACAAATGACAAGCGGGTTCTGAAAAAGGTCATTATTGACCCAACCGGAGTAAATCTTGTGCCAGGTTATTTTGGTAAGCTTGGTCATGAGGGACACCCCAAAAGAACAGAACATGCTTTCACCGCTTTATGCTCTGCTTGTTGACTTCAACCACTGATTTGATTGATGAACAGTCTGATGGGACGGCTGCCTTTACACTACAAATGCTTCGCCAAACCAACGTCTCTCTGCTCGTCAATGTGCGACAGCAGTGGTTGATAACAGTGTTGCTCATTTAAATGGCTGCTGTACCGTCCGGAACCGTATCACATAATAAGTTAGTTGTCAATGCTTTGGGCACCCAAACAAAATGCCATTCCACTCTCTTGCTTTGGGCTGAAAATAGATGGATATTTAAAAATACAGACAAGTAAAACAATTGTCTTTAGCATAGCTTAATATCATCAAATGTAAGTGTGATAAAACATGTTTGTTTTTGTACCAACCCTATAATCCACCGACACTTTGAGTGACGTTTCCTTTGAATAATTAATGAAATCAGATTTTATTTCAGTGTTTGCATCAAGTCCACTCCAGCGTCTCACAATGTCCGGCTGCCATCGATCTAAAAACTGTTCTGAGAACACTTATTGGATGTGTTCATGCTTCAGGTTTCAAATAAAGCAGCAACGTCCGTACGAAAGATGTGAAGTTCTCCACAGTGGACTTTGGGTGATGATTGAAGAATGAATGAAGGCGTCATCAAACTGTCACGATGACGTCATTAAATTTGACAGTCATGATCTTACATCACAAGTATCATCACAATCACCTGGCTTTGCAATAACAGACAACCCTCGTGGTCCTCAGAAGGGAATCCCCTCTGTAAATGTCTCTGAGCTCAGAGGTGATCATTTTCCACCTGGGTCCTTTGATTTGGTTGAATGTCCTATTTTGATGACTATCAACACAAAGCAGCCATCATGCTCGTACCTGTTGGTTTTCCACACTTGAATAACTCCATTACTGAAGCAGCATCTCCCGCTCCAGGGCGATGATTGACAGATTTGCGAAGCTGTGATTCGTGAGACAAGTTGAGCAGAGGAAAACGAGCCTGAGCCGGACGTTCAGAGAGAGAATCCGTCGTTTGCGATAACTCCCTTTCATTTTTCCCCTCATTCCTTTTTGTTCTTCTTTTCCTCCTTTGTTGAAGGTTGTCATGACAATACTGAACGCAGTTTCCATGGAGAAAGGCTGAGCCCGAGCCCTTTCACCAGTTCATTGATTGGTGCGGCGCTGTAGGAAAGGGGACGTCTTTTTTTCGTCTTATTTTGTCTGGTGGAATTACAAACCTTCACAAATGTGTATCACTTTATGAGGATGTCATTTAGAGAGTGGCTCATAACAGGAGTTTAGGGATTAAGAGCTTCCGTGTAGTATATTAATTATGTATATCATTATTAGATTGTTGTGGCCTGCAAACTCTTATGTGCAAAGTGAGATTGTGATCAGTGTTTTAAACTTACTTTGTGCACTTTATAATGAAACAAACACTGTTCATTAATATGTAGGGCTTTTGACTCATCTTTTAAAGCAGGAAAAATCTGAATCCATCTACAGATAAACCACGAGATGCCATGTCAAGCATGTCTGAATCCTGAGCAGCGTGGATCCTGCTTTACTGTATCGAAGGGCTTCTGTAGGTCCAGATGCACCAGGCACTTAGGGACAGAAGACACAATGTGATATACAGATGGGGGTTTGGGGATCTTTCTTTAGTTTTCTTCCCACTGTCTTCTCTCCACTGTCCAAGTTGGACAGTATTCCCCATTAAGCCAACCTTAATGAGACTCCTGAACGTGAGTGGATGTGGAGCCACAGGAGTTCTTCACTGCTGTCATCACGAGGAGCAAGAGATGCTGTGTCATGTTGTCTCTGGACTGAGCTCACACCTCATTCATAGTTACGGTTTATGACAGCTGACTTCCATAGTAGTAACAATATTGTACTTACCAAGTTTATTACAGAGATCTTGTATTTCAGTAATGTTGCTAAAAAAATTATCTGACCAGATGATACTTTTGAGTCAGAGGATTATCTAGAGAAAAGAAAGATAGTTTATCATTTAAGCTTTCTATAACAATACAAAATAAATCCATCACAGTTAAAACCTTCCATGTTCCACTTTGACCTGACGTGCATGCAAACAGCAAACAATAACATCATTTGAAATGATGGTAAAGAAATCATGAAAATGAAAGACAAGCTGTAATAAACCAGAATATCATTTAAACAAGAACCACAGTGTTTGCAACTAAAATGTTGTCAGGGCACCAAATATCAACATTTTCCACAGCTGCTTTGCCCGAGTGCCTCATGATCATGACTGTCCTATAAGTTAAAAAAACCCACTGACCATAACAACAACACCCCAAATAATAAGTGAAAGCAATCTGTGAATGCACAATAATAGTATGAAGACACAAAGACACAGAATGTTCCTCAGTCAACTGTCCTAAAGAGTTTCCTCTCGCCACAGAAGCATTATGTGTTCAGCACAAGGCCCGTCTCTTGTGGCCCACTAATGGACAACACCCCCAGCTCTCCTGTGCGCAAGTGTATGTGTGTGCGTGTTAGTGTGTCAACATTAAAAGAGCTTGTAGTACCGTATCGTCCCACCAGAGAGCTGCGCTCACTAAATGCGGGGCTACTTGTAGTTCCTAGAGTCTTAAAATGTAAAATGGGAGCCAGAGCCTTTAGTTATCAAGCTCCTCTTTTATGGAACCAACTTCCAATTTCAGTCCGGGAGGCAGACACAGTCGCCACATTCAAGAGTAGACTTAAGACTTTCCTCTTTGACAGAGCTTATAGTCAGGGCTGAATCAGGTTTGCCCTGGTCCAGCCCCTGGATATGCTGCTATAGGCTTATAGCTGCTGGGGACGTTTAGGATGCACTGAGCACCTCTCTCCTCTTTTCTTTCTCCTATGGATGAATCTTCATCTCTCCATCACGCATGACTAACTCTGCTTTCTCCCCGGAGTCCTTCTGACTTCACAATCACGTCTCATGGGGTCATCGGACCCTATGAGACGGCATAGATCCCATCTGCTGATGGACCATCGATGGTTGGATCGTGAGTTCCTGCCACCAGCTGTGCCACTGCCCTGCTGGGACTCCGCCCACTCCTCCACTTGGGAGGTCTCCAAACTCTCCATCGTGGAATATGCCTAAATATGAACTATTGATAAACTCTGTCAGATTCCTTGAATGTATTTTAACTCTAAATATGTCCTTCTGTACACATTACATCTATTCATCTGTCCATCCTGGAGAGGGATCCTCCTCTGTTCTCCCCTGAAGGTTTCTTCCCTTTTTCCCCCCTGAAAGGTTATTTGGGAGTTTTTCCTGGTCCGATGAGAGGTTTTGGGGCAGGGATGTCTATGTGTACAGATTGTAAAGCACTCCGAGACTAATTTGTAATTTGTGAAACTGGGCTATACAAATAAACTGAAATGAATTGAACATTGACCATTCACATAATGATCACAGCACCAACATGACACACTGTAATCAGAAACTATCCTTAATCCTGGCTGGTTGATTTTCTAATCTGGTAAAGGGCCCATTCATCTTCAGTGGAAGATGGGTGTAATACTAGATGGCACTTGGAAGTTAGCGATAGCTTCTATAAGCCTTCTTTCACATGTTCTGTCAGAATACACTGTAGATGTTAACCTTCAATATCAGATTAACTATATGTTAGACGCATTTTGTGTTGCGAATTTGTGAAATTACAATCTATATGAAAGAAGAAGAACATGCATTGCTACGTCACATAACAGAAACGTGTGAGCTAAATAAAATGTGACCCAAATGTGACCCATGTGAAATTCATATCTGACCTCTCACGTGTCCTGAGTGTTGAGCGTGAGTGTTGAGCGTTGGGTCGTGACGCTGCTCCGGAAGTCACAACAATCAACCTTCACCAAGTGACCCAAAGGATTGGATTTGTGCCAGCTGGCGGGGGAAAAAAACAGCTGCTTCTAAGAAGCCAACATTTCTGACGCAGATATCGTATATTATTGTGTATGTAAACAGTTTGACAATAATGGGGTCCTTTTCCAATAAACGTTTATGTATCCTGAACAGACTTACAAAGAATATCTTCATTCAGCGTGACGAGTAACTCGCTGACTGATAATGCTGCGGTGACCTTTTAACTGTGGCTTCACATCTTTGTCCTACTGCAGTCGTGTGTAGGAGCTTGGCCATTATGTCTGAAGACGGGCGGGAAAATACCAAAGCCATTAGCCGCCTGTGTGCTCTGAAATACTGTGTTCATTTAGATACCCACGCACTCATTTCCCACCGAATTCAGTGGCAATAATTAAAAACCGTGGTAAGTGGAAATATGATTACTTATCACTCCTTTGGCTTCCCTCAAAAACGCGTTGTCACTTGCTGTAAAGGCCTCTGTTATTAGACTCTATCTTCTCTTTGCAGTCACAATACATGGCAAAGCTTCAACCATACAGCTGGTCATCACTTATGCATAATGAAGTATTTACATCGTTCAAAAATCTATGAGGGGAGAGAGAGGATAAGAACCTCTTTCTCAGCTGCGGTTTAATCAGCGCCTATTGCTCTTCGGCTGTCAAGTCAGAGCTGCACTCCAACAGAACGGCTGAATGGGTGCAATCACCCCTCTTGACGGCCAGCACACACTGAATGGCTAATGCATTAGTGATGAAGCCTCCCCAGGTAGGTGTGGCATCATTTAGACGCCACCATTATTCTGCATGGAATTATAGTGCTGCCTTAATTGAGCCTTTGCTTGTGTCTATGTGAATTATCTGACCTCAAACCGTGTTTCAGGAGATTCCCTTGAGGCGTGGACTTTATGGGGCTGTTGGCCATGTTCGTAGCTCAGTGAGGCTGTAGTGCTTTGAGCTAAGTGTTTACATCAGCATGCCAACACAGCTCTCAATGGTAATGTAAACATGCAGATGTTTAGCACAGTTTAGCGTGTTGTCATGCTAAAATCAGCTAATTAGCATTAAACATCAAATACAGCTGAGACTGATGTAAATTACATTTGTTGTTTCAGGTATAAACTCATGAATCGAAATTTTGAATGAATTCTGAAAAGTCAGTCATCAAATTTCTTTTCAAGTTGTCCTTTGGATATTTGTTACAAACTTCATGCAGATCAATTCAGTAGTTGTTGTCACAATGTATTCAAAGCTACGGATGTCAATCTCATGGTGGCGCTTCAGGGATTTCCAAATATAATTAGGTCACAACTTTTGTAAAACCTAGTAGAAAGTGGATCACCAGGGCACTTACTCGATATGGCAATATGATGTTCTCTCCATTTCTAAGACTCCCTAGGAAACCCGATGAGAGCGAGTGCAATGGGACCACAACAAGCACGTCTTACGGTAATATCTATGTGCTAACATTAGCCACCATAAGCTTCTGCTCTGCCAGACCAATTAGCAGACAAAACCCTTAAGTTGACATGGTGACACCTCTTAGGCAGGCCTATGCAACTTGAAAAATCAACAACTCCTTAACACAGCTATCACTTCTCCTAGACATGCGAGTGTACCTCCACATCTATGTCTGTACACCAGTTATCACCATCTGGGTTATTTATTCACTGATGGTGTTTTCCCTTCCTTCATTCACACCAACCTGTCTGGTGTGAATGAAGAGTGGCAGATTCAACAGATGGATTCGGCGTGGACCTGAAACCATGGCAACCAATGAGGATCTCTGTAGGATCAACTTCAATCAAGGCAGGAATAAATTCAACACATTTGCACCCTTGACCATCTGTAGACTCACAAAAGGGAACCCTCGCTCTCCCACTGTAGGACACTAGTCTCACAGCTGTGGTGATCACTCAAAGGTATGGAAAAACATACATTTTTTGTGGATGTCTCATGTTTGACATGAAGTCCTCATTCAGCTGCAGTGCTGTGTGTTTCAGTGTTTTCCAGCACAACCTCAATCCCTATTCATGCAGTCAAATTATATTCCTCATATTTCTATAGAGGTGCCCTCCAGAAAACCGAAGGTAAAGATTACTCAAGTGGGAATACAACATGTCTGCCTTTGAAATTGGTGTGCGCCATCAATGTCACACCAAGTATGTTGTATTTTCAGTAAAGGGAAATCAATATCATAACATGGATTCACAAGATTCCCGCCAAGCGCTGCTGAAGAAGAGTCTAAGACAATTAACTGATACCAAATATTTCCAGTGAACCAGCGTCTGCTGGAAGATATGTCGATGTTTCCATCTGCTTCTGTTTCTTACTCTTTATATATATTGTGGCAGACCAGGGGGAAAACCCGAGCAAACAGCGCATCGGAGGCGGATCCCAAAGCTCAGGTTGGGGGAAGTGATCCACGGGACGTACTTCCCAGTACAGGTGCTACAGCCAATTGGCACCTGGGAGTGGTCACACCTGCAGCCCGTCAGCTAACGAGGGAACGGAGAGTATATCTTCCCTCCACTGGAAGCCATCGGGGAGAGAGCTGCCTGAATAGGAAAGGAGAAGGAGCGTGGAACCTCAGGAGAGGAGTCGTGACAGACCAGAGGTAACTGGACCCTCTCACCTCTCTCCTCTGCTCTGCCCATCCAGGAGATACCAACCGTCTCACAGAAGGTGTGAGACTGAAGACCAAAGACCCCGACCGGGAAGAATCCTTTGTTTCCATTAGATGCCCATTCCCCCTTTTTCCTACACGTTTTATTAAAAGACCCTTTGTTTTTGCACTGCGTCTCTGAGTCTCCTGATTTTATTCCGAATCTCCCCTCCACATCCCCCGGGTTGCCACAATATACAATCGGGCTGCAACTAACGATTATTTTGATCAATGAATCTGTTGACAATTGTTTGTGATTCATCGATTAACCAGATACAAATGATTCTCTGATATATACACATGTACTTACATCAATACACACACATAACTCAATATAAATAATATACACATACCTGTATATACATGTATGTGTATATTTGTATATAAACTAAAAACTTAAAACTAAAAAACTAAATGTTCAACAAAAAAGGATTAAATTTCGGCTAGCTTAAAAGAAAGAAGGCACTGGTGCCAGAGTAGAATAATGTTAGCTAACAATTATTTTAGTTAATTTTTTAACTATCTGTAAAAACATGTAACAGAATGTATATGCATGAATTAAATTAAGCTAACATTTGTTAGTTAAATATCAATTATACATTAGTCGAAAAAAAATGACATGTAATGTAAAATTGTATGCCACTTGAGGCTCTTCGTTAAGGTTAGGTTACCTTTGTTATTGTAATTTAAATAATAAAAGTATCAGGGTTTAGTAATGTAGAAAATACTCAGCATGTATACCTGCTCTCTGTTTTTATTTAATATATACCAAAGCAGCTTGCTAACGTCAAACATTTGCTAACATTCGGCATTAGCCGGTAAGCCAGCAGAGGCTGTCGTTTAAATAACATTACATGGCACCTACATTACAAAATAGACAATACAAGTCAGGAAAGACCTGGCTGTAGATTTTAGCAAAACTAAATACATAAATGTGTTTTTCATCTTATGATGGAGGCTCAGTTCGAGCCTGTGGATTCTTTTTCTTTGAGGCAGTTTCCTCGTTTCTTAGAGTCACTACCAATGCTATGATGAATAAACCTGTACAATGAGCCTCAATGTAAGCATTCAAAGGGTGCCATGTATGAACCAACATATAAAACCAAAAAGGCTTCGAAGTGTAGAGCTACATCTCATCTAGGAATGATCAAACGGTCTCATTGCCTCAGCTTCACAACACGTGTTTTCCAGATAAACTTTATGAATGAAGCGGTCACATGGCCGTGTTTGTCTGTGACTGGTTGAGTTTATTGTATTCCTCTGATGGATCCGTGGCTCCTGCTCTATATACCCGTCTCTTCCTGCTGGTTTTCAAACATCTTCCTGTTTACCTGTGGAGTTCAAACCTCACAGACACAGCTTTTATTCCAAGATGAACATGTACAACGCTCTAAGATACATATGGATGTTTATTTAAATTGTCTCATGCTTCCTGCTTCCCTTCACTCTGCGTCAGATAGTTGACCTCTACAGCTCCTTCAGCAGTCTCTGCAGCTCTGCTCACAACTGGTTGCTCATCCAACAGGAAAAAACAAATGGAGCGGAAAAAGCTGCCTCCCGTGACCTGCTCTACCTGTTTCTCTGAGTCCGAGTCGTCTCTCAGCCGATTGTCACTGCTAATGGGTTTCACTTGACCCTGAGTCCATCTTAGTGGAATATTATTGGTTAAAAAATGTGTACAAATTAAATATTTGTTGGAGTGAAAATAAAAATGTCTTACTTTCTACTTTCATTTTCGATCTTAAAGATGTATTACATGGTAATTATACAAAACACAGAAAAATTGACTATCTTTTGAAAATATTCACTGTCTTGATTCAAGAAACTGAAACAAGTAATATATTCTAAAACTTGATGCCAGGTTTAGAAACAAGGGTGTTTCAGGATCACAACTATACATCTTTTTTGTTCACATCACTCCAACCTGCTGTTACCTTGTGATGTAAAAAAGAAAGAAAAAAGAATTAACTGAGAATCTGTGTGAAAATAGATTAGATTAAAAGTGAGAGAAAAAGAATATCTCCAAAGCTTCTCCAAAGCTTCCTTTCTACAGTGCAACATGTGGCCTCCCTCGCTGGGAATGCTGTGAAAGCTCGGCGTTGTTTGCAGTGAGACTAGCTTGTCAAACAGTAATGAGCCGTCGTGGCTGTCGGGTCAGGCCTCACAGAGGACCATCTGGCCTATACTGTGGAGGCTGACAGCATCTGAAAGAGCCGTGTGAGAATATGACCGATGGATCTCTGCCCACGCAATCTCAATCTGCCAGGAAAATACCCCTGAAAGTGTGAAGCTTGTCCATGGACACAGACTGTTCCTGGATCAGGTGGCGGGGCAGTGGGAACATGGGAAACGGCCTCTTGGCTACATGTGCTGTTTTTGAGATAAACATCTGTAAGGGATCCTGCAGGTGGGATTGTCATTAATGCTTGTGCATAAACTGTGTATGTATGTGTGTGTGTGTGTGTGTGTGTGTGTGTGTATTATCAAGTCACCTCAGCCTTTTTGTGTATCTCATATGTTACACTGTTGTGGGAAAATATTTGTTTACAGGATACAGATAGTGAGATGTTCATCAAAGTGCACCGGACGGCCGAGTCAAAAGAGGATGTGTGACGCAGCCTGGGAGACGAATAGCTCGACATTTACACACAACAATCTGTGAGGCCCAAAACAACGCAGCAGCAATGGTCTCTGCTTCATTGGAACTGTGGGTGCATGCTGTCCAATATCAACTTCAATAACATCACTCCGTCGACACCACATTGACATGTGGAAGTGTGGCAGCGTCTTATCAAATCCAATAATTAGCTGAAATTAAACTACAATTAGACCGTCTGTTGTTTTCCAAGTTCAAGTTATACAAAGACAAGAGCAATGTCTATGTTCACAGCATTGTGAACCTGATGTGAATCTGAACCATCTGACTGCACTCAGTCTCCGTGAGCAGCTGCATGGAGCGCCAGCAGGTGATGGATCTCGTCCCTGTCGACAGCCCATAATAAGTCTGTGTTGCGATGGCTGCATGATGTGTCAGTGCTATTAGAGCCTGCATCTGTGTAGCGTGGCTCATGGCCGTTTGGCACAGGCTGAACTGGACATAGTGCAAATGGCTGTGGGCTGCCGACCAAATGGCTGGGTCCATTTCCTCCAAACTGCCTGCCAATGAGCGGGGAGTGTGACAAGTAAATTAAGCCATTTAGTTGTGGGAAGATGAACAAAAATAAAACTGCATTAGCTGCATTAGTGAAGTCCTCCAGAGGTGCAATATATCTTCTTTGATTAGAGCAATAGATTTGATTGTCGCAAATAAACAAAATAGAGTGAGCTAATAAATACAACTGACATTCAGACATGCACCTCTCTTCAAAATGAGATATGTTAAATTGATGAGTAAAAAAGTACTTATTAATATGTGCCACAGGGATAGTTTTGGGTGTCTCTTTCACCTTCTTTTAATATAAAGTAACTGTCCACTGGAAAACAAGAAACACATTTACTTATAAATGGCAATGACGATAACCCATTACGGAGTTACAATCTGTGCACATTGAGATTTTGGTTAAAAATCAATAGAGCTCATGGCCAAATATGATATTATTATTATATATATACCTCCTGCCTCTCTTATTGAGCCTAGGTCAGACAATATATTGCAGCGACACATTTTCAAGAATTATTATCTGACTTCAAACCGTGTTTCAGGAGATTCCCTTGAGGCGTGGACTTTATGGGGCTGTTGGCCATGTTCGTAGCTCAGTGAGGCTGTAGTGCTTTGAGCTAAGTGTTTACATCAGCATGCCAACACGGCTCTCAATGGTAATGTAAACATACAGATGTTTAGCAGGTATAATGTTTTATGGTTTGCCACAGTTTAGAGCGTTGTCATGCTAAGATCAGCTAATTAGCATTAAACATCAAATACAGCTGAGAGTGATGGGAATGACATTTGTTGTTTTAGGTATAAAATCATAAATCTAAATTTTTAAAGAATTCTGAAAAGTCAGCGATCAAAAAGTGTCATGAATTTCTTTTATCTGTAATCTATAATTCACAAACATATATGCCTGTGTTCAGTTACGTCAGTATAAACAAAACATTGTCCTGAAGAACACATCTTTGTATTTGAACTTTCAAATAAATCAGAATAAATCAGACTAAATGAGACCAACAACATTATTTGTTTGATAAAACTGTTTATTTTGATTTCCTGTTCGCTCCATCATGTTTCACACTCTTAAACTCCGGTGTCTTTCTCCTTAGACATTTTCTTCTGATTGTGTCGTCAGTTTTGTGCTGGAAGCTGCTGCCGAAACACAGAGACTGTTTACATTAGTGGTCCCAGTTCACTGTCACAACAGGATTTATCTACTGAATTAGATCAGCAGCACACAACACTGAGAGGAGAAAAAATAACACATTTATACACCAAAAACCTACATGTACCCAGACACACACACATACACACCCATATACACATGTTTACACACACAAGCAAATTCAGTCAGATATTTTACAACCACACACTAACAAATAACACCAACAGACAACGAAGTAACATTACAAAAATCAAAAAATATTTCAAAATGTACAATTATTATTTACAGCTCACTCATACTGTAGATACTCTGTGTGAATTCATCAGAATGTACATCAATATGTACAGATTAAATACACCATCTTAAATACTATAAATATAACTATAGGTTTTGTCACATAAAGACTATTTGCACGGTTAAATAAATACACTATTAATCTGTTTTTATTGATTTAATCACAGTAATTCAACTGAGTTAACCTCTAGAAGTGGCTAACAGTACACAATGCAACACCGCTGACACATGGACAAGACAACGAGATCCTGGAGTCTTTGTTTTCAATAATGAATATAAAATATCGATACTAAATGCCAATATCTCATTTCTGAGCAAATTTGAACTAACATGAGAAGACATTGTTCCACTGTGCCGAGTATTTTCCAGTGATTTTAAACATAAGAGGCAAAGACCTGCTGTGCCTGGAGAGGTGGGACCTCCTTGGTGAAACGTGATAAACTGTGCTTCATATATTGAAATAAGCCAGTGGTTTAAACATGAGGATGTGGTTTCCTAAAGACGATATAACTCTGTATTTTGTGCTCTCTCCCAAGCCTTTCATTTAATCATTGTGCGGATCAGCTACATAGCAAAGCATTGGTGCTGTTTATTCAATGTGACGATTGAAGTGCATTTAAGTGTGCAGATCCTTCAGTGACCCCGTGAGGATGCAGGAATCAAACCAAAACTAACATGATCTAAAAGTTATATCATCAAGTTTATCCACACCGGCTCTGTTTTCACAGCTCATTGACTGGTGTCTGCTCACCGAGGAATGAAACTCCTTTGTGCTCACTTTCCTGTGCTTCTTTTAATGTGCTGTCGCTCTAAGGTGAGTCCAGATGAGTGCCCTCACCTGCCCTCACCTGAGGTCAAGTGTCCCAGGCCAATTGACCAAAAACATCTGGTTTCTTGTACATGTTAACAGTAGTTGTTTCCACTCTCACTGTTAGCTACTGAACAGGTTATCATCCAACCGGGGCATGTGTATGTTTATTTATCTTGACACATTTAGGATGGAGTACAACCACTGTGCCTTTATTTAGACTGTTGCAGAAATACCCCCTTGTTTCACTCATAGTGATATATTGCTGCTCTTCACTCTGCAATGCAGACTTTCTCTCCTTTACTTATTGTTACAGCGTGACATCAGTACTTTGAAGAATATATCAGGAAATGAGAGAAAGGAGGGGAAATAACTAATATAGAAGTAATAGGGAGTTATACTATTAATTACTTCAGTATATACCACACAATGTCCCACAGCTACTGTGGTCTGAAACCTGAGCTGATGCCATGAAAGAGGTCACATGACCACACCGGAGAACAACATAGGTGTTGGTCTAACAATAGGTACAACAGGGAGGACCGTGCGGTGCCAGCCAATGGCAGGGAGGCATCGATCAACACGGGTGTGATAAACAAGGCAACACTCAACGCATCAACCTGCTTTTAACGTCATGAGTGGAAACATTACAACTTGATGAATGCTTACATTTTAAAAGGCATAAAGGTCTGCAGTACTAACAGTAAAGAAATGTTGTAAGATGCCTTTGCAAAGTGGCTTGTGATGCATTTGTGTATTTGTGCCTTGTGTGGATATTCAGCCCTCCATCTCTCGTAGAGGACTGAATATTACTGATATGAATATTGCTAACCAATACATATTCTGTGGGAATAAAGTCATCGCTTTTGTTAAAACTGAACTTAACCAACGACTCCAGGGTCTCTACCTAATTAAAGTGCTCAAGTGAATGAGACGAGACATTGGCCCAAACTCACAACGTCATCGAGAAAACAAACTGACGAAAGCACAAGGCGACCAGACAACAGGTGTTGACGCTGTTGAGGACCAAACAATGGGACCTGCTGCTTCTCACTCCATCTGCTCAGGCTCAGGTCCTGGTGTTGTTTCAGGGAGGGGCCACAGAGACCTCGGCTCCTCCGCTGGCTAGCAGAGCCCCCCAGTGGTGAAGTTTGTGTACTACCACTTAGTCACAACCTTTATCTCCCCTGCACTTTTTCCACATTCTACCCCTAAAACATACACGTCATCCAGGATTATACATAAAAAAAAGTTTTCCCACCTCAGTTCACAAAAATACAGCAAAGTGGAAATTGTAGTGCTTATTAAATGATGTCCATAGTATAGTCATAAATTGAGGAATGTATAACAATTAAACCCGCATATTGTATTGTAGGGTTGGCGAATTTAAAACGCGGCACGGAACTGAACCTCTAATCCAAAGCACTGTAGCAACACTAGAGATATATTGTCGTCTCATCTGTGTATTGCTGAACACACAGCGGTGCAGGTGGAGCGGACAAAGCAAGGCGTCTGCTCTCTTCCTCCTCCTCCACTTCAGAAGAGAATCTGTATCTATGGTGCGTTGCCACGGCTTCCCCTGGGTAACGCAGCTCTATTTTCAAAGCGGCAAGGTCACCAGGAGCTCTCATCCAGTGGCAGACGACAGACACACTGACGCACGCACACTTCCACATCTGTACGTATACAAAGACAGAACTCACATTTTC
Organism: Liparis tanakae; assembly: GCA_036178185.1. Taxonomy (NCBI): domain Eukaryota; kingdom Metazoa; phylum Chordata; class Actinopteri; order Perciformes; family Liparidae; genus Liparis; species Liparis tanakae. The sequence continues at coordinate 14,038,788 of CM070097.1, read as the reverse complement.
CTACCCCTGCTGGCCTGGCGCACACAGACCGACGTCAGCCGCTCTGCGCGCCTCTGCCGCTGCACCGCCACCTCTGCCCGTCTAAGGCATTGATTCAAATGGAAAGGCTCGATTCCAATGATTGATTCAGAATAGAAACTCTTGGTCTAGACCAGCTGCAACTGGAACAGCACGGGGACAACGTGTGCAGCGCTGGTGGCAACAGCTCCAGCACCTCGTTTGTCGAGGAGAAAGGTTGTTTAAAAGAAAAGTGCTGCTCTGTGTTCAGGCTCAGAGATGCTCGAAAGCAAGAGCAGGAGATTGTGCTCCGGGGTTCACCGACGAGAAACGAAAAGGTGAAGGGTTTCCACTCATTTTGTACTACTGTGGTGTAAATACACGATTTACGGCGACATCTCAGACTATTGCACAACACGTATGTACAGTATTCTACAAGGGCGGGAACAGTAGGGATAGAAGGAGATTCACATCTTCACGAGGACCCTACATTGACTGCTTATTATTGCTGATGCATGAGGCACAATAAAGATGTAATGTGCTTAAAACACTGTTTACACTATCATAAGCACTTATTACATACTGTTATGGATGCATTTGTAATCATTTTGTTTTCTAAATGGGACATTTTCTCACACAGTGATACAGATCATGAACAGATTTTTCTTGTCTGAGTCTCCTTCCATCCTAAGCTCAAGAGGAACAATCTTCTACGACTGAACCAGAAATAAATGAAGCTCTCCTATCTCTAGGAACATCCAACTGTCTCAAAAATAACCTTCCCCACACTGGTGAACACACGGTTCAGTACAACGTAAAGCATTTAGCGCTGCACACACCTTAACCTCGGGCGTAGCTTATTACAAAAACAGCCTCTATTGAAGCCCTCAGCGGACCTTTCCTTGCTCCCTCTGGTCTTGTTCTGCCCCTCTCTCTCTGCCCCTTTAATACATTGACAGATGGAAAAGGTTGTCACATCTGGCGGTACTTACATTCCCACGATCCCTTCATTTCAACCGGGATTTGGCAGCACAGATTTGGCAGCGCTGATCCTATGGCGGGTAAGAAGGTAAGACGAGAAGCGAAGGGGCAGAAAAAGGGGGGCTAGAGGGACTGGGCTCTGGGGGTTAAGGTGTGAAGAGCGCTGCAACAACCGGCAGTGTAGTTTCTCTCCCTATTGACTTCCTCTGTTCCTCCCTTACATCCTCTGTCTCCCTCTCTCAGAGCACGGTTGGGGTTTAACAGACGGGAGGACCTATGAGCTTGTGGATCATAGCTCAGACTCGGGCGAGCCGATGTTCTGGTAGCCCGTCTTGGTGCTGGTGCCGTAGTTGGTGTTGGTCATCTCCTGGGTGCCGCCCGGGCCCAGGTAGGCGCGGTGGGCGGGCATCGGGGACGGAGTCTCGCTGGGGTTCTTGTTGAGGATGAAGCGCTGCTCGTCCTGCTCTTCCAGGTTGGAGATGTCCTTCATCATGCCTTTGCGGTAGGAGACGGACAGCTTGTTGGAGCCATCGGAGATGAGGTTGAAGTGGCGGACGATGAAGACGATGGGTAGAGGCAGCATGGCCAGCACAATGAGGGAGTAGGCCATGGCTGACGCCCAGGGCGGGTAGCTGTGGAAACGCTCTGCGCCCTGGCAAACCAAGAGTGAAGACAGAGGAGTGTGAGGGAACAGACAAAGAGGTATAAAGACAAGGGAATGAGGAGAAGGACACGTATGGGTTGATTATACAAGTCTGATCAAGCTTTCCCTCTTTGTGCATCTCCTTCCTACTATGTGTAAAGACACAACACCACTGACCTCGGCCTCTACCCAGGCGTTGTATCCTGCTGGAGAGACGACCATCTCGATGACGGTGGCGATAATGAGAACCACCAGGACCGCTGGCGACACGTACCTCCACATGTAGTAATAGAAGGAGTACGGCTTGAAACCAAGCATGTCCTCCAGGTCCTGCATGAACCTGCGAGGAAGTGAAACAAAGACAGAACGAGTTTCTAAGAGTCCCAGTTGGCCACGCTAATGATGAATGCACAAAACCGAGCCCAATCCCAATTGGCTTTAAACTAGGGTGACCAGACGTCCGGTTTTCCCCGGACATGTCCTCTTTTTGAGACCAAAAAAAAGCGTCCGGCAGGATTTCCAAAAACGTCCGGGATTTTGCTTCGTCGGATATTTCCGTTTCTCTGGGTCTTTCACAAGTTTTTACCCCTTACAAATTTTGTAAATGGTATCTCCCGTACGTTCCCCCTGAACAGTCATTGGTCGACTGATTTCAGGGTTGCCAGATAAACGGAATCCCCCCTGTTTTATATCACAAAACAGGCAGAATAAGAGAGATCCGTCTGCGTCTGAGCGCGCGCGCCTCCCTCGCTCTGTGATGTGCGCACACGGTTGGGCAGACTTCCACTAGCACACCCCCCCCGTCCCCCCGTCCCCCGTCCCCCGTCGACGCCGCTCGCCATGAGAGGGAGGGCATCATGAAGGAGTTATGTCGAGGTGTCCTCTTTTTCACAAACTTAAATCTGGTCACCCTACTTAAACCCTGAAACCTCAGGGACTTCCCAACGTCACCTGGGTTGTGTGAGAGACTGTAAACGTTTGAAGCTTGTAAAGACGAATGGTCTGTGAGGGTTTAGGGCTCCACTGTCACATCATTGAACGTTTGAAGGCTCTCATTCAGAGATTACCAGTAACTTGGCAATAAACTCATTCATATTCAAAGGATTTCGATCTAAATATGGCTTTGTCTACATATGCAGTGGAGTCACCTCTTAGTGCCGTAGATCCAGGCCACGGAGATGTTCTCCAGGATTACCACCACAGTGAGAGGCAACCCAGCCGAGTAGTCGTCAAACATGGTGACAAAGTAGTTCCCTGAACGCTGCACAAACAGCAGGCCGAGCAGGAAGGCTACGATGCAGCAACCCACTGAGACAAGAAGAAGACACATCCAGTGTGAATCACAAGCATTTGAACTTCATGTACAGCATATTGAAGTTTGATAACAGTCCACTCACCACACAGGATCTCTTTGCGGATCTTGAAAGCATCCAGAATGGGCGTGGTGATGCCGGTCATTGTGCCGATCATGCTCCCCAGACCCAGGTTGATCAGCATGAAGAAGAACATGACAGACCAGAAGGGACTGGCAGGGAAATGCGTCATGGCCTCTGTGAAGGCGATGAACGCCAGACCAGTGCCCTGAACCGACTGGAGGACGAGAGGGGGAGGGGGAGGTCAGAGGCGGCTGAAGATGGAAATGAGTGAAAAATCAACCGCTTCACTTCCATGTCTAGATTGAGTCATTAGCGCAGCCCTTTAAAGCCCCGCTATGTAACTTTTCCACCTTAAAATAACAGCTTGAAAAAAATTGTGCCGCTACAATGACTTTTAATATGTTGATTTGCGCCTCCGCCACTGCCATCGGGGGTCTGTGGCCAGAAAACTGCTGAATGTAAGATGTTGCGAGCCGCCCGGTACTTCCAGTGGCAGCGCGCATCAACAGCTGGGAGATCAGCTGGGAGCCTGAAGGGGGCACTACAGGGGAAAAGTTACATAGTGTCGCTTTAAAGGGCCAGACACAATTCTAATGAAGGAGTGAGCACGGTTTATAGGGGTGACACTCCAACAGCACACGGAAAAAACAAGAAAAGTATGAATGACGATTCCCTAACAGTATTCCTGTGACTTCTAAATGATCTGTGTATTAAAAGGTTCTCTGGATGGGGTTCAAAATACATAAAGTATTCTGCATTTAATCTGCTAAGTGGTCAAAGTGGGGGGTGCAAAAGACTGACTCAGTAGAGAAACCTCGGGCTACAACTCACGATGATTTCATTTATACATTACTTTGTCGATTAGTTTCTCAATTAATTGAATAATGTTGAAACGGTTTAGCTCCACACCTTCCCTTTATTAGTTGTGTTCATCCTGTCTGCCTGTCTCTCTACCTATCACGTCATTCCAGATCCTGCTTCCCACCTCGTCAGTCCAACTCCCTTCACCTGTTCTCTCAGCTGCCTCTGATTATTCCCTCGTTAGTCCCTCATTCCCTTCACCTGGTGTCCGTCTCACCTGTTGCCCATTCCCTCATTAGTCCCTGTCTACTTAGGTCCCCCCACTTGCTGCTGCCCTCTGCCAGATTGTCTTGTGTTTTCCAGCCCAAGCCCTTGTGCGTTAGGTATTGTGTTGATCTATTTCTGTTCCTGATTATTCTCAGAGTAAAGATCATTATTTGCAGTTCTGTCTCCTGAGTCGTGCTATTGGCTCCATCCTAATACTCCCGTGACAAATAAATTGTGTCGTTATCTTTGACCAAGGTCCAAAAGGATTCATGCTTGTTTTATTTGACCAAGACATTTAATTAACTATTTATTTTTGAAAAAAAATGAGTGAAACAATGACTCGATTGACAATTTAATTGATTGTTTGATCTAATTTGTGCAGCTCTAGAGGAAACAGTGCGTTACATAGCACCCTGGGTTTTTGAACCTATGTGTCTTTAAAAAAATATAAGGACAACTTGTTGTGGATCATCACTCAAACACAATCGTTATAGCTAAATATGACTATTCTCAAATACTGAACAATCCCAATTCTCCTCTTCTGACCTTGTTGAGTTCGTCCTCCAGTAAACAGGCATCCAGCCCCAGCTCTCCGAAGCTGTCTTCCTTCACCGCCTTAATGACGCCGTACATCTCGCTGTAGTCCTGGGCGGACAGGTGGGAGAAGTTGATGTGAGGAGGGATGAGCTCTTTGCTCAGCACGCCTGTGTTTAGGAAGCCCAGAATCGTCTCTGCATTACTGCACATAGAAAGATGTGGAGAAAGACGAGTTGGAGAGTGAAAGTTACCGTAAAAAATAAAGATCGGTCGACATGTGTTACGGTACGACGGACTCACTCGACGACACACTTCTCGTTCATGACGTTCGCCTTGAACCCCAGGACAGCAAACACGACCAGAGTGGCCAAGATGGAGGTAACAAAGTTGATGGTGGAGACCAGTAAGGCGTCAAAGTGGCAGTTATTGTCTCGCTTGTTGTAGCTGGAGAAAGCGATGACGCCTCCGAAGCCCAGACCGAGAGCAAAGAAGACCTGCGTGGCTGCTTCTCTCCACACCTGCGGCTCCAACATCTTCTCCAGCTGCAGACAAGAGGAAGAAAACACAACATTTTTTATTCATTTGTAATAACCTTGAACCTTGTTGTTATACCCTCAAGAAGCTTTGTGATAACTCTTGATTCATATTCTGCCTTCTTCACATTTGATCTAAAAAATATGTTTTATACATTATTTTATATGATGTCATCTGTCTGTGAATCAGCATAACTCGTATATTTGGAACCTTTGGGTTAAAACCATATCTATCTGGTGTTATCTTTAACTTGCAATATACTGCGCGGATGTGTGATGTCAGCAGATAGCCAGACTACAAAATGAATATTGCATGATCATAAAGAACAAATAGCAAAGTGCAGTTTAAAATTTTCCATGTACTTAGAAATATCCACCACTAGAGGGGGCCATCAACCCAACACGTGACAATGTGGATATTGACGACATGTATGAGGGGATCGGACCATCAACCACTCGACTGAGCAGCTTGCAGAGACAGAGTGTCTCACATGTCAAATATCTGTATGGCTGACAGTGAAGAAGTGGTCATAGAGACAGCAGTGAGCTTAAGACTACATGTTCCCCTCCAGCACGCCACAAACTACTACATATTATACATGATGTTGGGTGAAAATCCCAATTCTGCAAAGGTAACCTTGTTTTTAGAGTCAGCAATGTATTGTTTGTTTTATTCATCTCACCTTAGGGGTGAACATGTGAGCGATGCCGTCCACCGCTCCCTTCAGCATCAAACCTCGCACCAGGAAACAGAAAAGCACCACATACGGGAAGAGAGAGCTGAAGTACATCACCTGAGAGAGAGAGAGAGAGAGAGAGAGAGAGAGAAAGAGAGAGAGAGAGAGAGAGAGAGTGAGTGAGACCATTACACAGTGTTTCCATGGACACGCTGTTCTGAGGCCTCACACATGGGAGAAAACCTGCAAACATAAATGTATGCACACACACACACACACACACACACACACACACACACACACACACACACACACACACACAGCTTTGTGTTTGCTTGGCACTGAATCTGTGAAATCTCACCAAATGTGGAGAGGACTCCTTGAGGTTTAAGAGAGGAGTTAATATCCTTCCAACAGCATTTCTGGGAATCGTTGCAGTAAAATGTCGAAGATAATTGGATTACTACGTTTAGAGAATGAAAAACTGTGTCATGCCATGGCGATACATTTATTTTCCTTTTGAAAAAAGGGGGCCGATGTTGCTCTGTGGTGTGTGACTCACTCTGAATACAGAGTTTACAGGATGTTGTTGCAATTGTTGCCAAATTGCATCCTGAATCCATTTTTGCTTGGTTCACATTAAGCTTATTAATGTTGCATGTGTGTCTTCTTCCATAATATAGATGAGATCCAAAAATAAACATGTGTTTTCAAGCGGCAGTAGAATCTCACCTTCCACTGAAAACCAAGTGAATAAATCCCTCCCTGATAATGAGGAATCATTCATTGTGAAAACAATGCATCTTTGTATGCCCTAATCTCTGAAGGCTCTGCCCCTGCTGTGATGCTATGGAGACCCCGTACCTTCCCAGAGGACTGGATGCCCTTGATGACAGCCAGGCAGACCAGGATCCAAGCCACCAGCAGGGAGAGGACCATCTTCCAGTTCAGGCCACCTGTGTCGTCGATGCTGCTGGTGATGTTGAGAGTCTGGCGGTACCAGAAGTACGTGGTGGCCGAGCTCTTCTCACACTCCGGCACCACGACTACAACGACCAGAAGGAGAACGGGCATGAACATTGCTGCGAGATATCAAATATCAGACAATTTGAAGATTGTAATCATTCTGAATAGTCAGGTAGACCAGATCAGTCAGAGAGGTTCCTAATTCATTGTCGTATTCATTGATTTATTATTGATGATGCATTCATGTGAAATATTGATCGTAATGTTGCTGTGTGCTTAGATTATAAGATTTTTATTTCTAAAAATAGATCTTGCACTGCAAACACCTCCATCTTAACAAGTAGTTTATGTATGTTAAATAAGTAAAAACCTGTAATGTAATCTTTCTGATTAAATGCAGCATATTCCTTATTTCATATTACTGACCCTGATTTCTAGAAAGCTTCCTTTATTCATGTTGGAGGAGAGTTGAAAAGATCTAATGTTGTTTCATTTTTCAGCTTCAATCATTGACAAAATAAATACTTACTAATATGGAGATGTTTCAATGTAAAAGGCTGAGTTGCATTTCTTTCATTCTCAAAGTTTTGCAGAGACAGTTTTTGTTCTCATCCCTCTTTACTAGTCCGATGGAATATTGTGAAACCATTGTAGGGAATATGTATCGTGTCACACGGTGCGTGTGCATGTTTATCTAACATAAAATGGGGCCGAATGACTGAACAAAACATTGCGTCGCTAGTCAAAAACTCCACTGAGTTCCTTTAATCTGCAAAGTAACAAATGCCTGTAACTGTTTGACACATGTAGTGGAGTATAAAGAACAACAAATCAAATATACTCAAGTAGTATTTCCTATTTGTACTTGAGTAAATGGACTGACTTGCTGTGCTTCTCGATTGCACGTAGCTTAACAGAATCCTGTAAGACGCTCCACATCCCCGCTGCATTCATAATCATAAGCAGAGTGGACATCCTGCCCTCTAATGGTAAGCTGATGTCCTTTCCTCTGCCAGAACCTGCATCCCCCCACAGGCTACCAGCTGCCAGTCTTTCGAGGTACGGAGGTATGATCGTCGGACCGTACCATCTGACAGGCCTCGCCGATAGAGCCGCTCTGTGGGATGGCGTGCAGGGCCAACGCACCTCTAGAGACGGCTCACATGTATCTTCTGTTTGCCTGCAGCGAGCCGAGCTGTTATAATGCAAAGGCACGTTCTGCAGCTTTAAGCCCCGCCCTGCGTGGAGCCGGGCAGCCGGTGTGTGTCGGCTGAATATGAATTGTCTTGCAGGCATTAAGTTTTCCTCTAGGTGGTGGGAAGGTCTTCACAATAAAAAAGCTATTTTTGCACAGGCACCCCGTCTTGTGCCGCAACCCTCGGTCATGGCTGTGTTGTGCGGTGGCATTGTGTTGTGCGGTGGCATTGTGTTGTGCACTCACTGGCTTGGGTTCCATTTATTTGCATGGGGCATTCAGCCCAAGGCAGTGGAAACTGGAAAGACTGGAAGAAATAGAAGATGCTCCAGCCGATAATCACGTTATAGTAGAGACCCACAAAACCGCAAACCTGAAGGGGGAATGAGAGAAAAAAGGCTATACTTATCGCTCCTAAAAAAACAATCACAAAAGCATCAGCGTGGATACACAGTATGCATTTTGTTGAGGTGGACGTCTCTTCTTGACTAAGAGCACAGACGCGGAGCACGCAGCTCAAGAGGATGAATTATTGAGCCGTTTGCTCTCAGCAGCCATGGCTGGGTCCTTTATGAGGAGGTATTTATAGCTGCTGAATCTCCCTCTGCCACACGCCTCACTGTGCCAGGACAGGCCTCTCCCTCCCCTCGTTTGCATTAGATTGATGAATTTGTGATCAAAAGGACGGACCAACACAAAGACAGAGGCAGTCAATCACTGACTGGGAGGCCGATGACGCTGATGGGATGGATGCATGAAGGGTCACCACTCCTGCAGATGACGGGGACAGATTATGACGGTCTTTGCGTGCTGCTCGCTGTAAGCCTTCCAGAGGAACTAGCAGGCAGAGGGCGTCCAGTAGTCTGAGCTCTCAACATGGATCACTCAAGTCAAGATGTGAATGTCAGAAAATGACCATTGGTTGGTGTTTCAGGATCTTAAATACTGATTTAATTTATTCAAAGTCGGATGTTATCATGTGTACAATAATTATGATAGAATACTCTTCATGGGATTTTATAAAAGGGATCATAAATGTATTAATGATTAACAGGTAAACTAGGAACACATGGTTGACAGTTGTTTGTACTTTTGCTGTTTTACAGTCTCAATTGCGGACTGGAAAAATATGCAATGAGTTTTTCCTGTAATAATAAGACATCAAATATTAGCTGGTCATTAACTCTCCAGAAGATAGGGAAACAGTTTACCGGGACAGGTTAATTTAAAGAGACAGGTGAGTGGAGAGAATGGCTGTTGATGACTTGAATTCAGTTCACCTACAATATATTTCAGTTGGAAGTTTTTCATGTTTTTCGATCTCCAATCTCTTCTGCAGCTGAATAAACTTCCCCACTGAACCTGATGACATGGTCATGGACATGATTTCATGCTGACCTTGTGATTGAAACTTTTTTTAAATCATAGATCATTTCACATGTTTTGTTACAATCTGTGGCAAATGTTTTAATTATGAAGAAATAACTTATTATTTCTGATATGCACATAATTGATCAATTATATTTAGGACTCTCTGTAGTTAAGACCGATAATGTTGATGGGTCGCTCCACAACTTTACTAAATATTTCATTCTACAGCTTTCTGTGCAGCGCCATGATCAGGTTCATACTTTATTTCATCCAAAACTTTATTTTATAACCAAATACATCCAAAATGATGCATCCCATCATCCTCAGCTGCACTTTGTAATGAGGATGTGTTATGATGATACATGTCAGCCTCATTCTTTGTTAAGAAAGAATAGGGATATTGTTGAAATATAACATTTAAATGGTAATTCATAATGAAGAAACACCTTTCCAAAACAAGTACCCGACTTCTGCATGTGGTAAAGTGCGACCAGTGTGGCATTTGAATTGCTTAATGGGCTCATGTTTGTGCTTACCATCAGACTGGAAACCCCGATGCCTCCCAGCTCTGGGTAGACGTAGTTCCACACCCCGATGCTGCCACGCCTGATCCTCTGACCCACTGCCAGCTCCAGGAAGAACAGGGGGATGCCGATGAGGAGGAGGAGAATAAAGTAGGGCACCAAGTATGCACCTGAGACAGCGGAGGGGCAGAGGAAAGAGTGTACGGCGGCTTTGGTTATCTGAATGTTGGAAATCCATGTATAGTGAAGGATAAAAGCTCAATGTAGAACAGCGCAGGAGACATTGTTATATTCTGTCAGTGAATATATTCTCTTGATAATGCATCCCTCTCTCCCTCTCTCCCTCACTTCCCTCTCACAATTTGCATATTTTTTGGGATAATTGAGAGGGAAGGGCAGGCACTCAAAGACACAAGTCACGTCCGGTCCGTCCTGCTTACGTCAGGACATGAATTGGCACCATGGCGACAAACCATCCTCGGCCAGAAAGGCCGGCCGTGCTGATGGGCAGCTGGGAGGAGCAGCTTGCTCCCAGGCTGAAAACAAATGACGCTTGCCCCGATCATACTGATCCCCATGTGAGTGGCTATTAGAGCAAGCAGCAGACAAAGGAAGCACAGACCCAGTGTTGTGTTGCACAGTGGTATTATTATCTAGACCATTAGAAGTGACTTCTGTGTCTCTGACTACTTTTACTGACCTTTGATGTCCATCCTGAGTGGACAACACAGAACAGAGGGAATCAAAACTGGACCAGGATTGGTCAGAATGGTTACCTGGAGGATGACGCTGTTATTTCAACGACACATTGACGTTTGCTACGGCTCTCTTGATTTATAAGTTAAACTATATTCTGAATGAAAGTAATCATGGTACAATCATAGAGATATCAATCAAGAAAACAATCAACTTCAAGTTAACTTCATACCCAAGGACAGGCATGTGCACAGACATTTTGGGGGGCAGGTGCTCAAACCCAAAGAAAGGCACCCAATGCCAAAAGAAAATTGAAGCATAAGCAGCATCACACTGATGATGCTGTCCTCGACCTGCGTTTCCTCTGGGCAGGATGAGAAAGCTAGTTTACATTTTCTTTATGAATAAAGATGAATTATTATATGGCAACAACAGTACAAGTGTTCTGATTGGATAATGGGTCTTCTCTTCATGCCAGCCACGTATCGCCCTCCTCACTGGTCTGGTTCTGATCCGTATTGCCCTCTGACCTCATTTTCAAAATGAGTGATATTGATCGTTATCAACAGCCAAGAGGAAATTCAGAAGCAGTGAAAATGTGTTATTGGAAGTGATGAAGACTAGAAACTATAGTTTGGATCACTTGAATTGTTACTTTACTGTAAATTAATATGTATTTTAGCTGAGGCGTGTTGTCCGTTCGTGAGCGTGTCGGGACTCAAATAAATGCCCCGTCAGATATCAAAACACATTTGGGGGGAATTGATGACAGAGAGAGTAACTTTTATTCTTACATCCTGATGAATGAAAAAATAAGAAAAAGTGTCTCCAGCAAAAAGGGCACTTTTCTCATCCAGGGCAAAGGGCGGGTGCTTGAGCACCACTAGGGTCTATCTGTGCTCGTGCCTGCTCAAGGATATAGATCTGTATGATTGGAAACATTAGGTCTATTATAACCTGCGGTGTAGCAGCTGCACACTTAAGTCTTGTTTTATTTGTTTGTTTTCGGAGCTAATCTGTGTATATTGATATTGATATGATGTTAGCCATAGTCTGCCAAATTCAACTATTCTTTGTTTTTATGTCCTGCTTGATGGGTTCAAGGATATATGTTTTCATTGCTAGATGAGGAAAACTCGGTGGGATAGATGAGGTGCGTAACTCTGTCAACATATTTAATTTTGACCCTGTTTTTGTTGTGGACAATTTAACATTATTTCGTGAATGATTAAATAAAATAGTGTAAACCTTCACTTTACTAAAAATGCCTGAAAAAGAGACAGAAAACGATGAAGTTATGGACAAGGATGGACAAAAATGGAGACAGGTTGTCCTTGTGTCTGGAACAAGCCCAGGCAAGACAATGCAACAGCTCCCATGGTGTCAAAATCCAGCAGGGGATACACACTCATTACTACACACACTCTGATTATTTTTAATTCAGCTGTGTTATATCATGCAACTCAAATACCCTCTCTACACACACCTCCTACTCGAGGTAGAACCAACAACGTCTGAAGGCCCAGGAAATCGGTATTTATTCCTCCACTTCCTCCACCTTAGTCATCAGGCCGTTATCACCTCCACATAAACCAGTGGATCATAATACCCAAGAGATAGGGCAGAGAAACCGACAAGAGCAGCAAATATAGAGCAAAGAGGAGAACGCATTCGGCATTACCTCGTTGTGATGGGGAAACAATCTCATCTTGTTGCTGCTGACAACACAAGCCTGAATACGCTGAAGAGACGGCCTGATGACTGAGATGATTAGTCGGCTAATTTGTTGATAGGATGCAATTTGTCAAAGAGGAGGAGGCCGCAGAAAGTCAACAAGAAAATTGAGCATAACTTTTATGAGAGAACGGGCCATGATATGGACTGGAGATGGATCATTAGGATGCAAATATATACCCAAATACTTGGGTTTGTATTGTAATGAGGATAATATATATATATATATATATATATATATATATATATATATATATATATATTTATTTATTAAAGTTTGAAACTGAAAGACAACGTGATATCACCTTAAAATAAGCAACTCTTGGTTTACTTGAACAAACAAATCCTACTATTCCTCCCTAAGAGGAGTGCTTTTTCCTATTTAAGGCAGCTACATGCACTATTTGATAATAAAATACCCCAAAGTCCTGCATTATATTTCTACGTAATTGTTTTCCAACAGTCAACCCACGAAATGTTGAGGACGACATGTTTTTTCTCCTGCCACCAAAGACCCAACTAATTGTCTTAGGTTTCTTTTCTTTTTGTACCGTCTCATCTCATGGCCAAACCAACGGAAACAATCAAAATGGTTCCATACTATTAAGGTAACAACTCCCATCTGGCCACTTATTCTTTTGAGGATTGTATACTAATAAAAAAAACATTTCTTTGCTATTAATTAATGACTCAGCACCTTGAGGGGACACATATTCACCATGGATGGCCCAATTTGGAACAAACTTCCAAACCCAGGAAGTGTTTCTACACTCTGCACATTGGACTGCCCGTTTCTGTGATTCAGACTGATAGTATGCACCAACATCATGTCTAGATATACATCCACATACCTCCTCCGTTCTTCTGGCACAGGTAGGGGAACCTCCAGACATTACCCAGGCCCACTGAAAAGCCCACCTGGGCCAGGATGTACTCCAGCTTGTTGTTCCAGGCCGGCCGGCCGTCCTCTGCGTCCGGGTCGGGGGACGGTATCAGGGCCTTCACTGGAGCAGTGGAGCCGGGACTCAGACCCATACTCATCTGGCTGCTCTTATAGTCCATGGGGTGCTCCAGGGACAGCAGGTCAGCCACCGACTCAGTGACCGGCTCATTGCTGTGCTCCCGCTGGGTCACCTTGGTGTTCTTTGGCATGGCTTCAACAAGGAAGCTCCTTCAGGTTTTGAAGGTAGAGGAGGAGGAGGAGGAGGAGGAGGAGGAGGCAAGTAGAGCCTGCGGTGTCTGACTGGATGAAGATCAGGAGGAATTAAGGAAATTAAGTTGTGCTTTTCTTTTTTTATCTGTGAACAGAAATATTGTAGACAGACAGGAAATTAAGTGTTTAGAGAAGAAATCCTTTTTTTGCTTGAACCATAAATTGCTAAACTGTGATTAGCTTTTCCCCCAATAATGAATTGAGAAAATAATCATATTAATTATTAATGCAAAAAACATTTGTAGTAGCCAACAGTTGAGGACAGACTTGTGACCGGCGACTTTACCCATTTAAGTTCAGAACCAAGTACGCTGCTTTTCTGTTTGCTACTAAGCACATGAGTATTTTTAAATGGACATTGAACTGCAGCATTGGAGAGCCATGAGTAAGATACTTCAGTAATCCCCTTCATTATGGAGAAAGAGACACTTATATTGAATGACAATCAATTTCCCAGCAGAGCCCGTTATAGTTGAGTCATGTGAATAGTATGAAGAGCAATGAACAGTCTGTACGTGTGACTGCCGGTCTCTGGTAAAAACTGTCCCGTGATAAGTACTTTTAAGAGTCCAGTGATCTTGAAAAGTAACAAGCTGCTTGGAAAGTGAGTCCCTCCGAGTTCTCTGGTATGTGACACCTTCAGAGGCCCTCTGCTAATCCAATGCTCTAAAGTCTTGTGTGCTGATAACCACACACAATAAGAGCTACTGTGTCCATTAAAGAGGATTTCACTGGTAGTTAGACACCCAGACAGCTTCAGTTAAACAAGACATAAGGAATAAAAGAGTACTCCATTCATTTAGCATTACACTCCTGTCACACAAAAGAAAATCTAAATCATTGTTTCTCCTTTTTAAAGCCTAGTGTCTACATTAACCACAATGCAACTTGACCTCTGAGAGATCGAATATAGAGTCTTGTATGCTAACGGAGGCTATGGCTTCAAGTGGAGCTCACTTCTTTTTAACTTCACTTGGACATATTATTTTAATTATACGGCTCCATCTAAAGCTACATCTATAGTGAAATCACTTGAGGTTATTTATGTTCTTTCTGTCTTTAAACTACTTTTTTCACATTGACATTAATACCAAGACCTGACAGACTTTGATGTGCAAAAACAGTTTCATTTAAAGTAATAGTAATTTATGGATGAAAAAGCATCTTGGCCCTTTAATGATGTTACAGTAGGTGCTCTTTAATTCCACCTCTGCTATAAAACACTGTGGGCAACCCTGTAAACACTGTAGAACTAATCCAATTAAATTAAAATGGAAATGTGTAGCTGAAAGCATTAAACACTCGACATGTCAAAACTATTGACCCTCAAAGACTAGCGTTTGAAATTTACATTAAAACATATTGAGATAGTTAGCATTTACTGCAAATAAACTAACTGAAGGTCACCTGAACAGTTGCATGAGGAGGAGACTCTTGGTTAAATACCAAAGAAGCAGCTACAGGAGCAGAAAATGACACAAACCAGACTTTGAAGACATATTTTAGGTTCAGCTGTCTGACTTTTCACTCTGGGAGCTTGAGAGAAGAGCAAGCACAAGTGTTTGATCAAGGCCACTAATCTGAAAACAGATGCAGCCGATTGAAATTATCAGAGGGGCTTTTATTCAGCGACTTCTCAAAAACGGTTGCCGGGCGGCCGGACTCTGAGCCGCACGCACATTACATTCCTGAACAGTGGCGCTGAGCCCCTGCAGTCACGACGCCCAGCACCCTGAGGCTCAGAGCTCCACAGATCTCAGAACAGTAGTAAACCTTCCCACAGCAGTCTGCAGATGCACAATAAGAGTCATCATCGAACGCTCCCTGAATTTGGGGTGAAACGATGATCTGTGTGTTTGCAAACAACATGTTTTGGCCGCGATGCTGAGTTTTGAAGGACTGCTCACCCAATGTTTTGCCCTACTTTTCTCATGAATGGAAATGTTGATTTAGTTAGTAACAAACTGTTCCAATCATGGGTTCGGCCGATGGCTGCCCGCTGCACACAAATGGCCGATACAATTCTCACTCTGGCTGTCTAATCATGTGTAGTGAAAGTTTTCACAAGCAACTTTCCGAGTTTCACAGTATCTGCTGACACAGATGGCAAATACAGAGACAGCAGGATTTCATACAGTGTAGGACTGTTACATATTATGACTCAAGGATCAATCTGAGGGAAACATGGTGAGTGGTGGAGAAGCATACTGAGGAGAAACAGACATGATTGTAGGAGGAATGAGATAGATGTGTGAATCAACTGCATGTTCCTGTAACTCTATATTTCATAATTCTCCATGGATCGTTTGGTGTTGATGACGTAACATCTCACTGTTCCTCCTGCAAAGATTTGCACCACTCTTATCTTGTCTGGTTGCTAAGCAATGGCTATTCCTGTACAATTGAAATCCCATCCCTGCAGCAGCAGTGGTCGTCTATCTCTCTCCTCACCATCTCAAACAGGCCGACATGATACCCCCAGAGGGTCTCTGCAAATAACATGGAGCTGCTATGGCAGGACTGAGGGGGACAGTACATTATGGCAAAGCTGGAGGTGGACGGTCTCTTGTGGGATCTATGGCGGGTCAATCAGGCAGCCATCACAGGAAGAAACGTGTCATTGTAAAATAAAAGATGTGTACAGATTCCATTCAGTTATGATGAATTACTTTCACGCAATAACATTTGATCCTGAACGACACAGGTATTCAGACAGGTACAAACACTACCTGATGGCCCTGTTCAGGCTTCTTTCAGACACGATGCACGGATCACGTGCAGCTAGAGGACTGACTCTGGAGGGGGATATAACCTCAGATGCATCATTCAAGGTCAAATGAATGAATCGTATACATATATAATTATTGCAGAGACGGAAACCACCCCAGTACAAGTCCGCAGGAGATGAACACCCGCGCAGAATGTGTCACGTATATCAGCCATATTTGGACACCCGTGGCGCGGCGTCGTCAAAACACGGAGGATTAACGAGCCACGTTCCCCGTCAATGTTGCGGCCAAACACCATCTGTCAAGTGAGGATCATCTCTATCAAATAGATACATCACGTTATTTTAGGGGGCGGGTGGGCGTACATCGCTGCTTATAGTCGAACGATTCACGATAATACGGTTTATTTGACCCAGTGAAGGAAACAAATCTAATATGACCAGATGGATGAAAGGACGTTATTCTTACCGTGTGCAGTCAGCAGAGCGGGTTGTAACGTCCGAGTCCGCGTGACAGTATGGATCCAAAGCGAGTGGACGGTCTCCTCATACAGCCACCGTCTCTGGATACAACATCTCTGTCCGCGACCAGTCACACAGGGCGCATGGTGCGTAAGTTAAATCTGACGCAGGAGCTCGACGCCTGCCTCAAGTTTGCTTCCTGTAACAATACCGTGTGCAGGTTATGGCGACTGGACTGTGTATCCCTTTCCCGGTTGTCTGCAGCACTGCGTAATACCTGCCTACACCTCTGGTTTCCACGTGCTTATGGATGTGCTGTGGGGTAAACGAGCTCTCCATAGTATTGAGAAATTACCATGGGAAGTCACGACGAAGTCTGACGCAGGTTTGAGTCATCAAATCGTGCGTACGTCAGCAGTTGATCCACAAAGCGTAAAAAAAAAAAAAAACATCTGCAGTATTCCCAGGACAATCACAAGAGAATCACACACGTACCACTCACTCATGTTCATCAAAGGAATTGATTGTATAGGCTGCTAGTGAACACGGTGTTTGGATGATGAGAATGTTTTCTACTGACAATGAAGTTATCTTATTATTAGTATTACTACGTTATTATTATTACTGTATGATTATTATCATTACTATATTATTAATCTTATTATTATTATTATTATTATTATTATTATTATTATTATTATATTAGTATATCTGCCGAACTAGTTTAAGAGATGTCCATGCCTATCAGTTCAACTTTACATGAATGGAAGAGATATACCTGACACACTTGACCTTAGCTACAGAGGCAGTGTTTAATGTTAATAACATAGTAATAATTTGCCGTTCATGTAGACTGAAATACACGTGAAAAGACATGTGCTTCCTAATGGATGTCTCTCAAGTGTTGATAATTTATGGCACAGTCGTTTTTCTCTCTCACTCTGACGTTGGTTCTGTCTGCCAATGCTCCACTCTCCATATGTTTCCTTCATGGCCTATTGGCTTTTTATTTTCACAAAAAGACAGATTCAAAGAGTTTGCCTGATTTTTTCACCTTTATTTGTAGGCTGTCAGAACGTCTGAGCCCAAGAAAGATACCGATATGTTTGGGCGATTCTAGTTTTTAGAGATGCAATCGTCACAGCCTTTAAACTACATGTGTACGCGTCAGATTATCACAGTGAAGGTGTTTGATGACTATTATAATATTTCACTCATGTGACCTGTAACATCTTAAAAAATACATAGAGGACATCTTAACTCTGCTGTGCGTGCTACCCCTGGGCAATTCTCTGCTTTCATCACAAGACACCCCCAACACACACACACACGCATGCACACACACACGTAACCGAGTAGTACCAACAACGCACACTATGCGTCCTGTCTCCTTCAATTCACTCATGTGACTCACTTTCCAAGGGCTGACTGCTGGGATCAGTTGCCATGGTAACCACTGATCATATGAGGGTTGTGAGCATTTATTTTCCTTTTTTCTTCTTCTCCCCTCTTGCACCTATACTGGCATTCTGCAGAACGGCTGTAAATGAGCCGCCGAAGTTAAGTTATCACAAGGTTGGTTATCCAGCATGTGTCTGATGAGTGACTTGCCTCATGTAAACATCTAGTTTATCACATCTTTAAATTATGCAACAGGAGACACAATGGGCCGTGCTCACCTTGAATCCCTATGAATATCCAGAATGGGGCTTAGGGGGGAGGGGCGGGAGTTATATCTGATACATGGTGCCACAGGAGAAATGCCCTTCCCAGTGCATCACAGCTCTCCATCTCTTGACCTTGAGCCGGGTCAAGCTTTTATTTCTATTCATCTCACACAGAAGATTTGAGAGAGGAGCTGCAGTTTTGCCCTCGGACCCAGCTTTAATATTTCACCGTGTTAAATTAGAGGTAATGAGCCATCACAATGGGCGGTGATTTACCGAGTCTTTTATTTATAGTTCTGTGGACTCTGACTGCTAAAGACCCAGTAAATATAGAAACGACCTAACCGCAAGACTGATTGCAGCCACGTGCAAGAACACAATCCAAGAGCCACCAGCAAATATCGGCTTTATTCTGAATGTGAAACCTGGCTTTGGAACAGGTGGGAGATAACATGTATTGTAAGAAGCCCATTCACATCAGTGGAACACCAGTCCTTATCTCCAACCTCACGGGAGCCAGGTTACCAGGTCACAAATTAAACATGCTGACAAACAACGGCGGACTTAATCACAACCGCGTCTCAGGGGTGTTTCTGTGCAGCTGAGCCTCCTCAGCACTCACCATTCAACTTCCTCTGTCTGCTCCCCCCTTTTCCAGCTGCAAGTGGTGCAGTCCCAAGTCTGTCAATGTATTAACACCTTGGCCCACTCCCTGCCATTGGAACGAGATGGACTAATGAGGAGGGAGGGGCTGCTTCGGCTATTCCCCTGCAAACTGACTGCTGTTCTGAGCATGGATAAAGAGGACGAGGAGGCTGGAAACTAAAACTGTAACAACGCTTGCTCAGGTGCAACACTAACGGAGCACACTTTCAAGAAATGCTGTGGTGTTTTTCACATTTGTTGACTAATACTTTGAAAATCACTTCACTGGTGGAAGCAATCTATAATGTTCCGGATAGATATCTCATTAGTAGTTGTCCCCTGCCCTTCGCCTATTTCCATTTAATTGCCCATCCTGTTCAAGTGACAAGGGGCTCATTAGCACTCGCGTCATGTCTTTTCCCTTGATAAAGAAACAGACACTAAAGTCACAACCGCAGGGGGAAAAGCTGAAGTATTGACCCATGTGATGAATGTGCAGCGGTAAATCGATGCCAGAGATGTGACTTTGAGACGGTTGTGCAATAAACACAACATTAATCTGGTGACGCATTATGGGCGAGATGGTTCGACACAATAAGCCACGTAGACAACAATAGCATCTACATTCGAGGCTGTGATTCTGTACGATTATACGTGTGGTCTCCTCTCAGAAGAATGACAGTAACCCTGTGAGAAGAAACCCTATTCCGCGAGGAGAGTGGATTTATTACCTAGGCATCTTTTATGAGCTCAGTGAAGTGACATGTTGCCTTTTATCATCAGTAGCAAAGAAAACAACTATAAAATTCTGCCACTGGCATTTCATCATTCAAACATCTGAGTCAGCAAATGTGTGCATCTCCTCGTCATGTTGTCCTTTCATATCAATCTCAAATTTGGAGATTGTGTCATATTGGTTGAGTTCTTAAACAGTGATTCTTCAAATGATGAGGGTTTCTTTAAATGAAGAGTAAATTAACTGCAAATGACTCATGAATTCCTCCGTTAAATAAATAAGCAGAAATAGTTTAATATTACTGTTTGACATAACTTCAGACTATGCCAAATAGGCTGCTTTAAAAAAGGTTGAAGCCATTATAACTTTTTGACTCTTGGAATGTGGGACAAATAGTAAAATGACCACCAACTCAATCTCTAAAGTCTAAACCATCTATTTTTAATATTTCTTTGTGATTTTCTTTTGATGGGCCTAACTAATGCCAAAACATTTCACTTTCACTCCCTGAGCTCTCCTGCAAGTGAAACTCAGCACAACAAAACAGGGTAAATATAAATTAATTAAGTTAGAATTGCATACTTGTTTGTTGCGATAACATAGCGTTAATAAAAACATGTGCACACTCATTCCCATCCCCCTTACTGAAATGAATAGGAAGTCTTGCAGTAACGTTGCAGTTTGCTCGGACGTCGGCCATGTTGAGTTGCTCTCTGTCAACGTTGACTTCACACAAGTTGAGAGACAGTATAGTTACTAAGAAAAGACAGTTATGAAGTTGAGTTATCAGATGAGAGTAAACCGTTTTCTCTACAGAAGCCGCTAGGCGATAAGGTGCCGGTTTTCGTTAACTTGAGTCGACCTTCGCGTGCCTCGGTAAGCTAACGTTTGCTCACTATTTTGCTCACTAACAAAGTTTGTTGTGTTGTGTGTTTCCATTTTAAGCCCCAACGAGCATTTCATTGGGGTTTGAGAACATCAAGTGTCTAAAGGGAATACCTTTCACGTTTAATGTTGAGTCATTTTCTAAACAGTATTCACCACCTTGCGTTACGTTAATAAACAACATGGGAATCTTATGCATCACTTCTAACGTGGAGTTCTTAAAGTTACTCCGCGTATTGCTCGTATACAGTACATGTTTCTTGAGAGTATGGTTATTATTAGGTTTGAAGAGTAAAATAAATTTACCTTATTGCTTACTCAGGTATTGGTGAAGCTAAAATGGTTTGATTAGATTTTCATGTTTGATATTTCTTCACTGCAGGAAGCATATGTTGTACTTTAGTGTTGTTATGATACTTATGATACTGATATTTATGATACTGCACAACATATGAGAAACATGTTTAAATATGAAACATGTTGTGTTAATGTTGCACTAAAACAAGGTGTACTCACTAAGGAGTGGGTTACACAGGTATTGCACAGTCGGTTTTTAGACCTATAAGAATGTTAATTTCCAAAATCAATGAATCGTGAAATGAAATGAATGCCACAATTCTTGTTTTTATTTTGCAGCGCCTCCTCCAGCTGCTTTGACATTACATCTAAAGGTCATAACATAGAGTAAGGCACAGAGGTATTTAAAGTGATCCCTGTAGGTCGTGGTGATGCAGTGTGGACACGGGTCCTCCTGGTCCTTGACTCCAACTTCAGATCAGGACGTCCGAGGCTGTAAAGTAAAACAAAGATGTCCTCTAGTCCATCGATCAATGTACATTCATCCTTATCATCAGCCAGTTTGCCCTAATAGATACAAATACATGATTTATTTAAATCCTGTAAACTGAGCCCTAACGGTGCTAAATCACATAATGTATATTTATAACAGCTGTTTGCTTGCGACTAAATATACAATATAAAGCCTTTCATACCTCAGTATTGTGGTGATATGAGCCACTGTGACTAGAGGAGCGTTTCTAAACACTGTGACATGATATAAACCCCACACACCCAGTAAGCGACCCGTGTACAGTCCATCCCAGACTGTGGACCCTTCTCTGCCACCTCTACATGACTGATCTGCAGCGACTTGTGCCAACGGGGCCAAAAGGGCTTAAAGAAGCAGAACATTTGCCATCTTTTATGTAACAACATAAAAGACTGAACGAAATGCTTGAGACCTTGTCGGCTGCATTCTTGTAAAAACTCAGCGCTCCCTGGGGAAGATCAGAATTGTTCATGTGTCTGTGTTGCGGCTGTAAGCAAAGGATGCAACGTCTTTCTTTGTCATATTTCTCCATTACATCCAGAGCAGTTACAAGTTCTAATGTGGATGAAATGTCCATAACTACCCTGTGCTGACAATGCAATGGATGTTTACTGCGAATGAATCTCTCCCAGCTGCCATGCCTACAGAGAATGTATGCAGCGAGGCTTATTTATTCATGAGCGAACTCCTGATGGACCAATGAGATGTAAAGGCCACCGCCACCAACACAGTGTTTCTCATGCTCCCCTATGGGAAGGAACGAATCATCTCCACAATACACCAGACACCAGCAATGACCGAAGGTTGATCTTGGGATTTGTAACCGAGAAACATAAAAAACAAACAATTCCAAAGCCATGTAACATTAAAAGCTACAAGCTAAATAATAATCATAGTAAAAAAACAAAATGTTTTGCCACTGCCACTAACATTTATTTTTAAAAGCTTAATAATGCCTATTCATTTTAAATATTCAAACAGCAAAACATGCATTCACATACATGAATAGTGAGTGCGAGAGAGGATTTTCCGACATAAATGACGGATTATACTGTTTGTAGAGGTGGACTTTATGGATGAGCGTTTGTATTGGATTACATACAATTTGAATAGTGTCCTTGATAATGTGGCCGCTGAGTGTAACGTTATGATGGAAGTTTTGATTCTGGAAGATATAGTGAACCAGTGATATTGTTGCGCCCTCTAGTGGTTCACATTGTAGCAGCAACAGACAATGTGACGCCCGACCAGGAGAAGAGATGATTCAATACAGCTCGTTTCATCTGGATATGAGAATAGGGGAACCGCTCAAATACAATCTGCACACATTGATATTATAAAAAAAGGAAGTTTACTTTGTAATGCTGTTCTGTTGACAGGTTAGTTTAATCTGCTGTTCTACAAGATCAGTACAAAACAAATATAGATTGATTTTCCACAGGTTTGCACAATCAGTCTCATGTCTCTGAACGCTAAGCATGGTAATCTTCTTCCATCCCTCCATCTCCACTCCGGCTGACGCGGCTGCTGAGAGCGACCACTGCCATCTGGGCTGCAACAGGGAGCGGTAACCAAGACACCTCTTCAACATGTACGCTCCATCAGCAAGACACAAGATAGAGGAGTAGCCTCTTTTACATTGAAAATAAGAAGGAGAAGAGAAAATTATACAAATGTAAGTTTGGATCAATCGAAAGGCATCAACACTAATAACATTACAACTAAATAGATGCTTAATGTCCACAACCATGCAGCTTTGCAGAGCCCTGTAGCTCCATGGTCTGTTGTGAATTATTGTGGGATGACTGGCAGCACGCTGCAGGCCTATGTTTACTCTAGGAACATCCAGAGAAAAAGGCTTTTCTTCAAGAGTGCGGTCTGAAAAGCTAAGGTAGTGTGTTCAGAAAAGCTCAATAAATAAACAAAGAACTAAGCTCTTCTTAAATAGAACATAATGCAGTGGTTTGTGCCATTCAAATCAAGGCTTATAACGGGGAGCATAATGAGCACAGATGGATAAATATGACTAAAGTACAGTGAGACTCAATAAATGTGAAGTTTGACATTTGGTTGTTTTTTAGCTGAGAGCATGGCAGGTACACCACACGGGCAGAGAGGAAGGCTCTGCAGAGAGGATCACAGGGACAGCTCTTCCTTCCATGGACCCCATGTGCAGCGCTGTTGGAGAAGAGCAGAGGGAATCATCGGAGACTCAAACACCGCACACACAACCTGAGACTCAGCCGAGCGGACAGCATCGTCACCCACAGCACACACACAAGTTTTCTCAACAGCTTCTTCCCTGCCAGTCAGACCGATGACAAAACAACTATTCAAAAATGTGTACTATCTGAGAAAAATGTGCAATATCCCCACATGACCTTCCCCCACCTCTCAAAATGTACAATATCCCCATATAACTGTCCCCTCTCCCCTCTTTCTTTCACAAGCTAGGAACCGCCCTCTTTATTTATTAACCTCTGCCTTCTCCTTTTTTATGTTCATAACCGTAAAAAAAAAAAATGTACCTAATACTGTATATGTCCATATACTGTATATGTCCACACCTTATGTACAGCGTGTTTATATATATTTCTTATTATTATAGTATGTTTGTATCTCTATTGACTCGGAGAGCCCTGCAAAACAATCCCAATGTATCTGGACTGTTGTTCTAGGCACAAATGGCAAAACACAACCACCTTGAGCCTTGAGCCTTGTATGCCGGTGTTCTGCTCTCCAACCGTATTCCCTCTCTTGTTCAGCGTCTTCATCAGTAACAAGCCGGCAGTCACTGTGATTCATCCTGTTGTCTGGACGCCCTCGTGCAGAGCGCTCGTAGCACTGTCTGCAGACTGTCAACTCTTTTTTCTCTCTCTCGCTCTCCTGAGATGGACGACCTCATCTCTGCCATCGCTCTTGGGCCGCCATCGATTAGCGCTGCTCGCTGTCTTCTTCCCCGTTCTCTTGTTCTCTCCTCCCTCCCTCTTTTACCTCATTTAATCGCTTATTTTCACCACACCCAATTTCACCATTGATTTTCTCTATTGAAATACAGGGTGGCGAGAGCTTGATGTCTCTTTTTGCAGCGTGCTCTTTTTATGTCCAGCAAAGCCTGCAGAGGGACACAGATTACCACCGCAGGAGCCATTGACCATATATTCACGTGCTTTTCACAACTGTTGGTTTGACGGGATGGTTCAAATGATGAAGTGAGAGTGTCATTCAGGCTGTAAAGACGCTACGCTTTGGGGTCAGCCGCATGTTGCCTCAGTTAAAATCCGCCATCGCAGCCATGAACGCTGGCAACAGTCTGCCATTAAAACCATAAACAACAGAGCAAAGGGTGAAATGACTCGGTCATAACATCTGGCGAGTCACTGGGTTTGATGTAAAGTTCTGGGCTCGAGAAAAAGTGCCTTTGCTCTGAGCTCCATGGCCATTAGTGGGAATGATTATCACCATATATTTCAACCTGTAGTCGCCTACTGAAGTTTTAGGTAATAGCAACTCCAAGGTCTCGCTCGTGACAGTAGGGAAACAAATGATTATTATAAGAGGTTAAAGGTAATAGGACATAATTCACAAGGCCGGCAAAAGAGTTTCTGGCTGTAATCAAAGCTGGTTTTCATACACTGGAGGTGCCTGTTTGACAGGCTGTTTGTCTGGCTGCATGAAGTTGTTACACACTGCTCTCCATACATGTGGCCATTTTAAGAGGAACATTATTTTGAGTAGCATGATTTTGATTATGATTTAATCAATCACTACAATATCTAAAAGCATATTCAGGCTTCAGGACAATTGTTAATTTCCAGATCTTGTTCTCCACATTTAGAGAATATACTGTAGAGGTGAAACACTGGAGAAAACATTCAGAGCTTTTACTCAAGTAAAAGTACAACTAACTTAAACGTGCACTTAAGTAAAGCACAGGATTAAATGGTTACTCGCATTCTGCCACTGGTGAAATGTTTAAAGCTAAATACCTGATTACATTTTCAATTGCCAAATTAGTACACCCTCTAATAATTCACAGAACTTGATACTCAGCCTAGATATGTACACAGCGAAGACAAAGTAAAAGACATGGACCAGTGGCAAACACGTGTATTCACTGGTCAGTGATCATAAGCAGTGGATACAAGGGCAGGACATTACATTCTGGTTGACTGTTAATCACTAGATGGCATCATTAATGTCGCTGTGCTTCCAGAGGTGATGGTGAGGAGTCGGCTTGAGACTAGAAAGTCCATCCGCATTGCACATGTCGGTCTGTTGCTGCACGTTCGGGAACAACACAAGCTGCACGCTGCACTGGAGGACATTTGTCTTTCTGCAAAACCAGGATGTCATTGAGACACATACCACACACGTCAGCTTCCTGTAGAGATCAGTGTGAATCTTCAATGAATGCCGAGTCAGACTGTGTGGTTCACCATATAGTGAGTGGACTGTAGGGCCATCCACTCTGGTATCTGATGTCAGCTGGTCTTCCAGCAGGGAAGTTAACAGGCCAGATTAAACCAACACTGGTTTCTGGCTATAACGATAGAGAAGCATGAAATGAATTCAAGCAATAGAATTCGGATCACTTGTGACCAGGAGATATATTCCTAATTCTTATTGAAGTAAGAAAAACATTGCACAAAGCCCACACGACTTTTCTGAAAGTCTTAAAAGTAAAGCCCCACAGATGTATAGTGGCTTAAGAAGAAAATAACACTGTCAAAACACACAGACTTCAACAGTTGCCTGTTTGATACACAAAGGCCGCTGCTCTTTAGTCTTTTTCCTTGGGGTCAAGGGTGAAGCCTGGCGAGGCCAACATGATCTTGTTAATAAAACAATAAACAGCAGTCTTCTCTCAAATACCCCCCAGTCAGCACCCTCACCAGCCAGGTTGGTTCTCTGAAAGCTTCACTTTCATCCCCTGACTCCTCACTCAGACAACAGCTAGCATACAGGCTGCACTGAGGACCTGAACATACGAATGATAATACAATAATTTTGAATCATTTCTACCACAGGAATATAAGTCTCATTTGTATCATGAAATTCAGTTTACACATGAGTGCTAAGAGGGAGTTTAATAAGACTTTGTTTAATCTCTGCCCACCATATGTGATGTTCCTGCGTGTTTGAAATCTAAGATCCGTCACAGAGGGGGGCCCTGTGGCCCTGTGGCTCCCAGGACACCTGATACTCTGCGTGCTCCAGGGCCGGTGAGAAGAAAAAGAGCACAATTGGATTAGATACCAAAATAGGGTCAGTGTTTGTTTTAATCAATCCGGTGACACAGGGAGCTCTTGAAAGCACTGGGCGAAGAGAGCCTGGAGAGAGAGAAAACGAGAGAAAGAGAAAGGGAGAGGGAGTAATGGAGACAGATAGTGAAAGAGAAGGAGAAAGGGGAAAGAGAGACACAGAGGGCAGCCGGGGTGATTGGTCCCCAGGCTATGGCTGGATAATGGAGACTGGAGGCTGGAGGGAAGCCGTCTGTGGGGTGGCTGGTCTTTCAGAGGTCACTGTCAGGTTTCCAAACCAAGGGGACAGTGGTCACTTCCAGCATTCGGCAACATGAGCTTTGACAGACGCGGTGAAGCCGGTTGGTTTTCCCCTCAACACCAACACATTATCTGATAAAGATCATCCACGAAACTACACTGCAAAAAGTCAGCCTCATAAAACAAGGAAGAAAAGTAATAAAATGAGGGAATTTTACTTGAAATAAGCCAAATTATCTGCCAACAGAACAGGAAAATTTGACTTGCCAAGATTTCTTAAAACAAGTGAAATGCTCCAACATTACAACTGCCTTGTAGGAAGAAATATATTGTCAGTCAAAAAACAAGCAATTTGAGATATTTCATTTTACTTAGATTTTAATTTTTGCAGTGTGTCTGTTGAAGATGACTCGTCTCCACCGCTGCTTCGTTGGCTTTGGGTTGATGAAGACTCAAATTAAGTTATTGTAAAAGACATTTGAAATCTGAGGCTAGGAATATCTACTTTATAGTCTCAGCCTGTGCTAACTGAATACCAAACATTTTTTGTAATCTAAGGCACAATTCTAAGTTTAGAAAGTGAGAGTGCCGACTCTTCTGATTGAGGAAGATAGTGTACCCTGTCAGGCAGGAAAGATTGAGTGTAAGTGCAAGGCTTTGACTCTTTTTCCATCCAGCTCGCTGCATACACTCCCTCGCCAAGTCAGTGGACTGTGGCTCTTGGGGAGCGAACGGTGGTCGCAGCTCACTAGACTTTCCATGGCATGCCCGGCTGAAAATCCTTACTGGGATACACCGCTGAATTTCAAATGTCAAAAATAATTTTCCAATTCCTGGGACAAATTCAGCGTGTATTGGGGGTAACTATCGTTTCCTACGGACAGAAACAAAAAGAGCAGTATTCTTCTGGCCTATAATCTGCGATCTCACATCCCAGCTCCCTGAAACAGAAAAGACAGGAAAGTCTGTGAATTACAGATCTGGTTCATTACCAACCTCAAAGTCCATCTCAGATTCATGTTCAGTGGAGTGGCTCCAGACTGTGGATCTAAGTGGTATTACAGATTAAGGTTTTAGCTGTCTGGCCTTGCGAGTTACTTTAATTAGTTCTGAAATACCCGTTGAGTCATGACATATATTACATTCTTTAAATGAGTGATATTTCCCGTTCAACGCCACCCTTGTACAGTCCACTGACCTCAGAGTATTGTTGCATACAGAGAGGGACAAAGAATTCAAGAGCACCCAGGTGAGAATAGAGCGGAAATACAAATCCTCACGTTATTGCTGTGTAGCGTAACACAAATTGATGGCTAGTGTGATCTTTTAGTCTAGTATGCAGTTGTTCAGCTGTGAGAGGGTGTGCATGTTGGTGTGCATCTAGACACACACTATGTGTGAGTCCAGGAGCAAGAGGGAGCGTGTCCCAACTCCTCTGCATATCCACCAGCCTTTGGTAATGGTATCCCTTGGTCGGAAGTGCAAATCCTGCTGCAGCGAAGTGGCCCATAAATTTGATTTTCTGAAACTTGGTGCAGACGTAGTCTCCAGTGTGTCGTTTACTGAAGCGCTCAAAACCCACTCGTCAACTGTAGCATTCATTATGATTACATAAATCCACTAAACTTCATTGGTGCATCGTCACATACCTCGAATGATCTCCGTCGCGCATCGGCCCTTTGCTGCTGCATGGCTTCGTCCCTATAAGTCAAAGCAACAAGTTAGTTTCAGTCTAGTTGAACCTCCAGTGCCGCAATTTATCTCTTTTTAAAAAGTGAAACATGTTGAAAACATTACAACTCAGCCTCTTGCTCTCTGGGCCCAGAGATTACTGTGATGTGCCTGCTGAAAGCTTTTCCAAATCACAGAGAAATCAACTGAGTAAGTTCAGATTTCTGCAGCTGCTTTCTATTTCTCAATGTGCAGAGTAATTCCAAACAGTTTATTTTCTATCCAGCCACTTCAGCCCCCAAGGTCATTGGCTTGTTCTCTTTCTAAACAGGCAGCATTCTCACAGGTCCTTTCTTGGTGGAAGTCCACTCAGTCTAATTTGCTGGTCTGCTCTTCCCCAGAAGACTTGTGACCGCCTCATTCAGATGAGTTCCTATGATTTACAGACCTCATCTTTTGCCTGAGATCTTCTGATAACGACACAGCGGGGCCACTTTCTGCTGCATGAGGCCGTTCACACAGAACAGAAGAACATGTATTGTGTTGATTGAAAAATATGTTTTCTGTGTCTTTTATAATCTTTTAGACATTGTGCAGACCACCAAGTAATAAGCCAGTCCCGTTGCCTAAATGTCCATGCATAACAAAACTGTAACTGCAGCTGTGTCCTGCACAGTAAACATACATAACATTAACATGTTAATACATTCGAAAGTGGAGTCACAGCGGAGACAAACCCCTCGCCGCTCACTTCAGCTGCTGTGGGTGAAGCGGTGCATTATGGCCAGTGTCTGGGTGGCTGTTTGAGGGGTCGTGCTCCGTGCCCAGGCCCTCAGGGCCCCAGTAGCAGGACGGCCCGAGCATCCGCTGTGACGATGACCCCAGCTATATCCCTGTGGAGTTTGGCTTGTACAGCTGTATCTGATTGGATAGGAACAAAGAGCTGGGCTAGGAGTTTGGCATTCAGCAGATATAATAACTATACGGATATTATACTCTCACTAATATTCATGAGTGTGTTGATCTGTATTTCTCAAAATGATGGGGAAATGCTTGAAAGTACAAGAACGGTTTAAATATGCAAAATGTGATTTTTTTGTTTCTGTAAGACATGCATAATATTACGGTCCTAATGTTAATGGAGCTATGTTTTGAGTATTGTTGTTAAGGAGATCGCGTATAAAAAAATAACAGTATAGATGTCTGTGTCTTTCACATCATGCCTCATTTGTGAATCCTATTAAATATCAACTAAAAAAATAATCTGACACTACTGATAGGAACATATAAAATATGAGCACGACCAGTTATTATTTTGCAACTGTCATCCCTTCATTCAGCTGAAATTGCAAAAGCAGACGGATTTATTGTGAAGCACTCAGAAAAGATATCGAGTTTGTTCTTCCGTGGACTTTCAGAAGTATTTATCCAGAATTTAGCTGACAGGTTTCTTCCAAATCTTTTTAAAAGGCTGGTAAGCTACCGGAGACCTCGTGTGAGTCAGAAGTCATCTTATTTGATACGCTGGAGAGGAGGTCGCTGCCAAAGCCGCAGGTCTGGAGCCTCCGGATGTGTGTGTGTGTGTGTGTGTGTGTGTGGGTGTATGTGTGTTTGTGTGCGTGTGTGTGCGTGTGTGTGCGTGTGTGTGTGTGTGTGTGTGTCACAATGCCAGAGCCATCAACACGCTGTCACACACATTAATGTAGACCTGCAGTATGACATATTTATGGACAATCACCAAAATCTCAGCAAAAAGTCAATTTGAAAAGCAGGTTTTCCCGTCGAAGATTTAAAATCAATTGTTACATCATAACGATCGATTTTAAATGTGTATTTAGGTTAGCAGTAGTTACTATAACAAAGTTGTCTCTGCCTAATCTGTATGCATAGGCCTGATGTTCTGTAAAACTGTAAAACTAAAGAAAATATAGGTTATTTTAAAATATAGGTTATGTTTCTAATTTAAAAACAGAGGATAGGTTTTTTGTAGTTTTGCAATGTCTTGATTCACGCAGAGCACGAATAATGTCGCGTGTTTTGTATTTCGATAGGATAGAATTTTCTCAATTTAAATGCATTTCACTGTAGGCATGAACTGAACGGCAATAACATTATTTTTTATTTTTCGTTTGGAAAAACTACATTTAAAACACGAATTAAAGGAATTATCCAATACAAATGTATTGTTTATACTTCATTCATTTAATTGCTTTATTTGATTGTTAAAAAATGGAAATGCAGCCTTAGAAAAGTTGGATATGATATGAGAATTATCAATACGGCAGAGAAAAAATCTGAAGAGAGCGGTTTGTTTAAATCATGAGTGATAAACGATTTGAATAACTCCGGAAAATAATCCCGATTGTCTGAACGCGCTGGAAGCAAACGCTCGCACCAAATATTCTCTTTCGCTGATGTAAAGGATTCAATAAACTGATCAATAATGTTAAGTATTAACGGCCAACATGATAACAAGGGCAATCTATTTAGCTGAGTTTATGTTATTATTTTGTCATTATAGCATTTTCACTCCATGTCATACTTTACAGCGGGTTGGAGGTTAACTTGATTTATGAAGAATCATATTAATTTATTATCTAAGAAGATTATTTTAGGATATACCATACATAGTTTTATAAATATAAATAACTTATACTAAGTCTAAATTATCTCCCATTATATCAGGATTCATTATTATCTTCTACTGTATTTTTTAATGGATATTAATGTAAATGTACTTTTCAGCATAGTCTACTGACAGGCATTATATTTTCTTCGAGGATGTCTTGATAACATGGACACGATTAATATACTGACCGGAAACCGTGTCCGTGGGACAGGAAAACCCGAGGAGGTTCCCGTCCTCTGGCTCTGGGAAATTAAAAGCAATGATATCCAGTTTGCGCTGTTTACCGCGGCTTGACAACCTGCAATGCAACCCGAGACCGGCAGTGTTGGACAAAAAAAAGCATCAATACGATTTAGCTATTAATAATGATCCCACTCGTTATGCGTTTAAAGTAATATAAACCATGCCCTTAATATCTTAAAATGCATTCTGTCATGGATAATTCTTTCGGGCCGACTTCAACCTTAAACTTAGCCAATAGGGTCACGGCTGACTTGCTTCCACCTAAAGGAAATATCTTTAATTTTTCATTTATAATATCATGATATCTTATTCTAACCTGCGCCGAAACGAGATATGTTATATGCTGCTATGCAGATGAGATAGTGCTGGATTTAATTGGTCTATATCATTATTAATTTTAACATCACATTTACATATGCAGCCGCATATGCTGACCGTTAGCAAAAACAATACCCTAACTATACATTTGTTTTAACGGGAATTGGCATTGGTTGTTGTCTTCTCCGTTACGCATGCGCGCGCCTTATATATGGCCTCTCTCGGCCCGCTCTTAAAACACACTTAGGGATTATTTATTTGTAGCCGGCGTGTGTCTGCTTATCGGAGCCGGAGCTGATACTTCCAGATGGTTCTGCTAAGATGCGTGTTTACGGATCCCCGCAGCCGGTGAGCAGGAGGAGGCTGCACCGGTCTGTCCTTCATTAGCCGGTCCGAGCTGAGAGGCACCGACAGGCCCGGTGTTCCCTCACACACACCGGCAGCTTCCCTCTGGTCCAGCTACTGTGCCAGCCTTCTCATTCAGCTCCGGGACTTTATCTAAAAAAGGTTTAATAAGTCATATTAAACTGCTAAAATGGCGTAAGCTTGCGCCACATGCTCAGCTGTTGCTGTAGTTTATGTTTTGGTTCATACAAAACTGTTTTATAGGTCTGGCATAATAGCGGCCTCTATATTCATAATGGAAAAAGTAAATGTGCAACAGAAACAATTTGGTGAGTTAGGTCATCTGGGCCTTGTCAGCATGCAGTGTTTGGGATTTCAAACATCCAATGTCTAAAACTATATAGTGGGACAACAACAGCACAACTACAAATAATATTACAATCAAATGTAATGAGGCTTAATTAAGACACGTTAGCTCATGTCATAGTATTCAGAGTAGGGCAGTGAAATTAATCTTCAATGTTTTATTATCTGTCAAAGTAAAGGGTGGAAAATGATATCTTGATACAGTCATATTCTACCCCAACATGAATGACAGACTTTGTCTTTCTTTGTGACAGATGTGTAGCTGCTCATCCGGCGTGTTTCGGAGGTGGATCCTAACGCTCAGTGGGCTCCATGACGCCTCATAAGAGGTCAGACAGAGGACAGCAACCCCACTTCCCATTTCCCTTTCGAAACCTCAACCCCCACCGCTATACAGCAGACCAGCTTACGCTTCCCAGAATGCACCTCTCCAGTCGGCTGACCCAAGGGTCGGCAGCTGTCAATCACATCCTCAGCTGGCTCTTCAGCTTCTGGACATAGACTGGAGATTGTGAGGGAGGCCTCTGAGAGGAGCCCTGGCTCTGCATATGGGATCATCTCTGTGCATTCATGGCGGGTAATTCAATTAGCTCTCCTTCTCCTATTCTAATGCAAACCTCAGGTTGAATCACCACCCTGTACGTGAGAGGAAAGGCCCTAGGCAGAGATGGCCAGACAAAGACAGCCAGCTTATGAAGCGCAGAGTTGTACTTCATGCTCACTCGCTGCTAACGTTGCTTATAGGTCGATCATAATAACTTCTTCTATGTGCTGGTGGAGGATCACACAGATTGTCATTGTGTTTACTCTCTCCCCACATGAATCAGTATTCACAATTATAATGTGACCAAGTTATCATTTACACTTTAACAACATAGGATTTTATGTAAAAAGATAAGTTAGTTGTGTCTGTGTCATATGCAAGCCATTGAGTCATGTGTGTGAGTGTGTGTGTGTGTGTGTGTGTGTGTGTGCGTGTGTGTGTGTGTGTGAGTGTGCACAAGAGAGGATGTAAGGTGTAACAGGGTGTGACAAAGCTATGCAGGCTGACAGGCAGGTCCAGAGGATGTTGTGGAGGGAGGGAAGTGGCTCTCCAGCCCGAGGGCCGCTGGGTGCGCGGGGAGAGTGCAGGGTCACCTTTATGCACGCTGTCTGTGCCCAGAGCCGGGAGGCAGCTGGGGACCTGGAACTCCCAGCAGGCTGAACTGATTTCCTGTGCAGGGTCATGCCCAGGACAGGCTTGGAGGACAAGAGTTTAGGACCACGGGGGGAAACTGGTCATATATGGACTGCACGCTGATGCTATTTTCTGCCGTTTCCCTGCTTTCCACAACCACATTGTTCCCTGTGAGTGGGTTCAGTAAAAATGCACAAAAATCTGAGTCAGAGTAAATATCAGAATGTCAGATTTTTCGGTGCATGAATGAATGGACCCCCACTCCTTGTGTATAATTAAACAAAGCAGCACACAGACGTGCACATGACTCATGAGGCTTTGATTCCTCAGCAAATAGCTTATCCATAATCCTCTACATGTTATGCTCTCTTGATGCAATATTCATATAAACACTGTTACCTGCGGCTGCTCTGAGATCAGAGCGAAGACGTTCTTCCTCTTGCCCACATTTCTGGAATGCATTTATTCAGCTGGGTTCAGGCTTCGCTGCTCCGGGCTACAGAGGACAAGCTTGTCACGAGATTTCAGAAACATATCCGTGTCCTCCCTGTGTATACATCTTAAAAACGTATACTCCCCTCTAACAGAATTATGATGTTTTAATGGTGGTCAGCCGACAGTTTGATGAATGTTGGCGAGTACATGCAGGCTGAGGTTTACGGGGATGAATACCTCAGAGTGTGGGAGGGTGAAAGGTGGCACTGTGGTTGTGATTAACATGACAGCGTGGCCTTTTCTAGCCTGCACGCTCTACTGACTTAAACATGTTAATCTAAGTCATGTCACACATAAATGTCATTAGGCCTTATATCCAAGGTCACTAATCATTTTAAACCTGAAGGAGCTCTTCCTCACCGTGGAAGCGTTCACGTCTTGCAATTTGACTGGAATTTTCTTTTTTTTCATTACTACATTTTTGTTAGTTTTTGGTAGAGAGGAGAACAGTTTGTGATAGTTATTGGCACATTAGAAGAGTATCATATTGGAGTTTCTTGGGGAGAAAAAACAGTTGCAAGGTTTCTCAGCTTTTCTTTATTTGTCATTGCAATTCTGATGCTAAAGATTTAGAGCCATCATTCACATCTTAACTGCAGATGTGTTGTTGCACAGCTTTTTTCCCTGTTGGATCTGTAACATGTCCTGTGGACACTTTGATATTTCAGAGCTCAAAATGGAATGAAATGGGGCTTATGAGGCTTTTCAGCCCAAATGGAGCCCATGTTTACACACTTGTCCGTCAGTTGAGCAGCGTGCAGCCTCAGGTATCCAAGAGATGGCGAGATGTCCCCAAATCCAGCGGTACCGTGTCTGAACTGTTAAGTGCACTGTGTTTAGAGAGGTATATATAGATTGGAGATAACATGTCATGTCAAAAGCCTTTTATCTTACTCCCGAGTCCAACTCAGTTTCGAGCTACATGTAAAATAAATAACAAATTTGTGCTCTATATCATATTTCTACTTTAACTTTAGATGTTATTATTTTTATTATTACAGTTGTCAAATCTTTGCAAGTCCCACAACTATTTAAAAATCGTATTGCACTAATTAAAACTGCATTTCCATGCAAGCAGGATAGGAGAACGTTATGACCATTTCTGTTTCCATCATTTCTAAAAGAGTTCCAGTGAAACCACAGGAAATCAAGACCATACTTAGAGCTGGATGACAAGGAAATGGCCAAGTGCATAAAGTCAGATACATCAGTAAAGTAAATCTGTTTGTTTTAATAATGACAACCTTTATTTCGGCCTTACATTGATTCATTGTTGCATTGTCCTCAATTTTGTTGATTGAATAATCATTATGTTTTTATTAGTTGACGCTAAAGGTAAAGTCTTAGAAATTGTCCTTTTAGATGTGGCTAATATTATTTAGATAGCTTCCGAAATCCCAAATATCTCCATGGGGTTGATATAGAAGCTGCTGAACATGCCGTTACATCGCGGGATGAATGGAGACGAATATAACAACGACATTGTTTTCTTTAGCTGAATCTGTTCAGAAAAAAACCCGGCAAAGACTAAACTAAACAGATGGCGCTTTAATAGTTAAATAAAGGATCTCAAAACATTTTTATATTTTGTTCATAATTATCATGTTTAATGATTGTGTTTGCGTATGAATGTTAAATGGCTGCTGTGGCAAATAGTGTGACCGTAGCAGTCTTTTGAACTGATTGCACATATTTTGCAATTCTCATTTTTTTCTCCATTATTTCCATGAGCCTTTTTAATGGACAGAAAAGAAACATTGAATTTGGTCCTTTGTGTCAGCTTCGATGGATGTGCTTTTCTGAAATAGCGGCAGAACGACACGTTTATTGACAATCAAATATTAAATCGTAACCAAAAAGGATATATATATATATATATATATATATATATATATATATATATATATATATATATATATATATATATATATATATGATCACTGAGGTAGAATGATTTAGTAACTTAGAAGAAAAAAAGGCAGTCTGACAAAGAATACTGACAATAACACATGAGGCCCACTCGTTATGACCGACTGTAACACAGCAAATACATTATAGTAAAACGAAATTTACGTAAAAGAATACATACAAAACAGAAATAAATACAAACAACATGACCTTCTTGGAAGAGTACTCGGCCAGTTGCGTAAACTGTTGCGTCGTGTTGTGCTGTTTCTGCTGGTGACGAGGCCCAGAACAATGTATGGAATGGAATATGAACCAAATGGTTAATTGGAGGGACAGAAACCAAACGTGATTGAATTTTTGGCGGATTATATAAGACGGCTGGATGCTGCAATAGACACCACACACACACGCACACACACACACACACACACACACACACACACACACACACACACACACACACACACACACACACACACACACACACACACACACACACACACACACACACACACAGCTCTCTCTCTCTCTCTCTCTCTCTCTGACACACACACTCTCCAGCGCCGGTTTCACGGGTCTTTGTTTCTGATCTGTTAAATCCCACCCACTTGACATGGACCCAGTAGAGAAACAAACGGTCCAGTCCGGCGCCCACACCACCAGCGCCCAGTCGCTGTTGTCTATACTGCCTGCTGGACGCGTACGATGGAGACAGAGAGTTGTTTGCCTTTCTCTTCGCAGACCAGTAGGAGGACGCCAGGTAACTCACCGAGACTGGAGCACAGCGGCCCCGGCTCCTTTCTCCCCTGCGATGAGCTGCAGAAAGCCTCGCATCTCCCGCCTCCTCTTCCTCACCGCCTCAGCCTGCGCGGGGACCTGTACGCCGCCGCCATGGGGAGGTTTGGGGATGCTGCGGCGGACTTTACGCACGGCGCTGCCTCCGCCAACCCGCCCGCCTCCCCGTCCAAACACAGCAAGTTCTTGGAGAATATACACCAGGATCCAAAGGGGACAGCGATTAACGGGAAGCCGGCGTTTTATGACAACAGCTCGGAAGGTGAGTAAGAGAGAATTGATGTGTTATAAACTAAACTAAACGAATTGACGACGAGTAAAGGTCGGAGCAACAGCGATATCTTCACTTGTTTTTTTATGAAATATCTTTGAATTAATTAAAGCAGACTTGCTCGACAATACAATATATTTTAATAAGTGATATTCTTTTTTCTTTTAAATGAAAGTATAGTTTTGCCAATGATGTCGGATGTGTGGAAGTGCACGAGCAATTCCTCTCCAATTCTGACATTTTACATTAATTATTCTAAATAATAAGGTATCGAACACGGCAATAATCTGTATCCCTGTTTAATGTATAAATCAATTAATTAATATAAATCCAGTGGATCAGTTTTCCAGTAAGACAGTTTTTGCAGTTTGCAGTTTGCAGATTTGGTAAGTGTGTGGTTTCAACTAATAATTATACAAAAGTGTTGATTGATTTTTATTGGCTATTCAAATGAAGACAGGGTTGTGATAAAAATGTCAACAAGTTATCTTTCACTTGACAGACCTTGATTTAAAGTCAAAGAGGTTAAAGGTCATCTTGACAGCCAGTTGGGTGTGTCGTGGCAACAAGTCAGTTATCAGGTCTATTGATACATTTTAGTCCTTGCACTCTTTTTTAAATTGCTTCATATTCTTTTCATGAGCACGTTTTGTATAACTCATCCGAATTCACCTTGAATTTGTACTCAAAAACCGTCAGACATAACGGCCTAAATGTCCACATGGGAAGAACCGCATTGCCTGCATGTTGAACCGAAGCCTGAAGAAATGATGTTGTCTTTCACTTTATTTATTGGTGTTGATGATTCTGCAAAGCAACAGAGGATATGAGAGCTGATAAGGTCTTTGTGAGATCTCCAGAATAATATACAAATTGATTCATGTACTGCCCAATACAAATATACATTTCTGTCCAAGTTCTGATAATGATTTCAGCTGTCCGGTTTCAACGTGGACTTTGAGTACTTTGCTTTGAAATATATTTTAAAATTTAAAAAGTCATGGTTCCCTCTATTGCGGACACACACACACACACACACACACACACACACACACACACACACACGCATACACGCACGCACGCACACACACACACACCCACACACACACACACACATACACACATGCTTGTGCATTGACAATTATTCAGCTTAATTAATTTGATACATTAAAAGTTAATAGGGTTGCATGCATGCAGAATAGATACTGTGTGTGTGTGTGTTTGTGTGTGTGAGTGTGTGTGTGTGTTTGTGTGTGTGAGTGTGTGTGTACCCTCTCTCCATGTGTTTGTTTGGGTTGTTCAGCTTCAAAGGCAGACATGTCTTCCTGTTTTGTCTGCAGTGGGATGAACGTTTGTTGATGGTGGGCCGGCCAACACATTTAAAACCCTTCAACTCTTCTTTGCAAGTTTTAATTTAGTTTGCAATGTTGTTGTGTGCAATAAAATAGTGCAATAATGCAGAATTGACTCAATTTGAATGGGTTAGTTGATATCTTTTAGAAATAATGAGTCAGCATGTCTAAAATATTTAGTTCTTGAATATCGTTATTAAGAAGTTTTATGCTATATCTGCCACAATATATCCCAGACAAAAGATATCTATAAGTAGAATATATTTCTTACCTTATTCAAAATTATTGATATAGAAATATGCTGCACACTTAAATACATATATATTTTTTCCATCAAATTTCATTTTGATACTCGTCCACTATTTAAATCCTTTTGTGAACTCGGCCGCATAAACTCAGTTCCAAAACTTAATTCTTCACTAGAGGCTGAGCTAGCTTTATTTTCTTCATTTGTATTATTCATCTGCTATAATAACCATGAGAAGATTAATTTAAAATCAATACATATTATATTTATGTTAAAGAAAGCAGACACAACATGTTTTAAAAGACTCATGTATACCATTTTGAGCTCATTTTAAACCTTAATGTAGCAAGAGACCTAGAAAAGAAGTAGCTTAAATTTCTACCACAACCATTTCAGTGTTTTAGACTTAATCCCCAAACTCACAGCACAATATTCCTACTCACACATTTTGAATGTATCCTCTATTTGCCTTTTCTTGAATGTGACGTAGATCTCCTGCTCTGCAGGCAGAGCGGATGTGGCTGTTTGACAGAGTAAAATCTACACAACGTCTGCCGGCCCCATGTTTGATATTTTAACGGAGAACAGTTGAGCTTGAACTGAGGCGTGAGGTGCAGATCTACACGGAAACCAACGCTGCAATGAGAAGTGCTCTCTGTTGGGCCCCATATTGAATTAGGAGAAAAGCAAAGTAATGGCTACCCCATGAGTGAGTGCATGCAGTGAGATGGAGAGTGATTTTATTTTGGCGCTCAGGGTTAAATGTAATGAACATGGACAACAACATCTAACCTCTGCAGGGGGGAACGGGCCTGGTCTGGTAACAGGAAGTGCTTTATCAGATCTATATATTTGTCATGCAATCCTGTGCTTTATCCTAATGTTCTAACTCTTCATGTTAATATTGTGACATGAACATTGCAATCCGTTACTCATGTAATGAATTGGTATGTTTGTTTGGAAAGTGAACCTAAACATTTATTCTGTGATTATTTTATTTATAATCCAAATGTCACAAATCCAATGGTGTTTTTTTACTGCTTTGTGGGTTTAAATCAAACCAACTCCCTGAGAGCTCACTATGGGATGTCGGAGCTAATTTGATTAAATCACAGTTCGGCTAAATTAGTGTTGTGTGTTTTCTCAGCGTCACAGTTCAGCATCTGTTCAGTTTGAGTTTGGTAATTGAGAAGCATAAAAAACAAGCAAGAGATTAATGGATTTTCTGACAGAATGTTTGATGTGATCTCTGGTTTAATTTCCTCCTCATTAGTGAAGGTAAGTAAGCTCAAGGTATAAACATTAATCGGTGTTACCCTGTAGAAGCCCGCTGGTTTGTTCCTGATGGTTCTCACGGTCCCACACAGTTTATCTTCTATACCTCACAAAACCAAAAACAATATATGTTTAAATAGTATTTCACTTTTATCAAACCACAATCATTGTTTTCAAAGAGAAACTGATTTCTCAAAGTATTTCATGAAGGATCACATTTCCTTTATTGCCAGAATCTTAATCAGAAGTTTTTGTCTGCAGAATCTGAACTGAAACCAGAACCCTAAAAAATGTGTGGTACCGTGAAGAAAAGCAATCTAAACCCCTCCATGTGTCTCAGGCAGAGAGAAAGGAGGTCCGAAGCCCATGGGCTATCCTGGCATCGGCACAGACTGTTGCGGCAAGCTGAAGGAGCCGGGAGACGGTTTGGGGGACTCCATCGCCGACTCCATCGACTTATCGGGCAAGAACAAAAAACGTCGCAATCGAACCACCTTCAGCACCTTTCAGCTGGAGGAGCTGGAGAAGGTGTTCCAGAAGACGCACTACCCCGACGTGTACGCCCGGGAGCAGCTGGCCCTGAGGACCGAGCTCACCGAGGCTCGGGTTCAGGTGTGTGTTCAGGCAACATGTATTACACCGTTTTGTTTCGGCACTATCAGCAGAAGAGAGTTCACGACCTGAACAAGACTTGTTGTCTTCTGAAATGTTCCCGTCCCACACTATTGTATCTGAAAGGTTTGGTTCCAGAATCGTAGAGCCAAGTGGAGGAAACGGGAACGCTATGGAAAGATCCAGGAGGTCCGCAACCACTTTGCAGCTACTTACGATATCTCTCTTCTCCCTCGTCATGATGCGTACCAGGTAGGCCACCGCACACCTCACATGACAAACACGTGTGACTGGAAACTGTCGAAATGACAGTTGAGTTTTTCAAGCTCAATCCGACCTTTGCAGATATTGTCTCTTAATTTGGAGTTCACGGCAAAGTATGAAGTGCATAACGTGTCCTACCCTGAATCTCTCCCCGCCAGATGCAGGGCAACCTGTGGCCCGGGGCCGCTTCAGGAGGAGGCGCTGGCTCAGCTGCCGGCTGTGTCCTCGGAGCGGACTCTATCCCCTCGTCTTGCATGAGTCCATACCCTCACCCCCACAGCAATCTGCAGGGCTTCATGGGCATGCCTCCATCACCCAGCCACCCCCATCACCACCACCCGCCTCACCATCCGGGCATCAACGGCCTCTATTCACTCCACAGCTTTCCGGGAGCCCTCGGGCCCCCTTCCATGGAGGGGCCTGAGACTGACTACAAGCCTACGGGCCTTGTGGCGCTGCGTATGAAAGCCAAAGAGCCCGGCAGCATCCTCTCCTGGCCTACATGACCACCACAGTGCCAGAACCCCATTATGCACTGACTGAGCCAACGCTTATTACATTCCTGAACCATAAACAGTCCCCGACGTACACACCCACCTCAGCATATGACTCAAAGCCTCCAAACATTTATGTAAACTTTGAGACTTTTCACAATTCAGAAGATCTTGGAATATGAATTTCATGAACATTGAGTGCAACTTGAGCCTCCAGCATGAAAACCCAGTGTATTCATATGAATGTTGTTGTTTACAGTTGTAGTTTGACATCACATTGCTGGGACCAAAGACACACAATTATTTAAGCATGTAAAAATTGTAATTATCATTTTAATCATTGTTTTTTGTGTCTGTTGTGCTTTATAGTGTGACCAGTAATAAAGGCCTCCATCTAAATACTGTTTTTTTTTTAATAGGGAACTATTTTTGCAAAAAGATATTAAGAAAACAGAAATAAAACTATTTCAGACGGAATTATTTCAGGCTCGATGTGACTGAAGTCTGTGTCACATATTAAACTGGGAATGTTGTTGTGAGGCAAACAATGGTTCACAGGCTGTGGTTGCCATAAACACAAAGATTTCTGCCGTGCGGGAAGTTAACTTTTTTCTTCTTCGGGAAGCCCACAGTACATGTGCAGCTTGGCCTCCCTTCAAGAGGCCTTCAGGTGGCACCTCGTGCATCAGGAGCAAGAGGCAGGTTCATTAATGCAACGTTAACTGAGCGACCACGCTCCAGTATTGATGATAAAGTAAGCCTCCTTCCCATTGAGCCATTTCTCATTCACATCTGGCGTCAGTGGTAAACCCCACCAACTGAGTAATGGCTTACAGTTTAATAGAAGCAATTGGGGTTACCATGGCCCAGAGTGTGTTTTGTTTGATAATAGCACTGAAGCCAGTTCCTCTGCTTCCTACTTTTATTTATGAATACTTATCCATACGGTGTCTTTCAAATATGATCAATATAAATCTGTGGCATGCTTAGTCTCGCATGTATTCCAAATGCATTCCTAATAGTTGTTTTCGGGAAGTCTCCTTGTTGTGCTTTGCCTCAAACAATTTACTTTATTGACAAGGAAACACTGAATTGCACGGTACCATCCCATCTGGTGTGAATTACTAAATACCACCATATTAATGTCAGATGTGCAAACATGTACATCTGTCAGAGATTGAGAATGCAAGTTGAATTGAGAAAAAAAGAAAGTTCCTCCTGCGAACAAAGCCGCTCCAAGCTACACTTACTCCCTAGAAAGGAGCATGGTTTACGGGAGAAGGTACTGGCTCTGCTTCCCCTCTGCTTGCTTCACATGACAGCCGTGCCGGGCGGATCAGCTGCCATTCCCCGAGTCTGTGCCGGGGTTTTGTGTGAGCCACTAACATGTGGTTCCAATAGAAAAATGCACAAACCCATCAGAAACACTTTCCACACCCACAGCTTCAAATTCCAGCCAGGCCCTGGGAGACGGCAGCCCTTACTGCAGCTACATAGTCTCCTGATTAAATCCCAGATTAAGTGGAGAAGATAAGGAGACCTGTCAGGAGGGATAAGGGATTGAGGAGATGGCCATCTTTAGGAAAGCTGAAGAAATAGCAGATGGTGGCTCAGCGCTCATTTTTAGTATTTATTTTGTAGGTAGGGAGCAGGTTAATTAAATCTGCCAAAACAAAAGAGGAAACTCAGTGGTTTAGTTAATCTAATATGTTAACTCTTGAACACTGTGAGGACAGTTGTAAAGGAATAGATAACAATTATAACTGCAGTATGGTTTAGTCCACTTAAAAACAGGACCAAAACTAATGACCTCTTCTTACAATAGGCAACCATAGGTTTTGATTAAGTTGTCATTTAAGTTACAGTGGTAGGGTATGGGCTTTGATCTGTATTGGCTCAATATGTCAGGCTGGAAAGGCCTCATACGATCTGTCAGAAATGAAGAATGTTGAGTTAAGAGTGCACGTTATTAACTAAGCATCACTTTGTGTGTAAGGGTCATCGGGTGAAGACTGTCATTTGAGTTGGAAAATTACTATATCCTTTGCCTCATTAATGGACACAAAAAAATAATAATTCTGATTTAATGCTCATTAAAATCTGTACAGCTGCCTGCTGGCCACTGCTCTAAACTTTGATCTCAACAAGATTGATCTTGGCCTTGAAGTACAGCTATTGTGACACAGCAGATCCTGGCATTTGAAGTAGTCAGACAGCACTAACAGTTGCCACTAAACTAAACAATGTGGTTGCACCCTGCCGCCATCTCGGTACCACATTAAACATGAAGTGAGTTGAGTTCAACACAGCCTGTCATGAAGTATTAAGCTGCTTCAAGACATTGCACTTAATGTAACAGTTCATAATTTGAAGGATACAAAAAAAGAGTTGCCACACATTTAATTGTGAAGTGTGCACAACATGCTACACCTATATATCCAGAAGTGCATACAGTGGAAGAAACAATAAATCCAGCTAAGTGTTTTGATATTTCAGTATGATTCTAACATACCTTTGTCTTTGAAATGGGTGGTAAATAACTCCAATAAAGGACAAGAAAAGGACAAATCCTGGTCTACTTTAATTTAGCTTCTTATCTAAAAAAAGGAAAGTCTTGGAACTAAAGG
The DNA here is from genome assembly GCA_036178185.1 of Liparis tanakae. Classification (NCBI taxonomy): domain Eukaryota; kingdom Metazoa; phylum Chordata; class Actinopteri; order Perciformes; family Liparidae; genus Liparis; species Liparis tanakae. The sequence goes on along the minus strand of CM070097.1, from coordinate 13,994,732 downwards.
TAACAGTGATTAGATGTAACACATCAACATGCTTAACATATATCCAATTAACTTCAAATACAAGTACGACTGGAACTTGGCCACTGTATACGTAGGCCTATATGAAAATGCACAGAAGAGCCATGGGTCTATCCAAGGTCATATTTAAGGATCCTTTCAGCTACTGTTCAAATGCTGCCACCTTGTGGATGTAGTCGAGCTATGTAACACGAGAGAGAGAGAGAGAGACATTTTACATACATGTAATAGTTAACTATACTTTGACTGGGGATGGACAAAAACGTAGTCCTGCGATGAATTTTAAATCTTTAAATAAATAATACATTGTGCGCTTATAATGTTTAGTATTGAGAGGTGTTGATTTATAGCAGGCCACATTTAGTGTATTCGTATTTTGTTTTAATTTACAGCAAATTTCTTATTGGTCCAGTTATTTCTTCCGGAGAATTAACTTAGTTACAAACATGAACAGGCACAAATATACATTCACATTTAAAGTCCCGGTGGATGATTGACGTGAGTTTATTCACTTCCACCCTGTTTTTTCGACCAATAAGGACACAGAGGCGGGCCTTCGGGTTAATCTGTACAAAATGGCGACTGTTGTTGTTTTGCCGCAGGCTCAGTGAATAAATCCGTTTTTCATTTTAACAATTTTCTGCACTCAATTGCAGAAACGGCAACCGCGGGCTTCGGTGTCCCAAGGGTCGGCTCCGTGTGGACTGAAATGAAAGGTAAAGAGCGGTCGCCGATCAAAAAACGCTCCCGGGCCTTGGACGACATACGAGACAGGGGAGGAGGATGCCACCCGACCAGCAAGAAAATGGGGGCTCTCGCGGTTTCCAGTGGGAGTAATAATGGAAATAACTCTGCAAAAAGCGACGGCAGCTCGACGAGAAGGAGTTTACTCGGCGAGAAAAGAGAGCGAGATTTTGACGGCCACAGTCGGCCCGGGAATAACCACAGCTGTCAGTCCGCCGCCGCCAGCTCCATCGGGAAGACCCACAGCCTGAGCCTGACGCTGGACCTGGCCTCCGCGAGGACCGCGTCGCGGGCGGAGCCGCGCGTGCAGCCGCCCAGCGTCGAGAGTGAGTACAAAACCCTCAAAATAAGCGACCTCGGCACCCAGCTGAGCGACGAGGACATAGAGGACGGACTTTTTCACGAGTTCAAAAAATTCGGCGACGTGAGCGTGAAGATAAGCCGGAGCAACGACGAGCGGATCGCCTTCGTGAATTTCCGGAAGCCGGAGGACGCGCGAGCTGCGAAGCACGCGAGGGGCCGGCTGGTGCTGTACGACCGGCCGCTGAAGATCGAGGCGGTGTACATCAACAGGAGGAGAAGCCGCTCCCCCGTGGAGAGGGACTTGTACGGGGTGGCTCAAGGCCACAGACATTTGCAGAGAGCCCTCTCGCCCACCGGGCTCGGATACAGAGACTACCGGCTGCAGCAGCTGGCCCTCGGGCGGCTGCCCCCTCCCCCGCCGCCCCCGCTGCCCAGAGACCTGGAGCGGGACCGGGAGTTCGCCCTGTTCGAGGCCCGGGCGAGACCCGCGTTCATCGCAGAGAGGGCCGCTTTTCGCGAAGAGGATTTTATATCTCCGGAAGATGACCAAAGAGCCAATAGGACGTTGTTTTTAGGAAATCTGGACATAACCGTTACAGAGGCGGACCTGAGGAGAGCTTTTGACCGGTTTGGGGTCATAACCGAAGTGGACATTAAAAGACCCACACGAGGACAAACCAGCACATATGGATTTCTGAAATTTGAGAACCTTGACATGGCTCACCGTGCTAAACTTAGTATGTCTGGCAAAATAGTCGGCCACAACCCCATAAAGATAGGTTATGGGAAAGCGACTCCCACCACGCGCCTGTGGGTGGGGGGACTCGGACCCTGGGTTCCTGTAGCTGCCTTGGCGAGAGAGTTTGATCGTTTTGGCACCATAAGGACCATTGACTACAGGAAGGGGGACACTTGGGCCTACATTCAGTACGAAAGTTTGGATGCTGCACAAGCGGCATGCACACACATGCGGGGCTTTCCGCTGGGAGGTCCAGAGAGAAGGCTTCGAGTGGACTTTGCGGACACTGAGCACCGCTACCAGCAGCAGTTCCTGCAGCCTCTCCCAATCCCGCCGTTTGACATGGTGGCCGAGTCATTTGTCCACCGGGCCACACCTGAACCTCTGAGGGTCAGGGAACGGACTCCACCGCCCCTTCATTTCAGGGAAAGAGAACTCTTTCCTGGAGCCGAGTGGCCCAACCCGGCTATTCGTGACCGGGTGCGTGCGTCACCCTTTGAGTCTCTAGAGCACTTGGAACGCGAGCGGCGGGCACGAGAGCCCTGGTCATTGGAACGAGAGCTGCAGGGACGAGAACCTGCACGCAAGCGCCGATTAATGGAGGACGGACGCCATTTAGACCACTCCCCCGACGGCACCGAGAGGACAGTAAGGCGCAGGCGTGCTTCTCCGGACGGCAGTCCTGAAGGTAGCAGCAGAGACGGAGGGCGCTTCAGTGACCCGGAGCGCCCTCTGCGGGCCGAGAGGCCCTCTCCGGCACGAGAACGCCACGGCAGCCTGGAAAGAAGTGTGGCTGAACGGAGGCTCAAGATCCAGAGTCTCTCCGACAACAAGGGCCCGCCGAGCAGCAGCGTCTCTTCGGTCGTGGAGCGTAAGCGCAAAGCCGGCGACGGCGGCGGCAAAGGGCCGGCCAAAAGAGAACGTTCCGAGAACAACTCCAAGGGGGGCCAGCCGTCCAAACCGGACGGCACAAAACTCGGTTTGGCCTGGCACGGCATGCTGCTGCTCAAGAACAGCAACTTCCCGGCCAACATGCACCTGCTGGAGGGCGACCACGGCGTGGCCCGCGACCTGCTCACCGAGGGCGCGTCGGGCCGGCCGGTGGGCGAGCTGAAGATCACCCAGCGACTCCGGCTGGACCAGCCCAAGCTGGACGAGGTGTCCCGGCGCATCAAGGTGGCGGGTCCCGGCGGCTACGCCATCCTGCTGGCGGTTCCCAGGACGACGGAGGATTCGTCTTCGTCCGACCCCGCAGTCTCGACTCAGCGGCCGCTTCGCAACCTGGTGTCCTACCTCAACCAAAAACAAGCCGCCGGGGTCATCAGCCTGCCTGTGGGGGGGAGCCGGGATAAAGACAACACCGGGGTCCTTCACGCTTTCCCTCCCTGTGATTTCTCCCAGCAGTTCCTGGATTCCTCTGCCAAAGCTCTGGCTAAAAGTGAAGAGGACTATCTGGTCATGATTGTGGTCCGTGGAGCATCTTAAAAAAGAAAAAAGGAAAAAAAAAAAATCCGAACACACACAATTCAAGTGATGTGAAAAAAAAGAAAGAATCTGCTTAATGTCAGTAACTATTGCATGCTGTGTTCTGCATTATGGGGTACACTAGTATGGTTCTTGAGTGTTTGTATGTTACCATGTAATCCACTAAAATAACAGACCCTGCCCTCCTACTAAACTAAAAGGATGTGTGTATTTGATATTATTTTTTTAAGGGTGTATGAATTGCTCACATTCATAAACCTGCAGTAATTCAGTCAAAACCTATGAATACAGTAGAATATGAGGAGCGTTTGTTAAATACAGTTAATTTAAGAAGAGTTGGGGCATATAGAAAGAACAGCTTTGGTTAATTTACAGGTTTTAAAACTGAGTTTTCCAACTGTACGACAATAACTAAATGATTTAGATTTGCAACGATTAGACACAATGACACCTCCACTACAATAGAACCACAAACGATGGCTTCACAAGTGTTGCGCTCTAGTGCTGAGGCCACGCCTCCCTGACTGTTGACAGCAGCTGAAATGTACACGCTTCAAAAGGCTTCGTTAGTGTGTGTGGGCCACAGCATCGCCCCGATTGTACCGGTGTTATTGCGTCTACAGGATCAGAACAACAAATTGGCAGGGAAATAATATTCCTAAATTGAAGGTGGAGTGACTGGTTTGGTACTGGAGTTACTAAACCCATCGAGAGAGAATCCCCGTAACATTTTTAAGTGGCACAACTTTTCTCCAGCACGACATTCACTTGAGGTGTTTGGCTTCCGTCGCTATAGGCGACCGACCTGCTGTCAATAAGACGGCTGAAGCAGTCTGGTGAACGGAGTGAGGCGGACCGCTATTTATGCAACGTGTTTGAACCTTGATGCGCTCGTACTCCATGTATGTGCGCTCAAAGTTGGAAAACATTTTTAAATTCCACAGTTAACACGCCTCTGACGGGCACATTTCAGTCACCTGTGTTGTGAATTCTGTTCTGGATTGGAGAGTATCTTTTGATGAAGGGTTCCTCGTATCGGGACATCAAATTGCAAGACAGACAATGAAGTCAGTGTGTGTGTCCGCTGGTAAACTCCATTGTTATGTCAACTCCATGCGGAATGCTGAATACTAACAGATGTGACCCTGTGGCCCGGGGAGCAGCCGTAACACAATACGCATAGCATAGTAAAGAAAATACTAACATGTTTTTCATATTTTTTACTTCATATTTTATTTTGTGCATCCCTACCTTTTTAGAAATGGTTGTGTAATGTGATCTATGAAAAACTTCAGTAGTAATGGATAAAAAAAAAAGCTTAGAGTTTTGTGTTGTTTCATTTATTGCTCTGAAACCAGTAGGTCCTCAAATAATAATAATACTATTCAGTATCAGTAATATGTTGGTTCAAAGTTACAGAAACCTGCTCCTTGTTCAGTAAGTAGGTCTGAGTAATTTTAAGTTCATGTTTTAATTTGACTTTAGAGGTATAAATTGGACACTATTTAACTCTTGCCTGCCAACATGTTCCCACGGCCTACTTATTGCATTTTTGTTTTGCCATTGTATGTTTGTCATGCAATAGAAAATGGCTGATTTATGTTTTAATATGTATTGAAAACATTATGTCAGAAAAATTGTTGTTTGAACATCTCACCCACTTCAACGTTGGACTTACGGAGACGCAGCCCTCTGCAGAGAAGGTGTTTGTGAGTCCTGCTAATGAGGCACCTTTTAAGTTGTGTATCCCGACTGCACCTGTGATGACTTCTGTTTTTAATGGAACATTGAGCAATGTACACTTTGATGTCGTGGGAAAGGAAAACCCATAGAGCCCATGCGAAGCTGTTCACATACCCGCGAGTGCGTTTGCGCACTTAATGTGACCGATTATCAATAAATTGTTCATTTGAAGGGAAACATGTTTCTTCGATGGAAGTGAATAGAAGAAACACGCTGCCATACCGTATTATGTTTCCACGGAGTTGTCACTTGATTTCGTTTTCGGCACACGAGGGAGACTCTTTGTTTGTGTAGCGCCAGTGAAGAGAGACCCCTGTATCGCGTGAGGATCGCGCTCCGCTGACAGGCCCGTGCTGGGCTCCTAAGTGGCCCGTCATAAATTACTCCCCCGTGAATCTCCGCCATCCCGTCAACGTTTCCCGTTGGCGCGTGAACACCTGGCCGGGACCGAGGGGCCGCCGCTGCTTGTTGGCAGCCGGCCTGCGGTGGGACGCGGTGGCGGATGCAGCCCGCGGGGCAGGAGCTCGTGGCAGCACGTGCCCGTAAGCTGCCGTCTTCCCTGCTCGTTACTCTAAAGGTCCCGTGTGCGTTGTTGCGGGTCCTGAAAACGAGCGGAGGAAACCTCAGTCACCGGCCGCCGCGCACTCCACTCAGGAGGCGGTGGTGGCGCCGCGGCTCCAGTTCAAGCTGAACCACCGGGGTGAATTGGTCGTGATTATTCTTTGCCCGGTTATGATTTGATTTGACTTAATCAGGGATGAAGATTGGCCCAGACCTCAGCTAGGAGTATGTCTGCCCCCACCGTGGTGTTCTCTGGTTGAACCCTCTCCGAGGAGACACGCGAGGAAGCGTGACGCTGCATCCCGTCGTCACCTGAGGTCTGCTCAGCGCCAGCAGGCCAGATGTTTGACCCTTTTTGACTCTGCCGGAAGGAATCCACACTGCGGACCCCGACCCGCTCTCAAATCCCTCTGGGAGACCTGATTATTTTGCCAATGCCCTTTTTATAAGTGGCCAAGAAAGTTTTCCATTTCCTCCTCCCATCCATTTTAATCAAACTAGTGTGAAAACAAATGCTGTGTTCTGTGCTGAGACGGACCCGTCGCTTCACGAGAGAAACATTGCCATCTTGAGGAGCGCGGAGCTGCTGCTGCTGCTGTCCTCTCCGTCCACCTGACCGGTGGCGCACAGCAGGCGCCCGGCGGAGCTGCGGTCCGTCCCCGGGCTGCGGTCCGTCCCCGGCCGCTGAGTAGAAAGTGAGGAGAGGAGGCGCTGAGGAGGCGCTGTCTGCCAGCTCTGTATCGGAGGCTTGGGCAGCGGAGGTAAGTATGACGTGTCAACAACACACGCTTTACATGACACGTGCACCATCAACACTCTTCCAGAGATGTCACTGAGGTTGTTGTGCAGCGGGAGCATTTAATGCCAACAATAACTCATCGCACAGAGGCCCCCGTCAGCAGCTTGAAAATCCACTAAACCGAATTATACTTCTTTAAAGTGAACACTTTAAAACCTGAATGTATGCTCTTTAGATATGCTGTCGTCATCCAGATGTGCCTACTTGATGTAAACAGTTGACATTCTACAGTTAAGCTACTGCAGTTGATTATTATTTGCTTAAATGTTCATTTTGGCACTAAAAAAGAACTAGCCAGAAACTACAGGAAAATGTTTTTTTAAGACTTGCAATCGTTCACATTGTGAGTAAGCCACTGCTCCTCATAGATAAGGTTATTGATCCTCTAATATTTGTTATATTATTTATTGTTCGAGCTTCAAGTACCAACATCAGTTAGGTAATTAAAAAAGGAACTGTAATGACATAAGAAAAAAAAATAGTCTATTGCATAAGGAGCTATTAATGATTAAAAGCTGCGAATGATAACCTCCAGTTCATACAATAGAGAATATGAGTGTGAGGTCTAAAGGAGGTCAAGTCCACAACCTTTTAAATCCATCAAAATGCAGCTTGTGAAAACCAAATCCATCTGAGTCCAGTACAGCTGGCGTGTCACTGGTACCAGTATGCTGCCAGTATATTAGGGCTGTATGTGCTATTCGTCATACAGTGTCAAACCAGAACCAGGGAGGTATGCAAGTAGGTATTCACAAATCAATTTATCGTCAGCAATATGATGCTCGCAAAGATATTTGTTTTGGTAAAACAATTTGGTATTCGCTTTTATCTTCACAAACATTAACAAACGTGGCCGTCTTATACCCTTAAAACGAGGATGTCACACATTTGAAAGGCTACTTTGTGATATCGATTGGTCGACATCTGGAGAAACTAAGTTATACCGAGTCAATGTATCACTAGATATGGGTTCATGTAATTTATTTATTCATACCGTACACATCCATCAACCGAGGTAAATGTGTCAGTCTTAGCGAAACGCTAGATCTCAACCGTGGTCTCTGTGGCCAGACATTACAAGCCTTCACTGATGGAGAGAAAGTTTATCACAGAAACATCATAAAAAGCAATAAACATACAGGTTACGATCAATCAATGGCCTCATCATAAAATCATTAAAAAGCCATAATAAAAAGCAATTAAAATACACACAATCACTGAGGGAGTCATGATTCATGCGCACACTTCTGATTGATAAACAGCTAGTTCTTCCGGCCGTGTTTAAAAGAGTGAAACGTTCTGCTGGTGCGTACATGCAGCGCGGTCCAGAGAATCCAGACTGGCCGAAGGAACTCCTGCTGAACGGGATGATGCAGTCTCCTCCCCACAGATCTAGTTTGTCCACTACTCTGCATGTTTTAAAAATAAATTCAACAAGTGGGGGAGGAGCCATATCATTACCTATAATCCTTCGTAAAGGTACCAAGTTATAACTCTGAGCATTGTGTTAACGTAAACTGTTCAATATGGCGTTGCACATTCAGTTCCAAACATCTCATATCTGTTGGAAAGAGCAACTGATTGACTACAAGTCAAACTGTGAGCCATAAATGTGTCAAATATAATTTCCCAGTAGATTAATGTTCTCCGTGCGGTTCATTGAGGTATGAAGCACACACTGGAATATGATGTTGATAACCAGCCATAACAATCTTTCCCAAATCCGTGACACTGTAAACTGCTCTCAAGATTAAAACATGTGTTCATGTTTCCGATACAGAGATCTGATGGACGGCCGTGTGATTCCAGGTGGGCAATCAGCACAATCTGTGATGTCATCGACTGTAAGTAACACGTTTGCTTTGATTATCAGATCATTAACAGTCTGAATGACATTAAAGGTTGAACCCTTTCTTTAATTAATCACAAGCATTTGTCGGGTCTACTTTTAAACCCAAGATGGAAATTAATGTAATGATATAGTCTAAATAATTTTGTTTGTATGTCAATTAAGTGTCAATAAAATATAAAAAATATGTTTCAAATTGTGAGTGTTTTGAATTGTTTTGGGGAGAGAGAGACGTTGATGTGGTATCAGCTGATTTATTGTCTGAATCAAACAGGAGCAGACGTGAGTCACATGCCAGTTTATTTCAGCCTGTTACAAGGCTCACACAGGGACCTCGAAGGAAGAACATGGATATCTATGATTGGTTAAGCATATTTTCTAAACTATCAGTTGAGAAATCCCGGAGCAAAAGTAGTGACAAAACAGTGCTTTACCCATAAATGCATTTCCTGCAAAGAAAAAGGTCAAATCAAACAGAACTCGGTTCATTCTGAGTTTAAGACATTTCCAAAGGGGCGTACAAATTATTTCAAGATATCGCTCAAGCATACAATTTCTTAAAATATCCAGATCCCAAACCAAAATCTACTTTAAAGCATACATTTCATGAAAGATTTATTATGGTACAAAATATTCAGTGGCCCTCAATCACAAAAGCATACTGGCGGTGAATGAAACTCGTGAGGCAAAGGAGCTTTTGTGCATGACTGTCGTTATTGAAACAAAACAAAGAGCCTTGCTCAGTATTGTGAAAGGGAGACGAGGGGGAATAATTTGGTACTAATTGAGGCAGCATTCTTTGTGTAGAGGCGATGCTCGGCCACCAGAGGGCAGCGTGGGACTAAACGCACGTCTGTGTGTCCATCACTGGATTCTGGTCCTCAGTGAAGACTTTGAAATGACATAATAATGGCTGATCGTAGGGGTTTCAATTATATAGACAGTCCAAACTATTATTTTACTATTAATAAGCTTCAAGTTGTAGGTAGGTTTCTAATGTGTCTTTGGCTGACATCACAGGAACGTTAGTAAAGATACAATACAGTACCTTAAGGCAAACAGTGGTGAAAAACAAGTCATTCACTGAAAACACAAGAAACCTCTACGACATTAGAAAAAAGATTGAACAACCATCATACTCCCAAACATAAACACAATATCATGTTTACATTGCATTGACATTAATTGCCTGCTGGCACTGTAAAGGTGGGACAACAGTTCCTGACTAGTCCAGTTAAAATTGGCAAAAACAGCAAGAAAACACAGTGAGTCAGAGATTAACAGACATTTAAGGAACAAATGACACTTAATCTCACAGAAAACCTGCTATTCAGCGGAGCTCGTCAGCAGTCCAACTGTGATCAATATATTCAGGAATCATACTTAAATCTCGACCAAACAGACTTGTTCTTATAGGGTATTTGGGAGCATTGGCATAGAACAGCTCGAAGACAATGAGTCGTCAGACGTCTCGTAATCTGCAGGCTTGCCAGCGCAAGTCAAACGCAACGTGAATGTCAAGTTCTTTTTAAATGGAGGGTGGCATTTTGTAATTAGTAGGATTAAAAATAACTGAAAGTTTACCCACTTGCATTCAAAACTGCAGGTGTAACCACTGCAAATAGGTTCAAATGTGTTACAACGTGATTTAAGAAGATGACGTGTCAGTTGAGTCCTTAAATACTTTTAAGGAGCCGAGGTGAGGGAAAGTGTCCGAGGCAGCTGGGCTTCAGTTCAACCATAAACGCTCCTCTCCCACAAGTCAGTGTTCGCTGCAGAATACACACACACCTAACTCCTGAAAGGTTATGAGAAGAAGTTTTAAACATCAACTGCAATTCCAGAAAAAACACGAGAGGTATCAAACAACTGAAGTGATGTTATGAAGTTTAAATGGCAGTAGATGAAGGTATTAAACCCCAAACTATTTAATGAAGGCATTTAATAGGAAAATAAAATGTTCTGTCCATTATAATCTCTGGGGAAATTATCCAAACATCCAAACCGCGCCCCACATGAGCTTAAATCCGTGAAGTTTGATCGTTTAAGTATGCTGAAGAAGTAAAAAGCGGCCATCATATATCAGAAATAAAGGCTCTAAATGCTTATAGCACATGCCATACAATCTATTCCTGTGAATACAATAATTTAGTCGGGGCAGGAGAATATAATGCTGAAGCAGTTGCTGCTTTTTGGCTTTGAAAAGCAGGTTGCAATTAGAGGGGACATTTGCCACCTTTTATGTGGATCAGTGTAAATGTCGATGTTTGAAGCAATAAATTCCTCGGTGGGCTAAATTGAGCCAGAAAGCTGAGTTTGCAGATGCACAATGTGTTTAGCTCTTCCTGTGTCCAGTGTCGTCCTGTGATGTAATTCAAGGCAAGGGTTGCCTGAGGGCAATCGATGCTGCTCAAACCAAACTTCCTTTTGCTTTTCGCTTGTATTCTAAAATAGATACATTTCCAAAATACAAGTGCACTGGATGTTTTGGGCGAGGACACATTTAGCAGTAATTTGGCAGAAATCCCATATCTAGCCCTATTTATACGCGCCATAGTAAACAGCAGAGTAAATGAGGATATGGCCAGCAGGGGCCCTCCGGGTGTCACAAGCTCACGTGCAATGCATCCTGGTACATATAGGCACACTTCTCTATCAATATAGGTGTGACTGAGGAATATATCGCCTCAATTGTCTTCATTGACCTAATTGGATATCCGCTCCGCATAAAAGGTGCCACATTTTCATTCAAAGTGGTTGCTCAGTATCCTAATTATCAGGCATTTAAAAGGTCAGAGGAAAGGTCATGCAGCATAATCACAACTTGATAATCACAACTTGGCCCAAAGTGCACACCAGTGAGTTCAGGTTTACAGACGCTTCCACAGAAATGGAGTGAGACGTATTTCCTCATGGATATGAGCCTCCATCGCCGCCGCCATGGAAACGAGAAGAGTTCTGACCACAGGACGTCGAGCTCTGCTGCGTAGCTTCGTTTCCTGGCATATTATTTGTAGTGAAAAGATGCTGCAAAGGGAATGCAGCTTTGTTGTTGCATGGGGAAACAGATTTAGATCAAGTAGTATAACATTATGCTGGAGGATGTATGTTTCAGTCTGGTTGCGTGTACCTCTGATAGGAATAACAATAGGGAGTACAAATATTTCACAGTAACCTAAAACGTTGGCTCTTTAAAGGCTCAACCTAATCATCTATTCGCCATCGTCCCGTCTTAAACATGTTACTGTGGTCTCCCCGGCCAATGAGTCGCTCCTGCTGAAAATAAGGGTCACTTGGGTCCCAACATTAAGCAGGAGTCCAAGGTCCAAGGTATGCAGGCCCGTGGCAAGTTGTGAGCATGCTGGTTCAAGATCGAAGGCCTTCCCCGGGTTTCATTCCTACACAGCGCCGTTCTGGAGGCGGTCGGGGGTGAAGCAGCCGTTGGTCTTACAGCTGCTTTCTGTTCTCGTGGTCCGGGTCACTTGGCTCCTGGCCTTCCAGCGCTGAGCCACCGGCTCCAGGAACAGAGAGAGAGAAGAAAGCAGATAGCAGAGCCCGGCCAAGTAGAAGGAGCCGTCGTAAGTCTGAGTGTAGTCGTACAGGAAGCCTGCAAAACACAACACAAGTCTGTTTAAAAATAGTCATTTAGAGCCACACAACTTCATTAATATATGATGTGGATACAAGTTGAGGAAGCCTGTTGAATGTGGCAATGTGGGGATCTTATGCATATCTTATTTCAATGTTGATTTACAGGCACACATGTACTCTCAGTGGAAAAGGCACACTAATGAGTTGGGCTCAAATCCCTTCACATGCTGAGAGACCATTATAGTTTTATGTCTTACATTTCTGTGCTCTATTTGTGTGTGTGCATAGTGGAACCCTGAAATACTCTGTAATAATGTGTTTATGCAATTATCAATAACGATTTGTCAGATTTTTTGTATACAAGTCAGATTTCAAACTGAGTTTTTTCTGGAAAAATGATCCAATACATGAAGGGTCAGGACGATTCAGACTAGGAGCTAAACTAAGATAAAATGACAACATGGTGAAACTGAAGCGACATTGTACGTGACAAACGTGGCAAAAATGTCATAATCTATTCATTTATATAAATGACAATGTATGTTAAAAAAAGATTTTCATAAAAAATGTCGATAGAAAGATTACAGTATGCTTCATCAAAAAAATTGTAAATTATGACATGCCATAAAAATGTAATTAAGAAAGATCATAGTACCTATAAACATATACATTGTTAAATAGGACACATCTGTTTGTTAAATGTTATACTTTTCCTTTTAGGTAATATGTCTTTCCATAATGGATATTTACATGTTTTAAAGTAACCCTTTATGTTTATAATTTGCACAGTTTTCCGTTCTTCATACGTCTCAACTACAGAATGGTGGGTGCTCACATTTCATGGGTGACAATATACTGCAGGTGACTTTGGGGTTTTATGGGTCTTTGATCTTTGATCTTTCACTTGACAAAAAAGTGTCACAGGATCGGATAAAAAACAGGTACAACCACAGCCGCTGTGGAAAATTTAACATCCTGGATATGACCACAAGTCGTCACAAGGAGGGCGCATAGTCGGACTTATGTTTGTTTCCTACTTGACCAGCAGGAATGGTAAACAGAGCCACATGATATTTCCATACAACCCTAAAGGGGGTTATTAGTCACATTTCAACCCCGAAATCCATATGCTCCTTTGAAGGGACTGCACCACTCAGTTAACCGGGTCCATGTCAAAATGCTCAGGGAAAAGCCGCTTTAACTGGAGCCAAATGTTACCTAAGGACACGAAGAGTTAAAAAAAACATAGGTGACTGTTGCGCAAGCTCCAAGCAAGTTCCAACATTCTATGCAAATGAAAACCGGTTTTATTTGCGCCAACAGTTCATGTGCTATGCCGATGATTTGATGTTTTCATAGGCGAACCGAGGAAAGGCGTGGTTCATGAATCTATGGAACCCTGTTGTGTAAAAAAACACTGTAACAAAAAACTAATTACAGATTAGAAACGGCTCTCTAGGAATAACAAAGACAATCTGCCATTAGTTAAACAGAGTGACTCAAACCCCGCCATGAGCACAACACTGTTGTTCTACTTGACTTTAGGCAAGATGACATTTGACCCAGTAACCATGTATGCATTTTTGTCAAAGTAACCCCAAAGTCTCCGTCTGCGTTGAGGGCTGCACCAGCTAAAGGTTGTGTGTTTCACTTTTCACTCTTCACAATGCCTACATGCACACAGACAGGCAGGCGCACACTTAGACGCACTGCAGGGAATTCAGGGCCCCATGGGAATATGTACCTCTACACTTCAAAACATATATGTTCATAAGAAAGGAATCAATTACTCACAATATCACACACTCTTGTGCACTGAAACACACACACACACATGCACACAATGCATGTACTAACCTCACCTTGCCCTCCGAGTAACAGATCACTTCAGGACAGTAAATTCATTGCTACATATGCGGTGCATTTGTGTGGGGTTGTTATTGTGTTCATGGAGAAAAGTGGGTCAGCACATGTCTGACTAAAGCCTTTCCATGTGTGATCCACTCACCTGCCAAAGGAGGTCCTGTCAGGCAACCCAGGCCCACAAAGAACATGGAGAAGCCCATGGAGTTGTTGAGTTTCTCTGAGCCCACAAGATCAACCTGCAGAGCAGAACAACACATTCAACTGAAGCTCTAGTTGGGTCACCTTCTTTCTGATTGTTTAAAAAAAAATAGAAAGCACATTTTTTTGCATGCATTTAAAAAAAAAAAAAAATCACATATTCCTCATATTACTGCAACACACACTCGAGTATGAATGTTTTGAGATTCCTGTTACGACTATTCAACAAGTTTAACATGATTATCTGTCAGAAATGTTGAAAATATCTGCAAGTTGATTAAAACAAATACCAGCCTACAGAAGAGCATAAACACCATTGTTTCACTCGGCCTTTAAAACTGAGCCCTCAGTCTTGATTATTCATTTCCCATTCATCCAGAATCTGTAAACCCATAGTCCAATTCTTCCAAGTGAGCCACATGTAAAAAACGAGAGGGCCTGTGAATCAAAGTGTAAAGAGTCCCAATGCATAGCATGCGTGTTCAAATACGGTGGTCTCCTTACGAGGACGGGCAGCAGCAGAGCCATGTATCCACCGCAGAAGATGGCAAAGAAGATGGCGTAGAACATCAGCAGGATGTAGGAGGTGGCCAGCGGGGCGAGCAGGTTGACCAGGCCGCAGAGGATCAGGTAGGCCTTGTGGTAGTGGTACTTATGGAAGAGGTTCCGGTCGGTCACCCAGCCCGAGGCCAGCTGGGCGATGGTCTCTGTGATACCTGCAAGGAAAGGAGACGGCTGAAAGTAAAACTCTTGGGGATGAGAGCAAAAGGGGAAGAAGTCTTTTGTTTTTCTTAGGCTTTAATTGTCTAATTGTTTGTTTTAAAAGTATGTACTCCTTAGAAAGCCTTATTGATACTAAGTTTATTACACTGGTAAGTACAATATATTCCTCCCTGTTTCTTTAAAGAAGAACTGAGAGAAGAGAGGCAGACAGGGGGATGCATACGATGACATATTCAGGGATGGGCTGCTCTTTGGTCATAGAGCTTTTGACGGAATACAAAAAACAGAGCATCACTGCTCTCTTCACCTTTCGACTCAAACAATTTTAATTGGGTTATTTGGGAGTTTTTCCTGGTCCGATGTGAGGTTTTGGGACAGGGATGTCTATGTGTACAGATTGTAGAGCACTCCGAGACACATTTGTAATTTGTGAAATTGGGCTATACAAATAAACTGAATTGAACTGAATTTAATTGAATTAATAATTAGGACGCTTCACATTTAACATTTAAAGTTAGATGCATGAAGAAGTCAGTTCAACCAATTGTTAAAAACATATATAGGAAAAGCACAACCCTCAGTGATATCCTGCCATGCAGATAGTTTAGTCCAGGGAAGGACGACACACACAACGTATGAGGGGAGAATGTCGCTCTGCAGCTACACCTCTCTGCATTCATATCAAACGTGAGCGATTACGCATATTTTTTGCGTCCCAGTTGTCACTGTCCTCTTAAACAAGCATGTTTCCACCAACTGTGGCAACAGATCCATTTGTTAACATCTGTATTACACGTGTAACACAGGCTAACTGCTCCTTATGCACTTCGTCCCATCCGATTGATTGTTTACTCCGATCGGGTTTGATGACTTGGCAGAAATGTGTCATTCTCTGCTGAGGTCACCTGGAACGTGACAGACACTGCAGAGGTATATTGACCGCCGCAGGAATAGCTACAAGCAGGGAGCGCTGAGCTATTGATCAAATTAAACAAACTGCAGATCCCAGTTACCCATCCCTTGCTCAGCCTCTGCACCACAGCTGCACAGGCCGACACTCGGCTTGGAGCGGAGGACAATCCTGATGAATACGGATGAGTTTGTGACCAAGTACAGTATGCAGGTGTGTCTGTATTGTGAATACACGTTACATTAATCTACACAAATCAACAAGTGGATGTAATTAATGCTGGTCAGCTACATTTTCACTCTTCAAGGCTTGGACTGAAATTCAGATGAATACAAGAAACAAACGCCCCGTCAGTGGACAATTACTTTCCTTACATAACCAAAGAGATGACATGAGGCAGCTGTGGGGTGTTTATGTGTCCTCCTCTAGTGTCCCAAGGCAGTGTCCCGGGGTGTCCCTGCTTGCACACAGACAAGTTGTGAGCTTGTTTGTGTGTTTTAGCCTCAGCAGGTTGTTTCAGGCCTGCAGCTGTTCTTGTTCAAACTCAGTACACTGCAGCTTAAATGTGGCCTCTCCAAGTAGCACCTCAAGCCGACTGCACCAGGGACATCATTAGCTGACAGGTAGAGAAGGTGTGTTCTTTATGCATGTTTCTGTGCAGGTTGCCAGGCCTGGAGAGGTGCCATTCCCTTTGATTCAATGAGGCTATATTTTGTCATTAGATTAAAGCAAAGTGGTCATAAAAGACGTGTTGGGTTTCTCAGCTTCTCTAAGGTGGAAGTTGGCTTGTCTCGCCTCCTCTTTTGTACATATTCATCCTCTGCAAAGTATGAGCCACTTTAGGACGAGACTCAAACAACATGGGGAGCCCCGGGTCCCACTGCCAACAACGTTACTTAGTTAGGTGTTGCTTAGCAACTGCAGTTAGCGCCGGTGTTGGTGGCTGAGGGTTGACGAACAAACTGACCGGGCGACAGAGGCCTCCCTCCCCAAGCCGAGTCAATGGGCTTCTAGGACAAGCACTAGTTCCTGGAAAGAGGCACACTGGGATGGTGGCTTTGTGGTGTGGGTGGCACACCGGCTCTCTCTCTCTCTCTCTCTCTCTCTCTCTCTCTTTCAGTGCACATGACCAGGGAATGTGACTGAACAAACGTGTCTGAATCAAAAGAATCAGTCAGTCTTGCTGCTCGCTGCCATGAAGCTCAGAAGTGACCCCATAGACCGGAGGGACAATGTCCTCTGCTTTGTGTCATAGACCCGATGCAGAGATTGGTTTCAGGCCCTTAAAGCCTATTGGTCAGTTCATTTGAGTGAATCCCGTCTAATTTTCTTACTTGACGCCATCCTTAGCTTTGACTCAATCGTCCAGCAGTGGTAATATCCAGCTGCACCGATGCTGACAAAAGGAAACACTAATTATTCACAAGCTCATCCTGATGCCGTAGATAAAAAAATATTCCTTTTTTTGGGAAACTCTCCGTTAGGCAATTTAAACCATTTCCCCAAAATAATTGTTGATACATAATTGAAACCGGAGATGCATGAACTTTCTGTATTATGACAATATCATCCCTTACATCATCTCCCTTAATGACTTCATAAAGAAATGGATGTGACCATTTAACTGGAATTATTCTTAACTAAAAGCTCCTTTGATCAAAGTGTATCTGGGGTGTAATAATATCGCTGTCTGTCGATTACTGATTACCGATGTATAGATTATAAAACAGAAGCCAGTAACTCGTAAACGCACGACCCCGTCTGGAGTATTTCAATTATTCACACAGCCTGACAAAGCAATTTTCCAAAACTACACGCACATGTGGACGGTGTTACAAATGTTAATGCTGCTTTCTGTAAATAATGGAGAGGCCTCATCAATGGCATACTGCTGAACCCACCCACCCTGGCCAGTGGACCAAAGTTCAGCTTTTATGTAAGCACATTACATAAGACTGCAGAGTCGGAGCAGCTCATAAATAATTAATGCCTAAAAGTTGACAGAGGACTTTTTTTGCATTGCTTATTAAACCTGGTCTTAAATAAACCTGGATCTCCCTTTTCAGAATCACTGTGACATTCCTGTTGGAAGCCAAACAAACCACAGCCATCCACTTCTATTCAACCAGGAGTCTGGGAGGATTACAAAGGGCGTCTGCATTCAGACAATTCAGACTGGAGTTCAACCAGAAAACATTTCTGCAACACTCACTTTTGTGATGAGAATAGTTTCAGTGATAAAAAAGTAAACCTTAAATAATGAAAGTTAATCTAAATACAGAAGTATGACAATGCTTCTATACGTCAGACGAGAAGTTTGATCTGAAACTCAATCTATGGGAACCACCGTCATAAAAACAGAGTCCAGCGTGTTGACCAATGGGTGCTCACCTGCCACAGAGATGATGAAGGAAGCGTCCATGGCATCGATGCCCAGGGTTCTGGCTCGAGCGGTCAGGTGGAAATAGGGGATGAAGTAGGCCAGCTGGCTGAAAACCAAGGACCAAGTGTAGATACAAAAGAACGGGTCCTTTAGCAGGGAGAAATCCAATATCTTGTTTGTTATGACGGCCACCTCACTCGGAGGACTGGCATGCGAGTGAGCAACAATTGAGGACCCATTCATGCTGCCATTGAGCTCCGATGAGCTGTCTGGAGTTTTGGGCTTACACTGACCCAAGTCTTGGTGGGGCTTGTGGCCATTCACACCATTGAGGACCAGTCTGGTCAGTTCAGGGTTCACGGACTGGTCCTGGGATCCCTGAGTACATTGGCCATCCGGGTTCTCAGTGTCCCCTTGAGGAGGAGGAGGGGATGGGAATGAGTCTGCTTTGGAGATGCCATTGGATAAGTGAGAGGAGCCATTCAAACAGCTCTTAGTGTATTCCTTCTCTGAAGAGCTTTTAATGGATAAGGCTGGGCTCTTTTCAATAGGAGAAGAGGTAGGGTTTAAAACAGTGGGCTTCAAATAAATTGGTCGCAGGAGCATCCCAGTGGCCACCAGATTCAGCATGAGGCCGCCAAGAATCAGCATTGCACCTGTGGAGGGGAGGGAGGGGGGGGGGGCAAAGAGACCTCAGGACATGTCACCTTATGTATTTCTACCTATACACACACAAAGGAATTACATAAGAAGAAATGCTCACATATATTCTACAGAGTGCACTAGTCATTAACAGATTTGTCCTGCATACCTTGCCAAGCATACTGTTCCAGCAGCAACTGAGTGAACGGAGCGAGGGCAAAGGTCAAACCCATCCCAGAACGCCCGATCGCATACGCCGTGGCGAGCCTCTTTCGGAAGTACAGCGCAGTGACGACTGAGAAGGATTGGTAAAGGAGCGCAAACCCCATTCCTAAGAAGAATAAGGAAGGTTATCACTATCAGACACGGCGTCTTCAGCAGAAATGTAAGCAGACAGGATAAATAATTAATCTAAAGAGAAAGAGTTGTCTCGTGAGAGGATACGCTGGGTTGGCTTTGTGTTTTCAGCCATCAGCAGATTCACCACTCATTGCGTCATTTTGGCGTACCACATATTTGTACTCACCAACTATCACCCCCATGCTGATGCAGAGGAACAGCACACTGCTGGCGAAGATGCTGAGGATGAAGCCTCCACTCACCAGCAACGCACCGGCAATGGAGGTCACCCTGGTCCCCAGCTTGGCACAGGCCACAGAGGCAATGGGGGCTGGAGAAGATGCGTAAAGATATATAGATTTATTTTATAATCTTCTGTTGCCAATGTGTAAATATGCAGAGAAACTGTAGCATCAAACGGTAATATACATTATCTATGATTCTATGGTCTTCATATTCAGTGTTAAGCCTCACTGCAGGGGGGCTGCAGACAGAGGCTCTTCCTTCTGATACAAACCTCCAGACAGACGCAGACTGGACATGATGGAACCGATCCAGCTGATGCTTTCTGACGAGCCTCCGAACTCATCTTGGAATGCCACAAAGAAGATGCCGAAACTCTTTAGTGTTCCCATCACTAAGACGTTGACCTGCAGGAATGCACATGCAAATGCACACACATAAATACATACACTTCTTGTCACGTTTAATTTGACTCGGAGAGGCTGGAAACCACATTATTGCCCCACAATATATCTGGATTTGAGTCCAGCGTTTGGGAATGCTTGTCGGTCGACAGTGTTGGGCTAAATATTCACATGTTTGAGATATGAAAGATCATAAAACAGTGAAGTGGATATACCAGAAAGCAATGCAGCACCACCATCCAGCCCCATCCTCCGTCTGGAGGATCCTCATAATTGATCTCTTTTTCCTTCCCCTTCTTGGAGACCATGGCCTCCTTCCTGAACAGGTTCATGGCTGCCTTGGTTTCACTAGAAGAGAAAGAAGTAATTAAAACATCAATAACTTCACAATCTCATCGGCTGCGTATCAGAAGCCGTCAACACATTACAGGCCGGACATATTCTAGCATAACAAGCAGAATTTGTCTTCATTAAAGTGCTTTGAATTTAATCAACTTTACAGAAAACTGTGGACCAAAAACTGTTAATCAAATCTCTTTTGGATGATGTTCTTCATGAGTCGGTTATAATCCTGTAATGACGCTCAGTAGACAGTATTACTCTGCTCAGTTGTAAGTCAATGAGCTGTGCAACGAGTCAGTTACAGTGCAACTAAATATGGTTAATTGTCCACCTATTTTCTGCTATTACAGTTACTGGTCTCAATGAGCAGAGTTTACAATAAGTGCAAATATCTAATCGTGTGCATTTTGAGGCTTCTTGTCAGGACGTAACAGATGACCTTGGCATGGTGGGCTTAAGCTTCATTTGGTGGTGATGAAATTTGTGCTATTTCAATTTGTTCCTAGAATTGACTTATTAACATCAAACCCCAGAGCTGTATTTGGGATTTAGTCCTACAAGCACTGGAAGTTACAGTAACAGCTGCACTGCGGTTTATATTTGCACCTCAACAGCCAATGTGGGACATTGAGTGACTTTGAGCCTTTCTTGTTTCCAAAGGATCATCAGAGGGCCGTAATAATAAATACATCTGTAGAAGAATAGGAAAATAAAAGGGGGAATATAAAGAGGAATATATAGATAACATTATAAAAAGTGGAATACCAATAGTAGTACATTTAATGATAAATAAATACATTTAAAAAAGTAAAGTATGAAGACAAATAACAAAATATAAAATTCAAAGCATTTTTTCATTTATTTATCATTCATTTTCATTTTTTTCACATCTCTTTGTTCACACACACATATATATATATATATATATATATATATATATATATATATATATATATATATATATATATATATATATATATATTTGTGAATCTCTGTTGTTTTCATATCAATTACTACCTTTTTCTTAATATTCTGGATTTTCTTTTGTTTATGGTGTTATTTACTTATTTGTAACTCTTTATTTGCTTTTGCTATAAGGAGAAAGCTGCATAAATACATGGAACACAGAAGGGCCAAGTACTTATAATGTTTCTGTTGTTTCATAAATCAAAGGGATTAAAGTCAACTCCAATACTGATCATTGCACAGGACATACAGTCTCAATGAAACCTGAAATGAGGGTGTTACATGACTGCCGAGACTCTAATATACTGGAAAGTAAAGAGGCCTTGAACAGAGAAGAAGGAGAGGGCGTAGTAAACCTGTGTTTATCGCCAGTCCTTTGTAGCCTGCATCTCTAACTCAGTCCGACTAAGACATGTATAAGAAGCAGCGACCACATTAGGCAGAGAGCACAGAGCGGATTAAAAGGGGAATGAATTGGGCCAGTGTACTGCGAGCAAAGTATTTCTCCCCCATGTGCTGTGCACAGGTTTTCCTCCGAGTGTGTTTGGGTGCGTGTCTGTGAATGTGCCGGGGGTCTGAGGGTTCGAGCGTTAGGGGATTGCAGATCACAGCTTTGTATTTACGTTTTCCTCAGTTGCCCCCTGGACATTTCTCGATTCATCCTTAACATTTGCAAAAAAGTGCATCTCTTGAAACTATTTGTACAAACAGCACTAAGAAATGGATTACCTGGCGCCAAGTCCTCAGTTTATCTCTGAAAAGTAAATATGAATGTTGATGAACATATCAGGGCCATCAGAATGACATGTCTTCGTGTCCTTCTTCCAGAACAAGATAGTCACCCAGCTTATCCGTGTTGTCAATACAACAGTGTGCTCTGTACGCATATTCAGAGGTACACTTTGGTTGTGGTTTTCGGTGATTGAAATAGCTTGAGGCTTCAGTTTGTCTTTGCTTGCATATCCAAATTTAAACTTTGCAAAGTTACAAATGTCTGTATGTGGGAGATTACAAGACATTGAACAGGTATCACATTTACAGCTTGGCTGACTGTACTGTAACTTAATTGTAAAACAGAAAGGAAAATATATGATTGTTTTACGGCAATACAAAGAAATAATTACCTTCGCATTGAAAATGCAGAAGGTAATGTTTTGGCCGGCGTGTATTTATTTGTGAATATGTCCGTTTGTCCGTTTGTCCGTTTGTCCGTCCGTTATTTGTCTAAATCAGACAAAACTGAGCCGATTATTATGAAACTTGGTGGGATGATTGGTCATGACCCAAGGAACAATCGATTAGTTTTTGGGAGTGATTGGGTCAAAGGTCAAGGTCAAGGTCACAAAAAGGTGAAAAACGTAAATTTGCGATATCTCGGTTAATTGGCATCCGATTTGCGTGAAACTAGTGCCAAATTGTTCATAATTCAATCTTGTGATATGCAAAGGTATGCGCTCTACCGAGTGCCCATTCTAGTTATAAATGTAACAGCTCCGCTATTTTATAGAGAACCGGTTAATATGGTTGATCTAATGCTTCCTTCATTTGTGAGTCAAGATTCAATTGTGAACAATTTATCTAATCAGGATACATTTACAAAACAAATCAAATATAAATAAATGATAACTGGTTCAGCCACTTTGCATGTAACTGACATTTCAAGGGGTGAAACTATTGAACAGAGAGCCAGTACAATGCATTTTGATCAACATGTAGTTGATAGTGTAGGAAACAGCAGAGCATGTAATCATGCATGAATGCCAAAGCATTTACAATTTGTTTAAAAGAATGAGAAATGTATTTTATGAAGTGCACAAGTGACTGGATGAGGAGTTTGAATCCAGTTTTGAGAATTCCTCTTCCAAAGCCACTGAGAATAACACTGTTATTGCACACTTCCAACATCAGATTCTCTCCTCAACTTTTACATTATTCTTCTCGTCTAATATAA
This sequence comes from Liparis tanakae, assembly GCA_036178185.1. Taxonomy (NCBI): domain Eukaryota; kingdom Metazoa; phylum Chordata; class Actinopteri; order Perciformes; family Liparidae; genus Liparis; species Liparis tanakae. The sequence goes on along the minus strand of CM070097.1, from coordinate 13,971,933 downwards.
GATGTTTCTAAGGTTAATGGTGAATAATGTCCAAATGTCCTGAATCTGTCCTTGTATGACATACACACCATCTGAGCTTTACGTTTTTGTTTTTTTAAATTGATCCCAACAACCAATGACGAACTAAAGACGTATCTTTTCATCAGGCATGAAGACTGTCTCAAAGTAGTCCGGTGGAATTCTTTCATTTTGTGTGACTTATTGAAATGTATTGTTTACCCTTGAACCTGAAAGAAATGTGTTGAAACCTGTCCTTCCCTGAGGGCCATGGTACTCATAATTGTTATCATTGTTATCATCCATGTTTACAAGCTGCTGGCACACACCTTAATGTGTTACAGCCAACTGTAGTTCAGTGGAATAACGTGAATATGTAGGCATGACTCTGTTCTGAATCACCTGTGTGCCTGAGCCGCGTGCAGAGGACGGCTCCGAAGCTCCACTAAAGGTCGGGGAGCGGGGACCATTCACTGAGAAAAGACTTCAAGGGAAGCCTAAACAATTGTTAACCAATTTTGGGAAATGCACTTATTTGCTTTCTGGTAGCGAGTTTGAAAAGAAGATCAACGCCACGCACTCTCTTATTCGCCCACAATGAAGTATTAAAACATCAATTTGTCGGTTGAGCCTTTGTGGCGCTTACCAGATGTTGTTAGGTTCCGTGTCCAGCTCCTAGTGTGTGCTGCCTTATTTTTCCCTTTCTGTATGTTTTTCTATTGGTATTTATTATACTGCCAGGTAATTTAAGCAACAACAATAAGCTGGCACTTTGTGATCGTTCCAGTTAGTCTGTGTCCTGTGATGGAACATCGAGTCCATGACCATCATGTTCGAGTCCAGGAACTTTGAGTTCTGTCAATTTTCCCTCCAAAAAGAATAACTCTAGTCTTTGTATTGTTGTATTCTTTCTTGTTTTTTTCTCCCTTGCTAATCAGGAAAATAAAGCAATTGCTTTATTTTCGAAACTGCTGCGTGAGCGTTTGGGTCCTCAACACCACACACCTTAGCACATGGCAGCGATGTCCGTGCCATCCAATGAATGGGGAAATACTTAACAACACAAATATGTGTTACAGGAGTTATGGTTCGACATATCTTGTCCACTAGTTTGGAATAATGATGATTTTGATAGAATTGAGACAAAAATCGGGGCCAGGTCAGACGTTCTGTCCCAGTCTGAATGAAACAAAGATTCTCTGCTGCAGCATCTTGAAGAGAGAGACAGTCTCTCCACCGCTTTATTGACAATCTGTCAGAAATCCATCCCTATTTACTACATAGTGCACAACTGTTTGAAGCCTGAGCCTAAAACAATGCGGAAAAGTCCACAATTTTGTTTAAAATCCTGCGCTACAATACGCTGCATTGAATAGATGCTGAAGTTGGAGCTGTGTGACAACATATCCGTCAGTAAAGATGCTAAATAATAATCATCCAAAGTATCCAGAATCTCTGTTTGCTGCTATAGAGAAAACTACTGCATGGAGGGAGAACTCTGTGATCCTACGGCCTCAACCACCAGCAGGAGTTACCAGTGCAAAGACACTGATTGATAAAAACCTCCCCTAAATACTCAAGAAGTATACCGCTTGGGCCTCAGGCTCGTGTATTGGTCCGGAGTTCTGCTCGGTTGAAACTTTCTCTTCAGCTGCTCTGAATGATTAAGTTGAACAAGTCTATCCTGCAATAGTACAATAAGGGCCATTACAAAAATATACCCACACCCACATGGGTAACGCTTCAGATCACATCCTACACACCTTGTCATTACCAAGTAACCAAGGGAGGAACATTTTATGGTGAGTTGTTAACGCGAGCAGCGACAGTATCAGCAGCACACGATAAGAGTTCTTTTTAACTGGCTAATTGAGTTACCTGTTAATGCTGATTTGGCAGGATGCCTGAAGCCTCTGGAGGTGGAGAATGAACTCAGAAGTCCTATTCTCCGAATGTCATTCTCAGGTTGGTCAAAGGGCACGTGTAACTATGATAGTATCAAGAATATGTTTATGCCTGCAACAAGGAGTGGACCATGATAAGATTTAGAAAAACAAGATGAAAATGAATGCAGGCTCACACTCACAGCTCTGAAACCTGAAAAAAGAGAAATAACCCACAGCCTCTAGACAACAATGTAGATCAAATGTGGTGCCAATACATCTTGTTTATGTAATATTTCACAGTATGCCTCCAAACTCATCATCTGGGAACCACACATTTCTGTACAAACCTGACCTGATCTAACCGCTGTTGAAATATTTCAGACAGAAATGACGGACCTATCGGCACAGCGTTACTGTTGTTACCTTGTCAAAAAATGTACAAAATTAGTCACAGAAAATTCCCCAGAACTCGTCAAAATAGTTTTGTAACCTGTGATTATCAACATGTTAAAATGTGATGCGTGACTTTTACTTTTTACAAATCAACTAATTGCATGAACGGTTAAGTCAACAACTGTACACTTTGAAGAATGCGGACCATGAACTGGGATGCACCAATAGTGCTGCAGGCAGTAATCTGGCTCCAATGATGTGGAGCACTGTGTAGAATGCTGCGCTCTTTCCATTTTCAAAGACAAATAAGGACAAGTCATTTTAATTGCTAACAAGATGTATGGTAATAAAGAAAAGCCATTAGAAAAAGCAACATTTAGCATCAGTTAGATCATTTGTCACCAAGAGCCAGCTGTGCCTTCAACAGAGTGATCGAGTGGTGGTATGGATCTATGAGGGACCTTTAAGATCTAATCAGTTTCGTGGGGCGAGGAATTTGATTTGATCACAGTAATCAGGCTCTTCTTGGTCTTTGGTATGTTTTAATCTAGAAGAAGATAAAATCAGGAAACACGGTTTTGGACAAATAACAGGATTTAACTTGTAATAGCTACTAACATTGATTTCATGACTGACACACACACACACACACACACACACACACACACACACACACACACACACACTGTATTAATGAATTACCTCAAATGTCTGTGTCGATGTCTCTTCAATAGCATGAAAGTACAACTTTGACTTTGAAGATTTAAATAAAGTTAAACAGATGTCAGCCTGGTGCTGACCTTTGAGCTGTTACAACAACAAAGAGGCATGCATCAACACCTGCAGAAAGTAGGAGAACCCCCCCCCGAACCCCACCCCCCGCCCCCTTCCTTTTTCCTTTTCCACAGATGTGCTTTAACCTACCCATCTGCTTTTACAGGACTGCGTCACAGCTTTGTCCGACTAAGGTTTATTGTACAGTTTGACAGAAACATCTACATGCAGCCACAAGGTGAGCCTCGCTGCATGAGTACAGACATGACGGACAGCTCACTGAAACGTCCTTTCTTTTTTTGGGATAAAACTGTTTTCTTCCATTTTTAAAGAAGAGCTGACACTTCAAATATGTGCAAAGATATGTCTTCAGATAAAAGACAAAAGTTGAAAGGGCAGGCATTTAAAAGTTTGCCACAGATTGTGAGTGTCACATAAGCTTCATGGGAAAGCAAGCTAATTGTACAGAAAAGGTGGAGAACGATAGTTACACATTTCACACACACAGTGTGTACAACATTTTCTGCACTGAGTCAAAGTTTAAACAAGGGGTGCAAAGTGAGAATAAATCATACCTGCACTAAAGGCAATACCGTTCACACTGAGACCGCAGAGCAATAACTAGGACACATCTTCCTCTGCAGCATTAATGTCCTCAAATGCAGCCTGCACAAGTAGTTTAATCTCTATTCCTCCCAGTAGATTACTTTGTCTGCCAAACTTATCTTTTGCAAGAGTTTGCATTTCTTCATGTCTCTGCATTACAGTAAAGTGAGGAGAAACTGTTTTCAAAACTCAATATGTGAACATTTGTTTTCAATAACCTTCTCTAATCATATTTCCTCTATTTCTGCCTGACTATTTTAAACCAAAATTCACAACCTGGAGCCTCCAACTATCTGAGCACAATTTTACTTCTGCATTGAGATGTGAAGAAGAGCAGACAGCCAGTTAGTCCTGGATAATTGTGAGATGATATAGTAAACGCTCAAAGTTTTTGGCTTAGTCCAGGAGGCACACACATACATACACACAAACACACAGACACGGACACACAGCCGTATTATTGAGGAGAGAACCCGGGTAGGTCTTACTGTGGGTCGCTGGGAGCTGGTTGTTATCTCCACTTCACAGGCCTGTTGCATTGTGGCCCTCGCCCAACTCAACACTGCTGGGGAGGCGAGAAAAGGATCGTTCAAGCAGATGCGACAACTCAGTCACCTTGAATCTGTAGCGGTACACTGTGAGCTGTACGGTGAAGAAAACATGCACTGACGTGACCAAAAAGTAATGCAAACCAAAAATAACTTGCTCCGGCTCGCATACGTTAACAGTTTAAATGGTAACTTGTGCTTGATCTCTCAGGGGTGTTGTTGTGACCAACATTACAAGCCAATGTGAATATAATGTTTGTTTATCAACTTATATGTGCAAATAAATCCATACCTGATGTATCCTCCAGTCCTCGACGCGCTTCTGCCCCAATATTCAATTAGATCAATTTGACGCGTAATGTGGGTGTTCTCGCTCCCGGTTTGTGCGTCCCAGAAGGATGTGCGCATCACCAGTGAGGGACTTTTTGGTAGAGAAAGATTGCTGCGGGACCTTTTTCTCCAGGGATGACCGTGCCATAACTTTGCCTCTATGAGCGAGACTCTCTGAGTTGCATCTCACATCGCAGCCTCAACATCGCTGGCTCTGCCGAGGAGCCGCAAGAAGCAAAGTATTCACTGAGGAGGGCCACGTGACTGAGACAGAGCAGTGAACCTCGTCTGAGAGAGAGAGAGAGCGAAAAGAGAGAGAGAGAGAGAGAGAGGGGGGGGGGGGAGAAAGAGAAGGGGGGGAAAGCTCTGCGGCGAAAATCCCAGAGCCGCCGCAGACTTCGGTGCGTATGCAGTTCGCCACCAGTTCCACCGCAGATAGGGAACCACGCGCGGACACGCGGGTTTCCTCTGACCTTCAGCCGGAGATGAGCTTCAGCCGGAGATGAGTTGAATCTCCCCGGTGAAAGAAAACAAGAATACACCTGCATGGCGCGTCACGGGTACCGGGTCCTTTTGATCGCGTATTTTATTACTGATTGAGAATATTTATTATAATCTGGGATTCACGACATGCAGTCGCCACAGAAAAGTAATTGGTTCAACACACTGACCATAGGAGGACATAATGAATACTTAAGGAGGACATAATGAATACTTAACGAGGACAACAGTCAAGTCGAAGTTTATTAAGCGGCGTTCGTTGCATCGTGGCTTGAACAATATGGTTGATAACAAAAACACAAGCAAAGTATGAACATAGATGTTGACGGGCCTTAATATGCGTTACAGACAGTTATACATATTTATATAACATATTTAGAAGAAGGGAATCTCATGGCAAGCATGTTCTGGTATGGGACAAAACAAAACCCACATATGGACATTTCAGATCACTCTTGCAAACTGAAGATCTTTGATACAGTTGAACCAGATTGTCTGAATACACTAGTGTGCCTTCATGAACTTTTCTTTACATATAAAAGTCGTCTTCAGGAAGATATCTTGTGAACTGCTACTGTGACGGTCCCATGACTCCTCACCAGAATGTTTCTATAAAATAAGCAAACAAATACAATTTACTGAGAGAAATATTCACCTGGGCACCAATAATTATTGTTTAGTATGAACTTACCAATCATATAAACTTGCCCTTTACCTCCAGTATTATGAATATGATGCAGTGTGACTATTTGTTATACGACTGATCGATATACATTCATAAAATTCCCTATGCAGTAATACTGTTGGTGATGTTATAACTGGAAAAATGTCATTTAGTATTATTGTCATCATCATGGGCATCAGCAATAGTCCCAACCCACCACAAATACATTTATATATGTTGCATACATGCACCGTATAAAAAGCATAAATATCTACTAATACTAAATATTTACCTTTTAGCCTACAGTAAAATTGTATGAGGATTAACAACCTGATGATTTTGTTATGACATATGTCCCAGTTAGGAAGTTATTGATTTAACGCCCATTAACAACTGCTGTGATTTGACCATACTTGGTCACAATAGGGCAGCAGACTCATCTTCAGTCACTTTGAGGTCTAACTTTTCTAATGACTCTCTACTAAGTAGGAATGAAACAGAAGATGTTTCACAAAGTCCAGAAGGTGGCAGCATAGTCACGCAAATAAGAGCTAAACTCCTTTGCCAAGACTTGTCTGAGAGTCAAACAATATCCACACAGTCTTTGATTTGTTATCTCTTTCAACAGTTTTCTACCCAAGAGTTTTTGATCTCCACAAGTGTTGATCAAAACCTCTGCAGAGAGACCCCTAACATCCAGAATAAAAAAAGGAGAAGCTGCAAGTCAGTCAAGCAAAAAAATCAAAAAATCCAAAAGGTGTTGTTAGTGCTCACCCTGACTCAGACTCCAAACACACTGTGGGACTATCCGTTGGGTCTTTGACGAGAGCCGCTGCTTGTTTGGCCAAAACGGAGATAACACCGCCATGTTCATCAGACAGGGAGCCGCGACCTGGGATATGAAAGAGTGTTACGAAACAGAACTGAAGAAACATTAACAAAAACATTCATTCAACTTTCTTCCCTGATAACTGATCCAATCATTATCACTGCTAGATACGTCTTTACAAAGTTTACAGCTACATTTTGCAAATAATCAACATGTTTTTGGTTTCATCAAGTTAATGACCCCTCTGGTCAAAGAGACACTCAGCTTGTATTTCTATGACTGTCCAGTGACCCTACATGATCCCCTTGAAGAATCACTTTAACATTTTGAGAGGCAGACAGTCACCTCATCTAAGAGTAGACTGAAGACTTTCCTCTTATAGTCTTATAGTTAGGGCTGAATCAAGTTCAGCTGGTCCAGCCCCTAGAGATGCTAGGGGCTGGGGGACTTTTAGGATACACTGAGCACCTCTCTCCTCTTCTCTCTCTCCTTATGGATGAATGTTCTTCTCTCCATTGCATATTATTAACTCTGCTTCCTCTCCAGAGTCTTTGTGACTTCACATCTCGTTGGACCTGGCTGATTCTGAAGCCATGGCCCTACTTATGCCCCGCCCACTCCTCTCTACCTCCATCTGCCTGATGGATCATGGAGGTCTGGATCGTGGTCCATGCCTACTACCAATTATTCATACACTCTGTCATACTCATTAAATGTGTTATAACTCTGTAATGATTATTTCTGCACACATAACATCTATTATAATATTTATTATATTATTATATATTATATATTTAATATTCTATTATAATATTTCCATCCTGGAAAGGGACCCTCCTCTGTTGCTCTCCTGAAGGTTTCTTCCCTTTTCTTTTACCCATGAAAGGTTTTTTTTTCTATTTCTTGGGAGTTTTTCCTGATCCGATGTGAGGTCTTGGGACAGGGATGTCGTCTGTGTACAAACTGTAAAGCCAACTCAGGCAAATTTGTAATTTGTGATGTGTATATACAATAAATTGAATTGAATTAAACTATGAATAACAAGTTGTTTGTGTTTTACACATTTAGAAAAGTGCATTTCTGCATTGCACCAGACTACGAAACAGCGTCTTTCCTCAGGCTGCAAGACAAATCTATGTTCTGTTTGTGTTTGTCTTGTTCAGCATTAAAGTACGACAACAAGCCTTTCTTTGTGCAACCGTGTGCTTTAAACTGACAGCACATGCACCTTACATCTTGAACTGGTTGGTTCATTTCAGTAAATAGCAGGACAATAATCATCACATGTATTTTGCAATTTACGCA